>OX463853.1:7058430-7172825 GCA_949825065.1 Odontocerum albicorne | reverse complement strand
GAAGTGTCGACGCGACAACACGTTTTGTGAAAAATGTCAAGCCAATCTCTCGCCAAGTGCGAAATACGCGGCGTCATCCGTTATCTCGTTTGGAAGGGAAAACCTCCGGTTGAGGTTTATAATGAGGTGAAAACTGCATATAAAGCTATGAATCGTACGAGTGTGTACAAGTGGTGTCGCGAGTTTAAAAACGGTCACGTCACACCTCTTCACCCTCCGCCAAAAAGTTCAAAACCACAATTTCAGCCAAGAAAATCATGGCATCCGTGTTTTGGGACTGTCAAGGAATAATTTTAATTGAATATATGCCTCAAGGGGAGACCATCAGCTCTGCAAGATACTGTGAGACCCTAAAAAAATTGCGGAGGGCGATTCAGAAAAAGAGGAGAGACATGCTGACAAAGGGAGTCGGCCTGCTGCACGACAATGCCAGACCACACACGGCCAACGCCACGAAACAACTGCTCGCCTCGTTTAAATGGGATGTCCTGAACCATCCCGCGCATTCCCCTGACCTAGCACTTTCAAATTACTATCTCTTTACCTCCTTGAAGCTGCACATGGGTGGAAAAAGGTTTTAAACCGACGAGGAGGTAAAGGAGGAGGTGGAGAAGTGGACGGAGGGGTTGGCGGGAAACTACTTCGAGGAAGGCATCAAAAAGTTGATACCCCGCTTCCCCACCTGCATGAGAGGAATGGCGACTATGTCGAAAAATAGCTTACATATGTACAACGGTAACCACGTAATTTTTTTGTTTAAATAAAAAAAATTGTAACCTACAAAAATTCAGTACACTTACTTTCTGGATATGCCTCGTGCATATACCATATAAAAAATCATACATTTTGATAAGACCTACCAAAATGGGTTATATAGGAAAAGAAATGATAAAAATACCGCACGTAACTTATTAAGGGAAATCAAACTATAAAAAAGCTGAGATGAAAATGTTGAGATGGATGTGTGGTGTCACAAGGCTTGACAGGATCTGAAACTCCTGCATCCGTGGAAGTCTAGGTGTACACGACATCTCTGACAAGATTCAAGAGAGCAGGCTGCGATGGTATGGACATGTCAGCAGAAGACCGCCAGAGTATACGGAAAACAGGGCGCAGACACTTAATGTCCATGGTAAGAGGTCCCGCGAGGTGGTTGGGTGGGACAGGAAGGACAGGAAGATGCACAGGATCGGGCGAAGTGGCGGTGAATTATTGAAAGGGCAGACCCCCACCACCATGTGGGAATAATAGTGCCAAGGAAGAGAGAGAAACTACAAGAAACCTTTTTAGATCATGTGATATAATGTGATAGTAACATTTTCACACCCATATTTCTAATATAAAGAGTCAGACCATTCCACGCCACAGCAAAAGCTAATGCCCCGCCCTATTAAATCGATTTGGAACAATCAATTTATTAGATGAAGTAGAATCGACCCCAAAAAAAGATATTGCATTAAACAAAACGTGACGCCTAATTAGTAGACGTTGTAGACCAATTTTAATGGGAAAGTTTTACACACTTGATGGGATACCTCCTCGAGATATCCGCTGAAATATAGCATGCAGAAGTTAATGTCGGCGGCCGTAGTATAACGGTTAACATTCATGCTAAGCAAACGGGTTCCCTTGGTTTGATTCCTGGCGGATTTTAATTTTTTTAATGCACATTACACATTGATTTCTCCTGTTACGCAAAGATGGTATGTTTCTATAGTTCGGAAATTCTAGGATGAGTCCTGTGACAGCTCACAAATTTGCACCAATACAAGTTTATGTAATGTATTTACCTAAATAACTTGCTATTTATTAGAATTGAGGCTTATATGAAAGTTGATAAAATAATTAAAATTACTGAACATCGTTACAAGGTTGTATTGGGGCAAATTTGTGAGCTGTCACAGGACTCATCCTAGAATTTCCAAACTATAGTTAGTTTATTCGCAAGGAAAAATATTACACAGAATTCTTTTCATACTGCTAGGCGGTGCCGATAATATACTCGTATCTACAGTGTCTCTCAGTTGGTTCAATATCTCTATACCTCGAGTGACTGAGTGTTTAGCCATGATATTCGTTCTGTATGTTGGTATCTAGAACAAAGGAGGATTTATTGCACAGCTATATTTATTGGGTATATATAAATTTAGTGCTTCTGGTATCGCAGGACAGTTAAAGCAACATTGAAAAACGTTTAGTAGGAATATCGCAATGGATTCTTGCCTTCTTGTTTCGAGGTTTCTATACATATACATAGTTACACCGTGAGAAATTCCAGACTTGTTTTACTCGTAAGCCGGTTTACATCAGAATTTTTATTTTTCTGTAACTTATATGCTGCACATCATGAACCTTATATCGTTAATAAAAAACAACACTACTTTATGAAATACTGCAGCAGACTACATCTGCCGTTTGTCATGGAAATTTAATATTCTTGCCATCGAAACTTTTGGTTTAATCTGTTAAGACTGTCATCTTGTAGAAGTGCAATTCCTTGCACACAATATATGCACTTACGTCTTCTTTCCACAAGGTGGCGGAACCTCTTGTTGGTGAATTACTTGATTACGGATAGTCCATCACATGCAAAAGTAAAAATCTCAAACATAATATGGATAAATACAGACACACTTCAAATTGATGTCATGCAGGAGTTTTATGACCATCAACAAACTCCTTAAAAGCTTTCTTGAATATGGGCGTATTAATTCCTGAAGAGCTTCAACTGAAAGTTTCAAGACACGGATACAGCCGTTGGAGTGTTTGCCGGTGGAACACAATCTATATATGGCCATTTGGAAATCTGTTAATCACCTACAAATTTATTTATATAGATCAAATGAAAACCTTCACAGATGGATGATTATTGACACATGTATGGTAGCATCCAATCAATGTATGCGTGTATGGTAGCATTCAATCAATGTTGTACCTGATGGTTTGCGCACTGTGTCCTGTAAGTTTTTCGGAGGAAGACGGCCTGCAAAAAAGAAGCCTATTGGAAATTGTATCCTTCCGGGCTGATAAGATATATGTAGATCAGGCATTGTTGACCTGATTGGAATGGAATAAGTTATTTACGTGGAATCGAATGATCAATAATAGTTATTATATCAATTTTAAAAGCCTTTATTTATTTAACACTTTTATTGCAATACAATCTGGCGGGCTTATTGCCAGGCGGCAATCTCTTCCAACCAACCAGACAAAAGTAAATGAAGCAAGTTACATGGTCGCATAAATCATTCAAATGACTATCCATCCCCACGAAATCCATAAACACATACGTGAGCACATGCCCACGAACCCCACAAAGACGGACTATCACCCGAACATTATTTTTCATATAAAGTGAGATATCATCAATCAAAAGGAAAGGAAGGGATGGTGGAGAGGAAAGGAAAAGAAAAATCAGGAATGAAACACGTTATTTTACTGACTAGAAATTAAGAGTTTTTTCAATCGCTTCTTAAAGCATGCCAAGGACGGAGCGAGTCTTATATTGGTTTGTAACTGATTCCAGAGTCTCACTGCATGGACAGTAAAGGACGACGTAAAGAAAGAGGAGCAGTGAACTGGAAATGTCAATAAACAACGCTGTTTGAGCGTAGCGCTAATCCGTGATTAGAAAGAAGCTGAATTTTTTCGGCGAGATAAGAGGATGCGGCGGGACAGTTAACGATGTTATGCAATAGAGACAGTATGTGAATTTGGCGTCTATTTCTAACATTCAACCAGTTCAATGCCTTCTGGTATGAAGTTATATGGTCGTACTTTCGTAGGTTGAAAATGAATCTTAGACACGCATTTTGAAGACGCTGTAATTTGCCTTTATAATGCAATTGGAAAAAAATCGTCAGGTTTTATATTCCTATCTCCAAATTGTCTCCTTTTTTCATTCTTTGATCATTTTTATATTCACATTTAAAATAATTTTTGCTCGTATTTTTCGCAACAGTAAATGATCAAAGATCATTCCAAGGGCGCCTACTTTTTAATATAATATAATATATTATGCCTTCCGAAAAGTAGTTTAGCGAATTTTCCGGTCATTATTTACCCAAATTGCTTGAGAATTTTTTTAGTACTATATTAAAAATGGCACTTGAGTAATCTAAATGCTTTTAATACAATTTTAGGTTAATTTCAAGATTTAAAAAAATGTAAATAAACAATAATCCTATTAAATGCCTGTCTTCTAGCCCGGGGCAGTAGGTTCGATTCCCGTTAGAGCTCAGGTTTTTAAAAGGGGTTCTAGTTGGTGGCTTTCACTTAAGACTTATTTGCACGCCTTTCTAGTTGGTTGGAAGAGATCTCCAGTCAGCAACAGACCTTTAAGATTGTATTTTAAATAGTACAAGTAAAATACAACACATTGAATGTTAACATTTGTTTTATTATTTTTTTAGGGAAAGAAATCAGTGTCCTCAAAAATATTTAAGACGTAATTAAATTTTAAATATGACTAATTACTTATTGTGGTTAAGGCATGTATCACTGTCAAAAGTGGTCATTGTGTTCGCACGTTAAGGATGTGAAAAACCCGGATTTATTTTGTATTTGTTTTTCCTTCAAATATATAATTATATATATTAATCATATGTTATGATTGTTAAGTTTAAATTCTGTATATATTTTTTTCTGCGTGTCAGATGCAGTTTTTACTTAGTATTCATTATATTGGGTTCTTTGCCATTGAATTCTAAAAGTTTCTAGCCTGAAAAAGTTCGAGCATATACACTTATGGATAGAGACCACATCGGCTACGCCTAAAGCATGGTCAGGTGACATAACAGTTAAAATTCAATACCTCAATCCTAAGGAAGTATATCAACTTGAACCATTAGAAGACTTGTTGTTTTGTTATATTTTGAAATGTTGACGATCGCGCGGATATCAATATTCTTGCAAAGAAAGGGAAGAGACCGGCAGAAGTTACACGACATTAACATCTCTTAACGATGTCTTATTTCGATCGAACGTTTTTTCTTCTTCTTTTGAAATTAACTAGATAACTGTGCGATAATAATTTTTTAACATTTCTGAATATAACGAAACAATTCAGGTCTGATATATAAAAACAACACGTCTGCTATCGATTCCAGTTGACATTAAACTAGAGGTATCCAATTTTAACTGTAATATCACCTAAACATGCTGTGGGTGCGGCCTTTATGGTATCTGTCAATACATGCTTTAGATTGTTCAGGTCGGAAACTTTTGGACTTTAGTGGAATTCAACATCATAACCACTTAAATCAAATACTTATCAAATTAAATGACTGATAAATCAATTTCTGCTAGTTTGTTTAAATCAGAATAATTTGATAGTTTATCGTTCTATATCAATCTCATTCAACCCATCTCAAGAGGCTTTATGACTTTCTCTTTTCACCAACCACAAAGAGGTTGCGGGTTCGATCCCCGCTGGAATTTTTTAAATATAAATCCAGTCTGGTTAACATTTAGGATCTATAAAAACATATTTCTGGTTGGTTGGAAGAGATTGCTACATGGCAATAAACTCGCAAGGTTAACAAAAAAAAAAGATATTACCTAAAAAAATTACAATGACAACTGGAACTCATTTTTTAAAAAATGTTGATACCAATGGAAATCGAATCCGTAACCATTGGGATTAAAGGCAGGCGTAAACTAAACAACGCAAATCACAAAGTATTAATATGACGTTGTGCTTGTCGTTAAGCTGTTTCATATTTTCTGTTCAAATTAGCACCTGCAATTCTATTTTTCAGCCATCGTATTATATTGATCCATACTTATAAGTCTGAATACTTTTGATTAAAATTTTTAATCTTACTAAAATAATTAAAAAAAAACGTACATTTATGTTTATTTTTAATAAAATGATGAGTTACATCTATTTCCGGAATGAAACAAGAAATATTTAATGACGAAGGAGTTTGAAGACGAAGACGAAGGAATTGAAACTCAGAAAAGATTACATATTTCATTGACAGAAAACTTGATAGAAACGATTAACAAAATTAATTTATTCACAAAGTAACAGTACACAGCAAGTGAGTCATATACGAGTAACATATGAATCTTATAATTGAGGGTCAATATTATACATGTCAGAAGAATCAAGCATGCTCACTCATTATAAACTGCTTTTTCGTTTTAATATTTATTTATAAATGTATTACTGTTCAACAGTAAAGTAATATCTTCTTTATGTTGTTTATAGTTCAGGCATTAACGTTGTGGAGGTTTAAAAACATTGTAATTTGTTTTTATCAAACACTGTTTATTCCACTTTTTTGTAACGGTATACCCTACCCGTTTTAAGCCTTGAAACCGGTAGGGTTATTATACCGTTACAAAAAAGTGGAATAAACAGTGTTTGATAAAAATAAATTACAATATCTTCTTTATTCATAAATTATTTGCCATTCTCTTTATAAACTGACAGCTGTCAAACCATATTTGAAAAATAAAATTGTTCTAATTATGACATTATTAAAATAATAACGTATAAACTGTAACTATAACAACGTCTTATGTTATACATGAACGTAATTACAGCTGATTTTATATCAATAGTTGCAACCCGTGAAATATTCACAGAAGTAAAACAAATTCTACGTTTATGAAAATATATATTCATAAATGTAGAATTTGTTTATATATATATATATCATTTTTACATCGTCCCCTTTTATACCGGTTCCAAAATTGTTAGCTAGGTATTTAAAATTCGTTCAGTATAGTTTCCATCTTTTCATTTATCACGGACCCACCGAGATTCAAATTTCGATTACTTTCGGAGAGAATCCAAGTATTCCTCTCTCGCTCTCTTGTATTCAAAATTCAATTCTCGTATTCTTTCTTTGGCGACAGCCGTCGTATGGGTTATGGCCTATTTATACTATGATTTGGTGACTATGAAATATTGTAGTAACGTTTTCTTTTTATTTTGTTTATGTGGGTTTGTGAATCTATTTTAAATACTCAGAATAAATATTTAAAGCGATAAATAATGGCGAATTTTAAATAATATTCAGATAAACCATAAAAAGATAAATGGCAGATATTATCGAGATGTGATTTATATTCTTATTAAATTTAATATGTCGCTAAAGAGGAGACAATTGCGATGGAAACAGATTTATTTTATTACATATCATTATAATTTAATCTTAAACTGTATAAATTTGTAGATGCGTTCTAAGGAGCATTATTAGAATTGTACTCAATTCGAGATGTTTATTTTTTAGGGAAGATAATTTTAAAAAAATTGGTATATTGTATTATTATTTAGTTGCGCGCAATATAATCTGGCTTGTTTATTGCTATGTGGCAATTTCTTTCAATCAATCGAAGATGATGGTTTTTTTCGTCTACGAGAAACAATGGATTTAGGCAACAACTCTGACACGTCTCCGACTATGGCAACCATTGCAAATATGGACTTAATCCTTCTGTACCTAGTAGAACTTTTTACTTTGTTATCACTTTCTCTGCAGGCTAACTAGTCTAACCTAGTCGCGAACAAGGTGCCCTTTTAGATCAATTATTTTCCACGTGTTTCGGTTTTGGGCTTGTTCCTCCCAATGCAGAGTTCTGGACCAAATAACAGGGTTTCTCTTTTGCTGTTATATTTATATCTAAGGCTAGGGTGTTGTTTTTCCTCTTGAGTTCTTCTACATCATCTGTATCGGACGTATGCGTCACTTAAAAATATGATTTATTTATATTTTCTTGTTTTGTTTGATATGTAAAAATTTACTTGATGTGTACCTGTTGTAATGAAATGTTCCTTATGCGTGGCCTTCGCAATAGCTACTATTAAAAGTCGATCGGCCCATACAAGCGAAAAACGCGCAAGATACATAGTACCTCGCAAGCCATCACGGCATACACGGGTGAATATAGAAGCTAACGATGAGCGATTGGCTGCACATAAGGAACGTAAAACGTCAAAAATACATTCTCAATTTCTGGAACGTCTACTGTGTTTTTACTTACGACCAAATTCTCCTGCTAAAGAGGAATCTCTTCACCCTGCTACTTTTCACCGGAAAAGCATAAATTAAACCGAAGTCTCCGAGCATTGAGTGGCAGCTATCCAGCTATTTTATAGTATTTGTATCATACAACAACCAGAAATATGTTAAAAGGTCTTAAATCAAAACCAGATTGAAATTCTACTAAGCATAAAATGATATCAGCGGAAATTAAGCCCATAACTGATGGGTCGGAAGATAGGGGTCTTATCAATAGAGCTTAATAAAAATATATATAAAAAGTAAGTATGAATACTTTAATTAATACCAGTATTAGCTACTGAAAAAAATCGAAGACATACTAAAAAAAAGGATAATAATTTTATCCAGAAACTACAAAGCTTTGTTTGTAAGTCGCTTGTCATCTGACCTGGGGATTTTGGGTTCGATTTCCTTTGGAACTCAGATAATTAACAAAAGATTACTATATAGTCTGGTTTTTACTTAAGACCTCTTTAACATTTTTCTGGCTGGTTGAAAGAGATTTTCACATGACAATAAATCAGATAGGTTATATTGCTGGAAAATACTTGGGCGGCAAAAAATCTTGACCTGTTCCTTAAGAGTTATACACAGCTGTAAAATATATCCAAACTATAAATGAAACCGACTCAAAATAAAATTATTGTCATAAAATGGCGAATGGAAGATAAAATTTGATTAATACCAGTGTCATTGTAAAAAGAGCGTCGGTTATGAGGGCATAATGAGGTGCGCATAATGAGGGAACTGTGAAGACGATGGATGGGAAAGGCCGCTTTGGTATCAGCGATAACTGTTCATTTAGGATGTCGTTAATTCGGGAGTAATAAAATCAAATCGAAAAATGACGAATTTGTGACTTTGATAAGAACCTTGGAGGTGTGCTCAGATTCAAAGTGGACAAACCAAAAAAATCAAATACAAATAGTTAGTATTTTTTTATTCGTTAGATTTTTTTTGGTGAAGTGCATGACCGCACGGTAGACCAGTGGACGCACTGGACTTCCGTAGTTACAAAAGTTGCCGATTTGAGCTCCACGCTCTGCTACTCCCCTCGAATGGCACAAGCATTTTTTTCGCCAAGTATTCGAGGATATGAAAATTACTATGACCTCGATCATATATATTCTTTCAAAAAAAAAAAAAAACATACCGGTGTGTTCTGATCGCCTCACACCGGTATGCCACCGGATCAAGTACAGCGGTGTGGCCGATAAGTTTGCTGGTGAGCAATGGCTCACTCCCTTAAAGAGAAGAAAAAAACAATGAAATAAAACTCTATCCCTTTCCTTTCCAATTGAACAGACGTTGGAATGGCGAGGGGTTGGATCCTCGACTACGAGGTCCAGAAAAGATAAGACTACTTAGGAGGGCACTCGAATTGGAATGACAAAATCAGCTATGACAAGTCTGATAGAGATATTCCATACACTATGCAAGAAGTTAACAGGATTCTCTTTAAGCGCTGCATTCAGCATGGTCGAGGATCGGGAGAGGTCGTGAAAGGTAGTGCGCCGAGTTCGATACATAGCAGAGGACCGTCGTGTTTACCATTGAGCGTGTGATAGAGAAGAAAGACGCTTGTCTTTCAACTGGGAGTTTTGCGTTCCATCTTTTTAGAGTTCGTTAAAGGGGTCTGTCAATAAAAGTGGGCTTGAATCCTGAATTAGAGAATCCTTAAGATGAGTCTGCTCTCAAAACGGCATTATATGAATTGTTTTTTTTATTATTCTCATCATATTCGGTAAAATATTTATAACATTACTCTACGAATGAAAGTTGTAACGTTATTAAAACGTGGTCCATCATTAAAATCAACTCACTGCGGCAACAACTTCGAAAAACATATTTAAATTTGTGAAAAATGGATGTCAAAATCTTCAAAGTAATATTTTGCAATTTAAATGGATATAAACACTTTTTTAGATTTGGTTGTATGTCTCTTTCCTTTTCATCCTGAAGCTCATTTTGATGCTCAAGTATATTCATCAAACAGAGAGATTTTCTAATCTAAAAATTACTCGACTTTTAATTTGCAGAAACCTTTTTGTCTTGGGTCCAATTCACATCCTAAGAATCTCGTAAAACTTTATGCAGATGTAATCTATAAAGAGGAAAGCTATCCTGCCAACATATTTAATTTTAATCATAAATTTCATATGTCATCCAAACTTGCAACTAATAAAGCTAATAAAGCCGATTGTATATTTTTAACATATATTTAAAAAAAAAGTTTTTTGCTCTTAAAACAATAGTAGTTCTGGGTACGCGTTGAAAAAAATAATTTGGTAAATGCACTCAAATGCAACTAAATCTCAAAGAGGTTGCCATATAGCAAGAAGCTCACCAGATTGTATGATATAGTATACAATACGAGAAGTTTGAAAAACTTTAATACGTCTTTTATACCTATACAAATCATCATAAGATCAATTCCAAAAAATAAGCTTTCAGTTTTTTTAGATAGTTTGTTGAAGCGTTATTTCCCGATCACATCAAGAGCGTTTTTCCAACCAATTAAAGCCACCAAAAAGTATTTCAACCAATTAAAGAAATAAGAAAAGTTGAATAAATCGAATTTCGCTAATAAGAGCGCCATCTAGATTTTTAAATTCAGATGTAAAATGGTCTAAGAGTAAAGCCAGCCCGAAAGTGAATCGAAACTGGGACGCCCACTTGCTTAGCTTGAAATCTAGCCACTAAACCACGGCCGACTTGATATGTTGATCTTGATATGATAAATAGGTAATGCAAAATGAAATATTGACCTATATAATTATGTTTATATTCACATGTTTTTCGTATAGAGTACCCTTCAATATACCCGAATAGGTATTTCGGACATATTGATAACCATGGCCAGGAGATAATATTTTTTTTTCCGAAATAAGGCCTTAGGGCTTAGAATCTCTGAAGTAGGCACGGAACTCGCAGTTCATCATTGAACTTCTTGGTAACACTACCATTCGGTGTGTCCTAGTATTGTTACCAGATGAACTATTTTACCAGACTGGCACCTTTTTTTGGGTACCATCGGGAATTGAACCCGAAACCCCCCGGTGGAAGTCAAGAACCTAGCCACTACGCAGGGAGATCGACATAAAATATTTGTATCATGATCATAAAGATTAATTTTATCTAATGAAAACAATTTAAGATTTTTTAAATATTTTCAATCAAAAACACTTGATAAATTTGCTAAAACGTTTCTTTACTATAATGAAGTAAAAAACAAAACCGTTTGCTACAAATATTGTGGGCATAGGCTTCCATTCCATATATTATATATAAATGCTCACGTACGAATATATACAACCGTATCAATCAACATTCTCTTTTTTTATTTGACAAGATGGACGATTTCGACATTTTATGTGTATCTTGTTTAGAATGCTTCCTAAACCACTAAATCATGTCGTGGGAAACTGAGGCGAAAGAGAACGAACCTCGTCATCGATGATTTCCGATTTAATTACCTTCCTATCACCGAATGACCCTCACTAACCCTTTTATAAAACAACTGTCACACTGACGATTAAAAGTCTAGTTTTAAGTTAAATTCTATGACTAACCGGATGCCGAATTATTTATTGAGATTTTGATTAAAAGTCTGGTTTGTTAGATTCGGATAACGGTGTGGAACTCGTGTGGAAGAATATGGGCATTCCAAACATATTATAATGATCTGATCGTACCAAAAAAAACGAAGATTATAGTGAAAATCTATAGGAGAAAGTCAAATGAGCAAGATGACGATTTTTATCAGCGTTTTTATGAACGTGGAATAGCTATTTTGATTACAATTCTAAGAATTTGATAGATGAGTGATATTAAAAAAACGAATAGTTTTCATTTTTCTTAATTTACGTGCTAGAGGAAATAACATGTAACCTTTCACCCAGCAATTGGCACGATTCTGAAAAGTGTTTATCTGGTTGGTGTGAAGAGATGGCAATATACTCGCCATTGGTATACTTTACAATAAGTGTTTTATAAATATAGTATAATACATAAATAATTGTTTGTATTTTCAGAAATATCCGGTAGCCATTGCTGGATCTTATTTGTAACCAAAACCAGGAGCGTCTTTTGAAAACAAGATATACAGGGTCATGTAAGCTAACCTGTACTGGATACTCGTACATTCTTCAAGCCCCTGAAAGTAAGGACGAAGCAGTAGGAAAAAAAAAATACTGGATCTACCAAAAGAGGATTAAATTTCCATGAACCTTAGAAGACAACGTCAAAGACTGCAGAGATTATATAGTCTTGCAGGACACCATACAGAAAACTAAGACTTTATAAGAGCTTGACGGTTATTTTGTGGCACTGTGATGTAGATTGATTCAATAATTTATATTTAAGGTTCTATTGAAAAATTTACTTCTTTGATCAAGTGGCGTCTAAGGATATTGTTACTGCGTTCTAGACAGCCTGACTGGTTAAGTTCTAGGTGGCATAGATTTTAGACCCCTTTATTGAGTATATTTACTGTGGTAGAAGTGTTTTCACGTTGGCTCTTTAAGTCTGTTGTCGCTACAATCCTTTTAACATTTCAGTGTGTTGACGCTGGAATCGATCTCTCGCTATACCAGTTCCTTCTTCGTCTTAATACGACGTAGTAACCCAAAATAAAAATAATTAATCTTTTGACATTGTACTGTAGATCGCGTTGGAAATTTTAAGGATGCCTTTCATAACAGCGTTGGTGGTGAGGAATCGAACTGTATAATAACTTTTTTAAAACAATAATACCACAGTGTATAAAGAAATTATGAACATCTTTCCTTATCTTATCTTGACTAAAGAAAATATGGGTGAAATTAGAGAGAGAGGACATTAAAGTCTTAAGAGTGGTGAAGGATCTAGTCCAGAACAGACTCTTCTGGAGAGATTTGACTCGAAAAGTATATCCCATATAGTAGAATGGAGCTAGAAGAAAGAAGAATATCTCATATTGTAATCTATTCCACAAGTTGCTTGATTCCGCATTTCATATATACATCCCGAGGCAGTTTAAGAAGAAGCCGCTGCTACCTCAATAATTTTGAAAAATAATTAAATTTGACATCGAGTTGAATACAATTAGGTATACAGAGAGATGAATGATTTAAAAGATGCATCATTTTTCACGATAAATTGTAGAATATTTAAACTTGCGCCCATAACTTAGACTGGTATATGCTTCAAACAATAATTTACGTCCGTAATAAATGTTCGTGTCATCTGTTATAAATAAGAGTGTTTCCTAGATCCGGCATATTTTAAATTTTACTGCAAAATTTAAGAGCCGCTTTTAAAAATGTTGTTTGCGTTGATTTATTTGAAATTCGTCTCATATATGCCATGCTTCTTAATTTGAGTCGTTAAAAATTAAAGGATCTTATTTTTGATATTGGATATGTTATCACTCTGCACGTGGCTCCTTGTTTTACATTATGTACGTTTATTTTATTTTCCATAGATCAAGGCACCTGCTTTCTCAACAAGTTTAAACCGACTAAAAGTGATTAATGAAAGGCTTGAGATATTGTACAAATGTATACGTCTGAAATTAACGGAGAATGAAGAAGAGATGAACTCAGGAAAAAGTGTAAGGGGATAGTTGGTAAAATGTTGGTGTAGTGGACGAAGCGAGAGCTGTGTATATGAAAAAAAGGTGTGGAGATCTGTTTTCTCGGTCCACTCTTAAAGTGACACGGCGTGATGTTATGTATGTTATGTATGAGCGAGTTGGTAAGCAAACGATGAATCCTTTAAAAAAAGGACGAGATCTCATCGACGATGCAGAAATTTTTATAGAGTTGTAAAAATCATTAATCGCGAAAGATACAAATCATGAAAATCTGATAGGCAATCCTTTTTCACTAAGGAATATTTTCAATCCGCGCTTTGGGAGGGTGTCACTTTTGTTTGTTTTTTTTTGTGTGTACAAACTGTTGCACTTCAGTAATCTCCTGAAAATAATGTTTTAATAGGAAGTATATACTAAAAAACACATATGTAGCGTTGTTAGTTAAGAAATATTTTTGCAAAAGCGCTCTAAAATTGATGTTTAACAGTTTATATGAAAATCTGATCTCATAATGCTATATTTTGTAAAACCTGAAAGTTATAGCAGCATAAAATTCAGCAAGAGTTCGACCTCAGGACAAAAAAGTGGAATAAACAGTGTTTGATAAAAATAAGTTACAATGTCTTTAAACCTCCACAACGTTGATGCCTTAACTATAATCAACATACTCGTATAACAAATTTCCTTCGCCTTCCTTCATATCCATACATCAACTCTTACAGCTCTTTATGTTTCTACTACACATTACCTTTGCTTCTATCAAAATTTCCTTAAGGGGTCTAATATACTTTTATATATCGTTCTATATCATGACTCCCAATCTTTCGTCCACCATGTGATTAAAATGTCCAAAATCCCTCAATGTACGTATACTTTTTAACTCTACTTAAACATCAGTTTTCAGCTTAAATTCATCCTTAAAAATTACAGTCATTCTTCTGTCATACATTGACACACTACATATTCTTTTCAGTACATGCATTTAATAATTTTCCACATTTACGTTTCATTACTATACATCTAATACTCAATCCAAATAGTTTATACACTCGTATGTTTATTATTTAAACATTACTTAATGAATATTTTAAATTACTTGGCTCCTCGATTCTACGATTTCAAATCTTCAAAACACATCAATAAGCTTCATTTAAGTTGGAACCAAAAGACTTAATGAAAAATGACTGGATATTTTGGATAAATATTATCTAATATTCCTTGTGACGTACTTGTTGACTAGAAGCTGATATTTTTTGTCTCCTCATCCGAAGGTCGCGAATTCGATACCCGTACTCGATAAATTAAATATATTACAAAATAAATCTAGCAAATTATAAAAGTCCGTTTTTTTTTTAAATATTCTGCTAACGACGAACAGTTTTGTTTTTAAATTTTTATTTCGACATTTGTCAACTTTTATTGCTTAGATGACTTCATTGCCGTTCAAAACAACGTTTATGAGACTATAAATTTTATTGAGTTACCTAAGAAGAAGAAAAAATGATTTCTTGATTGTTTCACTAGAATAAAACTAGTCTTTTGAAGGGTTTTCTACACCCAGAATTAAAGAGAAGGGCCCATCGTACATTGAAGCAGGGCAAGGGCCCATCGCACATTATAAAGAGTCTTTCAAATTGATCGGTTTTTTTAATTCTTGGATAAAACACAAATGGCGTCGCAAACTTGCCTGGGTTTTGTGACATTTGAGAAGTGTAATGTATGACATTTATAAAAATGGAGTCGTATACAATACAACAACGCGTTCAAATTGAGAATTATTTTATGTATTGTAATCTTCGGAAACGGTGACGTTAATTGACCACCAAGATCATGTGATCTAACACAGTTAGACTATTTTCTCTGGGGTTACGTGAAAGCCAGGTCTATAAGAATGACCCCAATCAATTACTGAGCTGAAGGACGAAATTATTCGCGAATAGAATTATGCCAATATATATAGATATCGATTTTTTTTTACAAAAGAGTGGATATCTGTGGACCTGTAAGATATGGACATTTGGCAGATATTGTTTTTTTGTGTTTAAATGTCATACATTATACATCAATGGCCAACAAAAAGTTTTTTGAAATCAAAGCAAATTGTATGTTTTATGCAAGAATTAAAAAAAAATAGAATTAAAAAAACAGCTCATTTTGAAAGACTCTTTATTTACAAACATTCAATCATATGGCCGCTTTCAACACATCCGTATTGGTGATAGAAAACATAATGAAGGGTGTGGCCGTGAGAAAAAATTGCCTTTAGCCCTATTAGTCGTTCGGGCACTACTGTTGCTGCCTTCTTCTATGATTTTTTGTAAAATAAATTGTGATTCATGAGATTTTTCGCTATTTGAGATTTCATGAAGTAGAGCTTCTATAAGAGTAAATAGTAGCTTGACCGGTTTAATATTTCTAAAGGGGCCAAACAAGGATTTGTTATGTCAACCTGATTGTTCAATATTTATAAAGATGAAGGTAATACAGAGGTAATTATAAATTTGAATCGGAATGTAACATGGTGGTGGTGATGACATGGTGGTGTTGGCGGAGAGTGAAGATGAATTACAAAGTTTGATAAGTAAATTGTATGAGAAATACAAAGAGAAAGATCTGAGAATGAATGCTGCAAAATCCAAAGTAATGGCGATAGAAAAGTATGACAAAAAAAGTTTTAGCTTTATTTCATTTCACATATATTTTTTATAATATTATCACTTACGATATATCTTTGATCTTCCAGGGTCTCGGAAGAATGGCGTTTCACTACCAATGCTCTGCGTTTTTAAAATATTTTTTATGTACTTCGATATCAGTCATCGAGACCCAGCCACCTTGATAGTCACCAAGCTAATTAAGACCAAGGATGGGACCTCACAGCTAAACAGGTTGTGTAGTCCTCCAAGTGATGGATAGCTTGTTCGGAGTTTCGGTCCGATGGTAGGACACCTTACTCCTTCATCGGATAAGTTCTGACTGTTAAGATATTTATTGGAAATTTTTGGATCTTTTTGGGAATCGGGAAAGGATAGGTTGTGTAGTGCTGAGACTGCTCTTTTGCCATTTATACCCAAGGTTGGGTGTCACCTTATTTTGGGGAGGACACTTTTCAATGCGATCTTTTCAATCCCTTAAATCACATTCTCTCCCATCCTGAACAAGACTTGTAGTTGTGTCTGTTTTCTTCTAGCATCACTGACATAGCTCATGTACATATGTGAACTTTCCAATCCCTTAAATCACTTTCTCTCCCATCATGTACAAGACTTGCAGTTGTGTCTGTTTAATTCTAACATCACTGATATAACTCATGTACATATGTGAACTTTCCAATCCCTTAAATCACATTCTCTCCCATCCTGAACCAGACTTGTAGTTGTGTTTGTTTTATTCTAACATCACTGACATAGCTCATGTACATATGTGAACTTTCCAATCCCTTAAATCACATTCTCTCCCATCCTGAACAAGACTTTTAGCTGTGTCTGTTTTCTTCTTACATCACTGAAATAGCTCATGTATATATGTGAACTTTCCAATCTCTTAAATCACATTCTCTCCCATCATGTACAAGACTTGCAGTTGTGTCTGTTTAATTCTAACATCACTGATATAGCTCATGCACATATGAGAACTTTTCAATCCCTTAAATCACATTCTCTCCCATCCTGAACAAGATTTGTAGTGGTGTCTGTTTTCTTCTAACATCACTGACATAGTTCATGTAAATATGTGAACTTTCCAATCTCTTAAATCACATTCTCTCCCATCATGTACAAGACTTGCAGTTGGGTCTGTTTAATTCTAACATCACTGATATAACTCATGTACATATGGGAACTTTTCAATTCCTTAATCCCATTCTCTCCCATCCTGAACAAGACTTGCAGTTGGGTCTGTTTAATTCTAACATCACTGATATAACTCATGTACATATGGGAACTTTTCAATTCCTTAATCCCATTCTCTCCCATCCTGAATAAGATTTGTAGTTGTGTCTGTTTTCTTCTAACATCACTGATATAGCTCATGTATATATGTGAACTTTCCAATCTCTTAAATCACATTCTCTCCCATCATGTACAAGACTTGCAGTTGGGTCTGTTTAATTCTAACATCACTGATATAACTCATGTACATATGTGAACTTTTCAATCCCTTAAATCACATTCTCTCCCATCCTGAACAAGACTTGTAGTTGTGTCTGTTTTCTTCTAGCATCACTGACATAGCTCATGTACATATGTGAACTTTCCAATCCCTTAAATCACATTCTCTCCCATCCTGTACAAGACTTGCAGTTAGGTCTGTTTAATTCTAACATCACTAATATAACTCATGTACATATGGGAACTTTTCAATTCCTTAAATCACATTCTCTCCCATCCTGAAAAATATTTGTAGTTGTGTCTGTTTTCTTCTAACATCACTGATATAGCTCATGTACATATGTGAACTTTTCAATCTCTTAAATCACATTCTCTCCCATCATGTACAAGACTTGCAGTTGGGTCTGTTTTTTTTTATTCTAACATCACTGATATAAATGTCGCAATTATACCATGTGTTCTAAAAAAGACAAATAACGACTGTTCACATGGTATTGTGTAAATGACATCAAATCAGCTATAAACCTGTCACAGCTCTCAGGAACGGTTTGTATGCGAGATTCACGACTCTCCCAGCCGACTGCGGGTTTTATGGCCGCCCTCGGTTGTGCAGCTTTTAAACGTTGAAATGTCAACTATCGCGGACGGATAACTATCTCGACAACCGATAACGACTCTCAACTCAAGTCGTACCGCTGTTTAATTACCATCCTGTTGAGAAATCTCGCGTTCTACATTGCAAATACGTTATATATATACTCGTATAGGGTTTCTAGGCGATCACTATCAAATGTTATGTCTTCCCGACGAAATATTTAAATATAATCGATAGCTCAAAAGAAAACCACATTTTCTAGAAATTTGCTTTATATTCCTTGTTTCAACAATTGAAATGTTTCAAACATATTTTTTATCAATTTTATTATTTTAAAATTCCCTTTTACATGATGATCTCGTCTAAAAGATGATCTCGTCTTGAATAATAATACATATCATTACACTGTGTCCCTTAACACGTTCACTGCGTATAAAATGTCATACAGAGATGCTTAAAATTCGCGAATTTTCGAAAACCCATAACTTTGTTAAAAATCAAATTCTACTTTTTATTGAAACATCATATACAAGTGTATTCCTTCGTGTCTTCAAAACACATGAAACCGGCGACGAATCCTTATAGGGAGACGTTTATGAGTGCACTCAACATTCAAGGTATTTTTTTTTAATGGACACGGGAGCCGTGTTCGACGCAGTGAACGTGTTAAGCCGTAGGCAGAGATAATAGATCTCTCTTGAATGTATTTTTTTGTCATCTATTTATTTTCTGTGTTTTTTTTATCTTCTTGTTCTACGTGTTCAAGGGTGTGGGCTGAAAAATATCTGGTATCCCAGTGGCTGGGCTCGCCCTATATTGATGGGGTGTATCTTGGCCGGGGGGATGTTATTAGATGAGCGCAGACCTTTTGATAGCTTCTGTTTTTTTAATGTGTTCTCGAAATGTGTCTAAATGTACTATGTACATACTATGTTGCTATCAATAAACCTGTATTTATTATTATTATTATTATCTCCAATTTTTTTTATC
Source organism: Odontocerum albicorne (assembly GCA_949825065.1). NCBI lineage: Eukaryota > Metazoa > Arthropoda > Insecta > Trichoptera > Odontoceridae > Odontocerum > Odontocerum albicorne. Next base: position 7,153,541 of record OX463853.1, on the reverse strand, counting down.
CTGGTACAGAACTTTCACCTTCTCCACACTTACACATCTCTTCATGCACAATTATCTTCTATTCATACTTCTCACTTTACCGTTTTTAAATTTTAGTCCATTTGGTCTAGTCACGTTTTCCTCTGTCTACCTCTTCCACGCACGCATATTCCCTTGGTCATTCTGTCATAATTCATTATTTTCATATGTACAAACCATAATTTTGCTACTGTTGATGCCGCGCGGTTGCTCTATATAATATTAATTATTCCGTTTACCCTGTTCTCGGTCACCCTTCTTTTAATGCCTCTTTAAACTCGCCCAACACACATAAACATACTGTCCAGATAACAGATCTCATCAACCTGTTGCAGTTTCCCTGAGTTATTGAGTAATTTTTTACCACATTCCTTTCTATAATCATACCTTAATAATAATAAAAGGGCAATTTATATAGTGCCATTTAAAAAAAACGACTCTCATGGGTGATCTAACTGAGGTTCAATCCCACTATTATTGACAGAAAATAAAACAGCTCATCTTTTAACCAACCAACCAGCCTGGGGAGAAATATTTTTTTATTTTACACATGACAAGAAATATACACCATTTGTAAAAAAACAACAGTTAATTTAATTTGGACACACAATTTTTATGGATCTGGGTTTGTTGACTTTCATTTGTTTTGTCCCCAGTAAACTAGGCCTTTGCTTGTATCTCACTGAGGACATATATCATGAAAAAATAAATCGACACCTCTTTCCGATTTTTGATTATAAACACCCCGTTGCACATTCTCGTCAACCTGAAAAACAGTGACATTCCATCACACATATATACATCACGCAAAATCAAACTCCTCACACTTCATCACTCCAGACAGACCAAAACATTCACCCCACAATATACCGCACATAATCATAAAAATACAAATCAATAAAAAACACTACACTCAAGAGCTCACACAGACCTTTTCCACAAGTCATTCCTCTTGCAAGTCCAAGTACTCAAACTCCTGTCGCAATAACAACCACGCTCTGATCGACTGCCTAAATTGTTTTCCTCACTTTGCCTTTATTGAATTCAGCACCCCATTGTATGTCATGGGAGCTAAACAGGCATATTGCCTTTGGGCAAAAGAGGTTTTAACTCTAGGGATGGTGAACATTTGATAGCGTCTTTGATTTTCGTTGGTGCCCTATTTTCTTTAAAAACAAATTGTATTATAGTTCATTTTCACTGAAGGTTTTTTTAACATTTTTATGATTAAAGAAGATTGCCATATGCCAATAAACACATTAGGTTGTAACGTATGTAAAGTGTAATATAATAAAATACTCTTGTAAAATAAAAAAAAAACGAAATCAAAAAACTCAAATGTACTGAACAAACAACTGAGAAAACATGTGACAAAGTCAACATTTTCAAATTCTCTTAATATCTGGGAAAGAGGACATACACAGGGGATAGGAGAATAAAGAAGAATTTTGAAGAAGGAAAATAACACTCTACATTATTATAGCAAGGTAAGTGCATGTAAATATGGTGTTAGTCTTATGATAGCTTGCAGCTGGTTCCACAACCTAACGGCATGGACATTATAGAAAATGGATGAACTGGAAATATTAAACAATCTTTCCTTGAGCGTTAGCGATGGCCAGTGATTAAAAAATGCTAAATATTTTCCGCGAAATTTGTGCGGCAGTGGTCTAGTAATATCGACTATTGTTGTCAGATGAATTTTCAAACCAGAATGGAACCCTTTTATTTTTAGTAATAATTATAATTTAAAAATACCAATTTATAAAGCGCCATTTAGAGGACAGACTCTTCTTAAAGGCGCTCTAATTCGGGATTCGAACCCACTATTATTAAGAGTATAAAATTAACAAAAAAAACAGGTTACGTGTACATAGAGAACTGTGGTGACTGCGGCCATTAAATTGGGAACTTCACGCATATGTCTATATTTAGAAAAAATATATTTGATAAGAAAACCGCAGAAGCCTTCTTCTTAAGAAAAGACGAATTACAAAGAAACCTTTGTAGATCTTCCTGTATGTGATTGTAAAACATTAAATATTTCAAATAAACCAATAAAAAGGTACATCTGTGTGAATCGGTTATTTTTAATTTACAAATGTTCAAATATTTACCATTATTGCATGGAAAAACTTTCTTAAGAATTATTTAGGTCATTTAAAGCTATGCATATAAATATAATGGTGTAGAAATCCGTTGCTTCCTGTTTAAATAGATGCAGTGAATGTATGCAGCGCTCATATATGTTATAATCATAAATTTTAAAAAGACTTCTTAAAAAGGGTTGTAATCAAGTGTTTCCTAAAGCTACACATGTTACCCACATTTTCAACTCTTTAAAATAGATTTTTTAAATTTATGTATGAATACCAAACAGGAGCCCCCTAAACAAAATTGGATGAGAGGTTCACCAAGAAGGCTTCAGAGACCACGGATTGTTATATTTATATGTAGTAAAAGATCGATTCAAAGTGAAACACTACTCGAGAAAACGACCATCGATAACTGAACTCGGAATCTACCCACCGAAAACAAGTGTTTTACCAAATAGACAACGGATATTTCCATCTTATTTTGAAGATTATACACATAACACTACGCCTTCTTCCTTTTAGGGTAGACAGAGAGATGAAAGCATCAGGCTTTCCTCTTTTACATCTACACACCTTCTCGTACAACTCTTACAACTTATTACATTTCTTTTTTAAAAACATCACACACTTAATCTATCCATACTTTTCTTCGTTTTCATCTACCACGCTTTCCACTAACATTTGTTTTCTTAGTATTTCTTCATTCTTATCTCCACGTACGCAAACCCTATCAGAGTGATCTTCTTTTTCTTACTCAACGCATTAAATTCACATTCATCCCAAATTATTACAATCCGTTTTTAATCAGCTATTTTCACCCCTTGTATTCTTCTAAGTCCACACATTCCTACAGGATTTATTCGTCTCTTTTCAATCTTACCATGTCCACGTTTTCCTCTTCATCATCAAAGTTGGTAGTAAAACACTATTTTAGATTATCATCCAAGCAGATTTTGACTAAAAAAACTCTTGATTTGAAGTCTGTAATTCAAAGCGTTTCATTCCCGTTTTTCCTGTTCTATTCACCATCCTTTATTTTTCCTTTGATTTATGATATCTCACTTTTATTTGGATTATGTATTTGTTCATGAATTTTATGCAGGTGAACAATGATTTGAATATTTTTTTGCGATCGTGTAACTTGTTTGTTGGAAGAGCCTCCCAATAAACATGCGAGATTGTTTTACAATGAAGAATTAAATAAATACTGCACATGTTTTAATGCCCTATTGATTAGTTATAATTAATTTGTTGGGTCAACGGAACACCCTGTATGGAAAGACGTTGAGAGATTTATCAGTTTTAGTGTCGCAATGAGATTTGTAATGGTAGTGCCGAGAGCCTGGTGCAATAAACCGACATCGTGTCATCCCACATCGGGGAGATTGGACAGTGTGGGCATTTATTTGTTTCCATCACTTGGTCTTGAAGTCTTAATCGTGTCTTGGGGGGGCTATAAAACCAGTCTTCAAGCCTGGCACCTGGAACTTAAAATTATTGTAACTCATTAGTGATGCCCTGAAAAAACAACATAAGGTTTGTGACAGTCAAAATAAAAAATGGTATTTTACTGTCATGCTGAGTTATTTCTTTACTTAACTTTATTTAGTATCCAGTTTAAAAATAGTTAAATTGAAGACTTTAATACCTATCCAGTTTAAAAAAAGTTAAATTGAAGAATGTATGAGAAAGACTAAAAAAATGGTATGCATATGTTTTTTATGTAAAACATTAATTATTTTTCTCATTACTTACGAGTTAATTCAGAAAACTAGAATTTTATTTTTCATTAGTTAAAAAAGTTATGTTACCTTACGTTTGGGGTTTTTATTTACACTTTTTTGTAAAGCAAAGGATTGACGAGTTTATTGTCATACTGCAATATCTTCCAGCCAACCGGACCACAGTTCTATGTCATTGTAGATACCGGACTGTTAGCGCATCATGCGACAGAGACTACGCTCTACAAAGCCGAAGTTAGCCGATTATGACCGACATTATCTTTCTTAAGCCCGATGTGTATTACGTACGTATTACGCCAGGTACTGTAAATAGTTTATCAATGAGGTTGTTAATATTCCAAAAAAAAATGATAACGATTTATACGACGTTATGAATGCGACATATAGCTTATAGTTAACGATTTATACGAAGTTATGAATGCGACATATAGGTAGAGAAACTACCTTTATTTATTTATTTATATTGTAATTAAACGGTACCTATAATGTATCTTATAAGAAAAAATACAAAAGATCCAGCAGCGAACTTAACACATTACGTTCGACCGAATATCCAAAAAGTGTACACAATTACAACAAAACTATTAAGAATGAAACAAGCAACCAATCGTAAAATCACATGTTACCAACATAATACAAACAAAATAGAAAAATCATTGAAAACTAAATCAAAAACAAAATACAAATTGAAAACAAAATAGTGAAGCAATAAAAATCTCAAAATTACCAAAAAAATAAATTGAAGTCAATATTAATAAAAAAATATATATATATGTTCAGCGAAATTTTCACGTCGGTAGTTTCCGAGGTTTATCGATTCAACGCGAAAGTGAAATATTGACGAGTAAGCGATTGCATTTTTTTGTGCGAAAAATCACACACTACCAAAAATAATAAATTCTCGAGTTATATAACAGACGTGGGCAAATGCGGCTCCGAGAGTCGCATGCGGCTTTTCGTTGGGTTAAGTGCGGCTCCCAATGTCTCTCATAAAAATAAAGGTGCTTTCTTTCCCCATTATACTTGTATTTTCGCGATTTTCCTTTCTAAATGTTGTGAGTGACAAGATGCGCATGTGTCAATGCAACTGTCAAAGACGCAAATATTGGTGTATACGTGTGCGGTGTGATTTCAAGGTGTAGGGTGCGCGCATCTCCTACCTCTTTATGTGCGCAAACTACGAAAACCGACCTCCGTGGCCTGGTGGTAAGACATTTGTCTGCCGATCCGGAGGTTGCGGGTTCGATCCCCGCTGGAACCCAGATTTTTTAAATAGGATTCCAGTCTGGTTTACACTTAGGGCATATAAAAACATATTTCTGGTTGGTTGGAAGAGATTGCCACATGGCAATAAACTAGCCAGGTTAAAAAAAAATAAAAATATATTTTTTTAAATAAAACCGTTTGTAAAATTGTAAAATCAAACCGAAAAAAAAACCGAAGTTTGTAAAATAAAAGCATCGTTGGCAGCTAACAAATGAGCATTTTACAGAATTGCTGTGAATGGCTGTAATAAATTTTACACCAAATTTGAGAGATTTAGCTTAAAGTGATATATACACTTTTTATTATATTATATATTGTTTTTATTAAATAAATTTTCAACGAATTATTTTGTGTTTTTTTTCTCATTTTAATATTTTCTTATATGTTTTTTTTATACTTTATACAGCAATTAAGATTTGTGTAGAATATGTAATAAATTAGAATGAGTGTATTTAATACTACATGAGAACGTGACTATGGTGTGGCTCTTTATACTCGTATATAGTATGATATATGAAAATCCAGAATGTGGCTCTCGTTGACCTCATGTATGCCTATCCCTGTTATATAACATAAAAACGGATTTTTTTTTGTCAACATAACCAGAAGTTAGAATAATTATGTAAGTTTTTATTTTACATAAATTTCTGAAATAATTCGATCACTTTCGAATATAAACTCGTACATACACATACGCCTGTCAATTTTACGAAAGATTGCAATTTCGTTTGTCAAAAAAAAAAAATATATCAGAATTTTCTCACGGAATGCATATTCCGAAACAAAAGTACCGTTCTTACCGATCGATACTATTTATTATGAAATATCAATTTCAAGTGTCGCTGTCAGAACTAGCCCGCTCTATTACACTCATATGGCACATAGGCTAGTCGATATCGTGCGGCGATCACATCTTCGTGTCGAGTATGTGAAACAGCTGATTGGCGTCATAAATTAGGGTTATTACACAAATAAATTACGCGTTTGGCAATTTTTATTAATTCCACGTAATTAAAAGAGCATTAAAATAAGAAAAAGAAATATATTTACGACGTTTATTAATTTATCTCACCTTAAATCCAGTTTGTTCAATTTAGAAAACACCAACGGGGACGGTTTATTTTGATCGATATTTTTTTCATCATTTTGCGTAAAAAGAAAATTCGTGACAACTTTCTTTTGAATAATCTTATTGAATAAATTTTTGAAATTGGTGATATCTATTCGAATTATCCGGAATATATTAATCCTTTAAATTGTTCACATAATCTTTCAATAATGTTCCGTAAACTTTCTTATATATTTTTTTAATCAACACTTGAAATGTGTAATTTTAGTTTTTTATGAATTGTAAATGTGTTTTTGTTCACTTTAAAACTATAAAACCAGCAATCGTCCCAACACGCCTGACTCATATCTGGTTAGTTGGAAACTATTGCAGTACAGCAATAAAACCACTAACTGTAACTTTTGTGCAATAAAGTACCAAATACATTTCTTATAGCGCTATTTATTTTTATTTAACACTTTTATTGTAAATACAATCTGGCGAGCTTATTGCCAAGCGGCAATTTCTTCTAACCAACCAAACAAAAGTAAATGAAGCAAGTTACGTGGTCGCCTAAATCATTCAAATGACTATCCATCCCCACGAAATCCATAAACACATACGTGAGCATATGCCCATGAACCCCACAAAGACGGACAATCACCCGAACATTATTTTTCATATAAAGTGAGATATCATCAATCAAAAGGAAAGGAAGGGATGGTGGAGAGGAAATGAAAAGAAAAATCAGGAATGAAACACGTTATTTCACTGACTAGAAATTAAGAGTTTTTTCAGTCGCTTCTTAAACCATGCCGAGCAACTAAAAAAATAGCGCTTTATAAATTATCTGCCTAGTGAATGACAGTAGTAGGTTAAACTTGACGATTGTCGTGGAAATTTGATCACCTTACTATCGAAACTTAGGGTTTGATCTGTCAAGATTGTGTGCTTGTTGAAGTGCAACAGATTGCACCCAATAAGTCAATACACATACAGTCGTCTTTCATTCACAGGATGACTGACAATTCATACTCAATCACAACAGACTGCCACTCTATCAAATAAAATTAAAAAAATATCTATTTTCGTTGTATACCTGTTGTTCATACATACACACCTTCAGGTAATATTCCTTTAGGGGTAGATATAGTGGATAGATTTCTATTTCTTCTTATCAAGACAAAAAGCCTTTGCCTCATTCATATTCACACATCTTGTTATTATTACACTTCAATCTTTGATGCATCTTTCCTTTCCTTCAGTAGAATTTTTTAAGCTTACAGTAGGAATCCTTTTTTCTCCGATAGTTTTAATTAATATTTTATCATCTAAAAGTTATTCCTACGTTAAACATATAACTTTTGTTCCTGGTAAAAGCAACTCGTTTATCAGCGATGATTGAATGCTATGGTTTCACTTATCAGTAAGAGCTTGTTAGTGTCATTATCAGTTTCAATAATAATTATTACACCGACCGGTCCCCATTGCACTTGAGATACGAGTACGAAGATCCTCGTATCTCAATATACTCGTAATTCATACTGTACGCGAGGGGTCGTTCATCATATCTTATTAAGTATCTGGTGTCAAATGAAGTTTACCCTTTCTTTTGTCTTTAGTGCTATATGTAAACAGTTACAGGGCGGCGTATAATAAAAATTAATCGGAAACTACTCGTATAATAAGAAAAGTTATTTTTTACTTACAAACAGTTCGATTTCACAATCACCCACGCTGTTATAGGGCACAATATAAGCTTCCCATATATCTTGACCTACACTTGAAAATCTAAATCTTGTGAAGTGAAACTTAGACGTGGTAAAAAAAATATAAAGGAAGACAAATGCGGTGGAAATGAGAGTGTTGCGTAGAATGTATCGAAAAATAATGTATTACAGAATAAACAATGGTAGTAAGGATGAATGCGAAACAAAAGAAGATGCTGCATTTAAGATGAAGAAAGGGACATAGAGCTATTTATGACGTATTAAAAATATTACAAAAAAAAAGTATTTTTTGAGAATAGCCAAATAGATTTATTGCCTTTGGGTGGTTGCTGCCACTAGATTAGTATTTATGTTTTTCTAAACACTGCATCTGCGTATGTTTAAAAAAAAACATATTATTTAAAACAACTGCAGAAAACTTAGCAAGGGATGACGAACTACAAATAAACTGCTTAACTATTTCAATGTATTACTGCCTAAGTATTTTAATGTTGTCTCAACTATTTCATTTACCATTTGTCATTTTGTAAAATTTGGACTCCTTTGAGGCTTTCCTTTTTTTCGTTCTTGCTGACAGTTAACCTGAGGTGGTTTACTTTTTATTTTGTATTCTGCCATACGTTTTTGATTTTTTTAAATTTATTATTTAATCTAAATATGCGGGAGTGTGGGGTGGTAGCCCCCTGACGCCCTTGCGGTTGGGCTCGCCCTACATTGGTGGGGTGTATCTCGGCCTGGGGAATGTTTGTGGGATGAGCCCGGACCTTTTAATGTCTTCTCTCTTGAATGTATTTTTTTTGTCATCTCTTTATTTTCTGTTTTTTTTATATATTCTTGTTCTACGTGTTCAAGGGTGTGGGCTGAAAAACATCTGGTGTCCTCGTGGCTGGGTTCGCCCTATATTGGTTAGGTGTATCTTGGCCAAGGGGATGTTATTAGATGAGCCCAGACCTTTTGATAGCTTCTGTATTTAATGTATTATCTACAATTTATTTGTTTTAGAAGTGCTATTTAAATATATTTTGTACATACTATGTTGTTGTCCATAAACCTATATTTATTTATTTATTGAAATCATTGTAGATCTTCCGACATGTTATAATATCTCATTCGTTTTAAGGTGCAGTGCAATGGTTTTGTAGTGTTCATATTCAACCATACGTTTTGAAAACTTCTCAAACAGATGTGCTGTATGGATATAATGTGAACTGGAAAGTTGTTATCTCTGCTTACGCCAATAGTGACATGGATATGAATTATGGTATAAACTAAATCACTGTTAATTTGGTTTGTTGGATGAAATGTCCACATGGGTTTAAGCTCGTCATTTTAAACTGTATAAAACGAAAGAGTTTTAGCAGAATGGTTCTTATTGGAAGAGATGATGGGGATGATTTGTTGATAAATAATAAAACACGTTAGATCGCAATGCAGAAAGAGAGTCTGTCCTATTTTATTAGTAACGTAGGTATTTATATCTTTTCAGAATGCGCGCGAGAATGCGCTCGCGATATGCCTGCGTCTCGTTTCTGTAAATGTAAAAACGATTAATTGTTGTATGTAGGTAACAATCTATTTACGGAACCGGCGAGACAGCGTGGTGCGTTCTCTCTCTAGTGCGGTCCGCTCGGCTATGGGATTAATGTCCGGCGGGTGACCTTCGGACTTGTTTACTTAGATTTATCGAGGAATCCGAAGGTCATTTCATCGGTCATTGACCGTATGTATGAATGCCCACAGTATCTGAGTGTACCACAGAGTTATTCTGTAATAATAACATTTTAGTCCAATTTTCATATATGTTAAATTAACGTTCTTTAATCATGATAGATGACATACAGATGTACGTAAATACATGTTGACACTAAATGTTTTATTTCCATATGAATTTAAGTTCGTAATTTTATACTGCATAAAACAAAAGAGTTATGTTGTAAAAATACTAATATTAAATTTTAGCCCACTTTCTATATGTGTTATGTTAAATTAAAATTATTTTTATCATGATAGATGACATAAAGACGTACGTACATACATGTTGACACAATATATGTTCGCAACCACCATTTTCCGATAAAATATCAATTTAGTTGATTAATAATTGTTCATAGTGTACTCACATTGTATATATCAATATTAACAATCAACTTCACCCATGAATATGTCAAAAAGCTCATCAGGAGAGAGCTTAATGAACTTTTTCAAGTAGCAAGAGGTGATAACTATATGCTAATGATGTGATTGTGTTGTGATAATTTTGTGATTAGGGTTTTTCAGGATAGATATCAATTTGCTGACAGGTAGCAAAGAGTCTTTAACACAGAGGCACACTAGAATTTGGATGCAGCCAAATTTTAAATAATAACTGCTTTTTTGAATGAGCTTCATTTGTTGAAACGTTCTGAAATATAATTATTTTTTTTTGTATATGATAAGAAATTATATACTCGTATATATGTTACCTAATTTATAAAAAGAAACAACAGGTAATTTAATTTGGGAACACACAATTAGAATGGATCTGGGTTTGTTGCTTTTTATTTGTCGCCTCCTCAGTAAACTAGAATTTTGCCTGTAACTGACGACATATAACATGAAAAAATAAATTGATATTTTTTTCAAATTTTTCATTATACAACAACCCGTTACATTACCTCATCATTTCGATAAACAGTGACACTCAATTACATATGTATGTATATCAAGCGAATCAAACCCCTCACACTTCATCACACCAGGCAGACCGAAAAGTTCATCCCATAATGTACCGCACGTAATCAACAAAAACCCACCACACTCAAGAGTTCACACAAAACTTTGCTACAAGTCATTCCTCCTGCAAGTACAAGTATTTAAACTCCTGTCGCAATAACAACCACGCTCCGATCGACTGCTTAATTTTTTTGATCTCTTTTGCCTTTATTAAATTCGGCACCCCATTGTTTGTCATGGAAGTCAAATAGATATATTGCCTTTGGGCCAAATATGTTCTAACTCTAGGGATGGTGAAAATTTGATCAGATTGGAGCCTTAGCTCGTGGGACTAGGCCACTGAGTGACGACTATTGTGGTCTAAATTGTTAGTGGCTCGAATTCCACCTGGGAGTCTCGAATTCGATTCCCAATGGTACCAGTCTGGTATAGGAATTTAGTCTAGTTAAATGTTCGTCTTATAAAATACTCACATGCGCTGGATGTGAGAAGTGTTGTCACCTTCTCATTAAGGTAGTACTACCAACATGTGCAATGATGGATTACAATATTCTAAACCCGAAGACTATTTAATATGTCCAAATCACGACACGTTGAAGGCTACCACCACACGAATGAATGAAAGGAGCTTATGTATTGTATTACATTTTCATTGTATACAGTTCAACCTGATGAGCTTATTGTTATGTAACAATTTCTTCCAACCCACCAGAAAGATTTTAAAGTGTCTTTGACTGAACTCTTTTGATTTTTTTAATCTAATTCCAGCAGGATTTGAATCCGCAACTTCCGGGCTGGGAGAAAGACCTGTCATTAATGACTATCATTGTACAGATTTTGATACTGTCCGGTTCGAGTATACATATTTTACTGTCTCATTGACTTTGTTCCCTATCGTTACACGCCGTTCGATATATTTTTCAACTCTTTTATCGTATGAGAGAATACTACCTAAATAACTAACTTCCTCAACTGGCTCCAATCTTTCATTATTCACTCATACGTCGCATTTATTTTTACTGTACCACGTTTGTCAACGTATTAGTGTTATCCTACGAGTTTAAATTAAACACTATTTAGTATTTCGTTATCATTATAATATATGGGTTTAGTATGTAGAACTCGGTACCAACTTGATGGACAGTTAGTGGAATTAGATTATATAGTGAGTTTCAAATAGATTCAAGTATTTTTTAACGAAAAAAAGTACAGCATTGATTAATTAGAAATTCACATAAGATATTTCTACTCTTCCTGTTCGGTTCCTTAGGGTACCCCTTGAGAAGAAACTCTTCCACCGCACTTGATCCACCGTGACATTGGCGGTGTATATAAATCACGGGTTGTCACAAAGCCATCGCGCTTCTCTGTGTCGGGCCATGCGTTGTGGCACAGGCTCGGAACTAAATCATCATTGTCAATAACGTCACACGGGTCTGCATTTTGCGGTCACCCTGTGATGTAATACTGCACTTTGTTATTCTTAAACTTTGGTGCGTGTTAAAAACTTTGAAATATTCATTAATTCTTAAGGTAATCTTTCAATATACCTGATTTGATGAATGAATTCGTGGTTCTTTATTGCATTGTGTTTGGATCACTATCCAGCACCTGAAATGGCAACATTGACGCACGTCTAGTGCATGTGAGTATTGTTATGGAAGAATTATTTTGTCAGATAACTACCCTTTTTTTTCACTTTTTTGTTGGTTAAATCAAAGATCGATCCGAAACCTTCAAGGTGGAAGTCAAGGGTGGAAAAACCTCCTAGGTGGAAATTTACCAACTTATCTACGGACGTCTTCCATGTTTTTAGGAAGACTTCAATGATAAAGAAGGAATAACAAAAGATAACCGTTTAAATGGAAAATATTATTAGTAATCAAAGACTGTTTATTTCACGTAATATAATGATATAACCCTACTGGTTTCAAGGTTTTCCCCCTAGAATGTTTTTGTGCTCCCCTGATGATAAGGTGAAAACCTTGAAACCGGTAGGGTTTTAGAGTTACGAGTATATTAAATGGAATAAACAGTTTGACTAAACAACTTACAATGTATTTAACCTTTCCTTCCCTGTGATGTGTAACTAGTACACATTGCTTCTAAAAACTTTAATATCTCTATAAATATAATAAATATATGGTTCAGATTTTAGGCTTTCCTCCGTAATACGTTTACGCATTGAATGAAAAAAATAATATTAATAATAATTAGCACTTATCGGCCACATTAGAGATATTTTGTGAAAATCGAGAATAAATTCACCAATACAATCAAACGTGTGACGTAGGTATATTCATTTAAAAAATCACTATGGGTGAGGAAGCGACGCTATTCTCGTCTCATTCTCACTCTACTTTGGTATATAGGTTTCGGGCAGTTATTTGAGGTGGTCGCATCGCCCGTTTTGTGAACGTCGGCCGATGTTTTTTTCATGTTTTCAGCAATTACATTTCAATTATTATCACTTTTGACTTCAAATTTAATTAATTCAAGCGATTGGCTATGAATATTCTTATTTTTCCGATTTTAAATCGCTCATTTTTACATGTGTATTGAATACACAGCACCGGAACGCGCGGATTTTTTTAGCACAGGAAGGGAAAGGTTAAGTTTTTACAATGTCAACACCTTTACTATAAATAATATATAGAAACTATTATGTTTGCAGCTCCTAGTTTGTAAAACTATATGAAATCCAATGTTACAGAATCAGTTGCCTAAACTATACACAGAAACGATTATCATGATGAGGTCAACGCTGTGCTACAAATATCTACGAACGGAAGAGGATATCCACTGGCAATATGTGTATGTTGGTACAAAATTAGGAGTGAGCTCAAAAAAACATCTTCGAGACTAGAGCTGACCCATAATGAAATACGGCATAAGACAAAAAAAAGAGAGTTTAAAAATATTTGCAAATCAGAAGAAATATAGAAGATTAGGGATGTAGATTACATATTGATGAATCTTCTCACATAGATAAATATACATAAAAGTTCGATGTGAGAGAAGATGACGAAAGGTTTTATATTCTGAAGGTTCAGTTCGATCCCATCACCACCATCGCTGTTATGGGGTACAAAATAAGTCCCGATCTATATTAAAATATCGATTTTTTTATGAGTGTGACGTAACGCAGTGACTAAGAAGGAACTACCCAAAGGAACTGCTTTTCCGATGGCGAAACACCTGAGTCTAAATGTATCATATCTTATATCACGCTGGATAATTTATTTCTATTTAACCTTAATTGTATTACACATACAAACACGCTGTCACCCTTTCAATATTTCGTCTCTTCCACACCCATACACCTTCTTGTACAACTCTTAACAATTTCTCTGATTTTAACATTTCTTTCATACAAAATATCGTTAACTTGATTTTATCATGTTTTCTTTGGTCTTCCTCTGCCACGCCTTTCATTCGCATTTTCACACAATAAATACATATTTTTTTAGTCTTCATTCATTCGTTTTACATGCCGAAACAATCTCCGAGTGCCCTTTTGATCTTATTCAATTCGTCAGCCATTGGTTCACCTTCAACCCTAATCGCGTTATTCGTATTTGATCAATATTATTACCCCGTATATTACGTGGAAATGGGTGTACTAAGACACCCTTAGTACGCCGTGGTACGTGGAAATGGGTATACTAAGACACCTTTAGTACACCCATTTCCACAGCATTTATTTACTGAGTTTCAGTATTTTCCCACATCTACCTCACTTCTTTACATCAAACTTAGTAATAGAATTTCCATTTTTTTTGTTACTCAGTTTATTTATTTTGTATTTTCATTGAGTGTATTTCTTTATTCGTATTAGTGATATCATGCGCAATATATGTTCTGAATTGTTGTTGACATTTTACATATTATTAAGTTAATGTTGCTTTGATTTGTAAAGGACACCAGTGTCATTAATCATTTGAATAAATAAATATAGTATGTATATTTCGATCACAAATTATCGAGTCCTCTACTTTGATCTCTCTTACATCATTTGTTTGTGTTGATAACTTTTTTGAAGGTGACATTTTCTCCTTTATCAATTTAAAAGAAGACTTGACCAAGTGATATTTCTTATTTTTATTCGGCACTTAGTTGAAAAAAATTAAGGATATCTAGTAAAATAGTAGCTCCAATCTGGCGTTTTACGTTGAAAATTGCATTACATTTCAAAACATACGTGTTTTATGGACCATGTGTAGTCAATATTGATACAGTATTGGTGTAATTGATATTAAAGACGGATTCCCACATGAATAAGACACGAAATATTGTTCTTCAAGAGATATATTTAAGACATCATCTCACAGTCTGGATCAAATATATTTATAGTCGAGTAACTTTGGAGTAATTTTGTTCACTAAATATTGGTATGGCTTTTTATAAATGTATCAGGCTACATTAATTAACACTCACGTTTAGAAAATATATCACATTAAGGATTATGCCATTGTGTTTTTGCAGGTCCTCTACGGTGAGCTCTATAGTGCAAAAAGATCGAGGTGTATGACGGCGTGGTAACGCACTGGACTTATGAGCGGAAGGTCACCAATTCGAACCCCGCGCTTTGTTACTCCCCTCAAGTGACACAGGCATTTTTTCCACGATGTATTCGGGAGTGTAAGGATACCTATGACTTCAGTCATATCTATTCTTTAAAAAATTAAAAAAAAAGACATGCTGATATGCTTCAATTGCCTCACTTCGGGTATGCTTTTGGATCCAGTACATTGAAGTGGCTGGTTAGTTTGCTGGTGTGCAACATCACTCTTACCTGAAAAGAAAAGAAGAAAGAGACGAAAATTCCACAACACAGCTTCGCTTTCCTATTAAATTGACGTTGGTATGGCGAGGGGATCCTCGACTACGAGGCCCAGTAACGATGACGACTAAGATACCTTACTGAGATTAGCGTCTTTAACTGTGACAAGTGGGACTTTCTTGCTCAAGAGAGTCAAAAGTTAAAAGAGATGTTCCTGACAAGAAATATTTATTTATTTAACACTTCATTGTAAAATAATCTGAAGGGCTTATTGTCAGGTATCAATCTCTTCCAACGAACCAGACAATACTAAATAAAGGAAATTACATGGTCGCAAAAAAAAATTTAATATTTATTCACCGTAACAAAAGTCATAAACAATATATGCGTATTTAAAATAAAAGTGAAATATCATAATTGAAAGGAAAAAGGAAGATATGGTGAAAAGTAAAGAAAAATCAGGAATGAAACACATTATATTACTGACTTCAAATTAAGAGTTTTTTCAGTCGTTTTTTAAAACATGTCAATTACGGAGCGAGTCTAACAGTTAAGATTGTAACTGGTTCCAGAATCTCACTGCGTGAACCGGAAATATGGTTCATGATATCAACAAGTTAAAGGAGACTGAGAAGAGAAGACGGTATGAGCGGTTAATCTCAGACAAAACCCCCGAACTATATTAGTCAGAGGACGAAGTTAAGCTGGATACAATTGCTTGAGACTTAGAAGTAATGCTGGGTCCCCGTCGTATCTCATAGATGGATGGCTGCCATGGAAGAACCCACTTAAGATGGTTCCGTATAACACTGAAAAAAATAAATTTGCAAAGAAAAAAGTAAAGTCCTGAGAAGATTATCAACACGTCATAAAAAATGGACAAAAAAGAAGATTGAAACATATTTTCAGGATATTTTTCCCACATATTAACGATACTTCCCAACACAATTTCCATCAGTACTCGGTAGTAATGTTCGCACACATGTTATTAAGTTTGCGGTGGCGGCAGACAAGAAAGTGCCTTCGTCGTGCTTTCCCAGAGCCTGGTGCCGCTCGCAGCCAACCGCAGCGTGGTTGATCGGATAATGTCACTGCCGGTGAAGTGACAATGGGCAATAAATAAACGCACGAATGCGTACCAAATCGGATATGCAAATTTAGAACGAAAACTGTGTGACAAAAATATATATCAACTTTCAGTGGTTTTTAATAATTGCTCTTATAAAGTATTACCGGTATTAAATTGCGTCCCCCAATGGATAGAATACTTAACTACCACTTGTAGGTTTTGAGGATCTATATCTGAAGATGATCAAACCATTTTTAAAGTGATTTGATCCACATTCCGGTCTATCAGAAATTCTAAATAGTGTCAAAAAATCCGAGGGATAACGACAAATATGTTGCGATTGTGAAAAAAACATTTTTTTTCACTACACACATACCCTCCACCTATGAGTCAATAAATGATAAGATCTACAAATGTTTCTTTGTAGTTCGTCTTCCCTTGGTAAGTTTTCTGCGGTTTTCTTACCAAATATTTTTTTCTAAATATATGAAGATGCGGAGAAGTTCCTAATCTCATTGTCGCAGTCACCACCTTCTTATATTCATATTCACCTTATTAAATGTTTTTAATTGGTCAAATTGTTTTTATGCTACGGATACCCTGGACCGATATGGTCAGCAACATAAGGGTTCTTAGAGAGCCAAACTTGATAGAGAGTTGTTGACTAATATTAAAATCCAAAGGTGTCCTATTTGGGTCATGTACTTAGAGGAGCAAAGTGAAAATTACTGCACCTGATTATCCAAGGCAAAATAGAGGATCGAAGAGGTGTTGGCAGGAGGCAAATGTCCTTGCTCCGCAATATACGTGATTGGACTGGTATAAGGAGGATTGGGGATCTTTTTTGGGTTGCAGGGGATAAAGATACCCACTCTCAGGTGATATTCAACGTTGGGGGGACCTGACATGACACTAGTAAGAAAAAGAAGAATGGGTAAAAAATAGTGGGTTCGAATCCGGAGTTAGAGCGCCCTTGTGAAGTCTTCTTTCTTATCATTATTTTTCAAGATTTATCAGATTTCTTTTATAATCATTATTTTTTCAGGATTCATCAGATGTGCGCCATCCTTATTTGCGTTTAAGAGAAAATTGAAGAAAAATAAATTACTCAGAATATTCATTCGTTCTAATTTTCCTTTGTTTCTCTTCCTTATTCTTGAACGACAACCTTTCCTCGAGTTCTACCATTATTGATAAATATTATTGAAGTATTTGTTTTTATTACTTAAATTTTAATGAATATTCTTTTTGGTAAATCTGTCATTGACTTAAACTGTTGAATGTATTCAAGATGATATGATTGGTTGAAAGAAATTCCTATTGAGCACGTACACAAAAATTACAAATTTAAATGTCTGGGAGTCGAACTTTGAAAAGACAGGGGGTAAAATGAAAATTTTACAGCGGGAAAGAAATGAGCTTTTGTAGGTCTTCACATGCACATGAGACTGAATGACTGATTCGAATGTTGATAATGCGATGAGGGGTTATTGGATATGGTGGTGAGATTGTAATGCATTGGATGCTGTATGTGATAATATGGGATTTAGCATGTATAAGAATGTGAGTATCTGTACCCACCATTCAAGAACACAAATACTGTCACTCCCGTTATGCAAATGGATGGAGAAAGATTACCAAATTGTGACTCCTTTAAGTATCTTGGGTCACTCATCCATAGCGATGGAGGATGTGCAGCAGATGTTACACATAGAATTCGTGTGGGATGGATGAAGTTTAGATCAATGACGGGAGTTCTATGTGATCCGAAAATGCCAGTAAAGTTAAAAGGAAAAGTATACCAAACGATTGTCAGACCCGCACTCCTCTATGGCTCCGAATGCTGGACGATGTATAACTCTTACTCTAGGCAACTAGAAACTGCTATGATCAGCTGGTTTGTCCCTAAGAGACAAAATAAAAAGCTCACGCATTCGTGAAAGCCTAGGTGTTACAGACATCAACAGCAAGATGGAGGAAAGGCAATTGAGATGGTATGGGCACGTTGGACGCAGAGCACCCGATCATATTGTGAACCAGGCAATCTCTATGGATCTTCCTCGAATAACAACCAGAGAAAGACCAAAGAATTCATGGGTGGTGCAAAAAGATAACCTGATGCAGAGGCACGGCGTAGTCCGGGACGTAGTCCGGGACAGAAGAGCATACAACCTAAGGACGAGGAGAGCTGACCCCAACAGTCTTCGCAGACAGTGAGTTGGGATGGAGCCAGGGAGAAGAAAGAATGTGGATGCAGTGTGAATGTTTCAGCTGAGTGTTTCAGTATGTAAGTTTTAATGTTTATATACGTGATCGATGAATGAAATCACTTCGTCACAGATTTCACCTAGGGAAGCAGTATTTCGTCACAGATTTCACCTAGGGAAGTAGTACACTTACTTCATAAAATTATGGTTTGTTATATAGTTTGGTGTGTATCTGCCCCCTTCAGTTGGACTTTCCATGAAATTTATAAATATTGCATATATGATAGACTATAAATATAAAAACACGCCAAAAAGATATCAATCTGGATTGTCCTTACCTCATTGCCACAAGATTTCTTAGGCAATTAATCTAACAAGCAGCACTCTCTTAAACTATATAAATCTTCATTAATGTGACACCCAAGTGTGGGTGTCCAATCCATAGTGACGTCCCCTCGCAATCTCTCCCGATCCTGGAGGGTCACCACGCGATGGGGGTGTAATTAACAGCACTAATCGGACTCCCCTGTTGATCCTGATGTAATAATAGCTTTACATCGAAATGGAATTAAGAATGGCAATAAAATAACATTTGTAAGAAAAACATACATTCTGATCAGATCAATGTATTGTATATGTGGGCAATGAAAGGTTAGAACAAGTTGAGAATTTTCGCTATTTGGAGACCATGTCTCCTGCAGCAACACGACCTTCAAATATCCTTCATAGAAATGATATCAAAACGCATGTTGCTGTAAAGAAAATGTCAATGACGTACTCAGTACTGTTTTTTTTCTTTCAATAAACCAATCGCAAAGTCTTCCATAAATACTGTGCACACTGATATGTTAGTGTCAACCTTTGTGTTGAAATGCCTAAGAGTAATACAAGCAAAATGTAAGCGTGCCTTTCTTATCTGGTGTTACAATGTATAACAAAGTAAGAAATCATCGGATAAAAAATATTTGAATCTCTATAAGATTGACCCTTATGGCTTGGAAAAATGGACGCTGAAGGTTTATACTATGAATCGGTTGGAAGCGTTCGAGATGTGGTTGCACAGGAGAATGATTCGTATACCGTGGACTGATATGATCACCAATTCGGAGGTCCTCAGGAGAGCCGATTGCCGTAGGCAGCTGCTGACAGATATTAAGGTCCGCAAGATATCCTATCTGGGTCACGTTTTACGTGGAGAGAAGTACGAAATCCTCCAGTTGATACTGATGGGCAAGATCGAGGGGCAGCGTGGTCCTGGTAGAAGGCAAACATCTCGGCTACGCAATATAAGGGACTGGACGGGGATGGGGCGTGTGGAGGACCTGTTCCGGGTTGCGCAAGATAGAGAGCCTTTGTCAGAGTGATTGCCAACGTCGGGGGACCTGATAAGGCACGACAAGAAGAAGAAGAAGAAGATTGAACCTGTTTCTGCAAAAAAATACTCATAAGTGTATAAGACTGGACCGATTCGTGTCAAGAATATTATAAGGTGTGTAAGATTGAAGCTTTTCGTATAAAATATAGCATAAGCTCTATTATAAGGATGGCGAACCTATTTATTCAAGTTTGTCAAAGAATATACCCAATTCTTTAAAAAAATCGCGTCTCAGATAGATAGTACGAAAATTAAAATTGTGTCAGATAAATAATAATTATGTTTTTTCACCTCTTTCTTTTTCTGATATAATAAGAACAAAAGATTCTTATTTTTCATTTCGAAATGACGCCTTATATTGGAGACAAAATGCACGATTATTTTTTTCAATAAAACCGAATTTACGAATCCAGTTTTTCTGAGACAATCGTCTACTTCTTCTTGGTTCAACTTAATACTCCATTTTTGTTTTTTTTTCATCGACATTTTGATAAGGGTATATCGAAAAATAATTACACATTTAAAGTCCTTCACGTTATCTATATGGACACTTCAAGAATAAGATATACAAGACACTTGGACACAAGATACCCCCTTTGCCTCACTTTTGGTCAAAATATTTCTCTTTCTCGCTCGCTCATATATAAAGTAACGGGTGTGAGACATAAGAGACTTGCGCCGCATATACGTATTGTTCTAGAGATGGGAAAAAGTAGTTCAATAAAATAAACGAATCATTTTTCGGTCGTGCAGTAGACCGAAGTAGTTCATTTAGTTGAATGACTCATTGTTTGATCAATGAAGAAAGCAAAATGATTCGACTTAAATACATTTTTCAAACCAAATTCGAAATTTTCCCTCTTGTCACGAAGTGACACACGTGTCATAATTTTATCATCCCTGCTCTATAAGTTTTTTTTTCGGGTAAGGAATATTCTGCGATGATAATTTTAACTTGAAACTTCGACAACAGTTAGTCAAATGCTACGTTTGGTCAGAGTTATTACATGGAGTAGAATCATGGACCCACAAAGTTGGTAGTATGAATCGACTGGAAGCATTCGAAATGTGGATGCACCGGATACCCTGGATGGATATGGTCAACAATACAAGGGTTCTTCAAAGGTTCAAAATTGATAGAGAGTTGCTGACTAATATTAAAATCCGAAAGGTGTCCTACTTGGGTCATGTAGGAGGCAAATCTCCTGGCTCTCGCATAAGGGGCGTTGGAGATCTTTTTCGGGCTGCCGGGGACCAAGATGTCTACTCTCAGGTGATATTCAACGTTGGGGGTACCTGACATGACACTGGGAAGAAGAAGAAAGAATATTGTAAGCTCAATAAATTTGAACCTGTTCGTACCAAGCATCAAATTCATGCAACATGTTAAATAATGGAATATATAACATTCGCAATGTCATTATTAATTATAACTACATCTATACGGACATGTGTCAAAATAATAATTCACGACTCGCTGTCAAAGGTTTCAAGAGAAATGGCATCAAACTACAATTGTTACAGGGTTTCATTTGACCTCTGTCAAATAAAAGTGACAGACATGTGAGTGAGGACACTAAGTACGGAACAATGTCGAGCATGCAGGGGTCACCCCTTTCATTTCAATCTCATTGCCAACATACCGAATCCCTGCCCACAGAGAAAAGGACTTTGAAAATATTTTGATTGTTTCAGAAACATATTCACTATGGTTGGTTTCAGGTGGTTGACTAATGTGGTTTACTTACAATAGAAAACACTTGTTTTAGATACGTTTCTAAAAGTTGTGTGGTTTAAAGATGTCCTTTGAAAGAGAACGAATATTATAATATGGGCTAAAATATATTTTTGTGAAATATTTCGTCACGAAATTATTTAACTTAATTTGATGTTATTAAATTATAATTTAAGAACATCATTATAATTTAATAATTATTAGTATTGAAATATTTCGGATAGTTTCCGATTTTTTAATGTTTTCAAATTTATAAAACATGTACATATATGATACTAGAAACAAACACTATCAAAACCTGTTGATTTGATAGTCACATCTGTACTCGAGTGCCAACTTTGATGTGTGTGGATGAAAATGGGAGTAGAAAAAGACTGAAAGATGCTGAATAAATGGTAAAGATATATGTGTACTGAGCCGAAAATATGGGATGATAATATGTGGTAGAATATGGAAAGAAGTAATTAAGGATTATGTGATCTTAATGCTAATAAATTAAGAAGAATGAAAAGGAGCACTTTGAATTTTGTTAAGTATAAGGAAATTATATTTAGAGATTATTCTTTTACATTACCTAAGTCCTTTTATGTAAAAAATATGTATTTTTTTTATATAAAAGGACTTTGGTAATGGCTATATAGAAAAAAAAAACTGAAGAAAGACCAACTTAATAAATATATTTATTTATTTATATTAATTTAACACTTTTATTGTAAATACAATTTGGCGGGATTATTGCCAGGTGGCAATCTCTTCCAACCAACCAGACAAAAGTAAATGAAGCAAGTTACGTGGTCGCATAAATCATTCCAATGACTATCCATCCCCACGAAATCCATAAACATATACGTGAGCATATGCCCACGTACTCCATAAAGACGGACAATCACCCGCACATTATTTTTCATATAAAGTGAGATATCATCAATCAAAAGCAAAGGAAGGGATAGTGGAGAAGAAAGGAAAAGAAAAATCAGGAATGGAACACGTTATTTTACTGACTAGAAATTAAGAGTTTTTTCAGTCGCTTCTTAAAGCATGCCAAGGACGGAGCGAGTCTTAACATTGGTTTGTAACTAATTCCAGAGTCTCACTGCATGGACAGTAAAGGACGACGTAAAAAAATATACAGTGCAAATGTGAGTAAAAATGGGTAGTAGATGAAAACCAAGGAAAGTGTGGTTGAATCAATTGAATGATATTTTGAAATAAATTAATTGTAAAAGTCAGATAAATCATAGGCGTTAAGATGACGTGAATGGACGTGGAAGAAAAAAATATTTATTAAAATCGAAAAATCTGGCGAGATGTTGTTTTTATCTATCCCGACAGGAAAACAGTGTGATGGTAAGTATTTAGTAGATTTTATTAATTTCTCCTATTACAAATCTTGGACTCACTATAAATCTTTGAACTTTTTAGGAATTGGGTTCGGGTTTAGGACTAACATTTTCCAGCAAGTCTAAATATTACTTAAATTTTGACTTTTGTTTGCGCTTTTGCTATGCTCGTGTTGATTTTTTGTTAGTACGAGTATGCATCAGGATTCCCCTTCCACATGTATATCAAGTGTCTCCCGGTTTGGTACAGTGCGTGCTGTTCGCCTTTAGACGATCTCGTATTGTATCGGTGACTATGAATATACGAGTATATTTAAATTTTGGTGTATACACGTATATACTTACTTGCATGCTTATGTATTGTTATTTTTTTGTTATAATTGTTTCATTGTATTTATTTTTTGATGCTATTATTTAAAATTGTTTTTTTATCCTTTCTTTTGTTCGTTTTTTTTTAAATTGAGATGATAATCTATAAAACAAACATTTGTCAAAGGCTACACCTATATACAAACGTATATCTTAAGAACTTATCTTATGCATGTATCATAACTATGAACTTAGTTCATTTTAGTCTCCTAAGTGTAATTTTATTTTTAATAATCTTTAATATTTGATTTCTTAAAAATAATTAACATCTTTATACTACTTATAATAAGATAACAATTCTTACAACTAAGGGAACCACACACTATT
Organism: Odontocerum albicorne; assembly: GCA_949825065.1. NCBI lineage: Eukaryota > Metazoa > Arthropoda > Insecta > Trichoptera > Odontoceridae > Odontocerum > Odontocerum albicorne. The sequence goes on along the minus strand of OX463853.1, from coordinate 7,129,724 downwards.
TATTTTATGATTATTTTAATTGTATTAAAAAATAAATTTACCCGTGTCAAATGATCAGTGATCAGTTGGTTGATTAGTGATCAAGTCAGAGAGAGAGAGAGCTTCCCCAGAAGCAGCATCTCCATCTCCATTAGCCCGGCCCGTGGCTGGACCGATATAGCTCTCGAGTGCCACTCCATTATCCATGCTGCATACTATACACTCTGGAATTCAGGAGGGTATGTATTAGGAAGTGTATACAGGGATATTGGATTTGTATTTTTATTCAAACTCTTTTAATAATTCCAAATGTTTGTAACTTACTATTAAAATAAAGTTGAGGGTTTATTTTTTGATGTACCACCTCAATGACATACTTTAATGACTTTATAATTCAATCTTGAAAGCCTGCAGGCTCTACAGACTTCGGTTACTTATTTTTTAGTCTATAGCCCTCGCACGTAGTGTGATGTCTCCAGTCAACTCACAGCGTCAGATTGTATAACTGCTGCACACCTCCAGGACACGTTTACTTTGTGCAGTCGTTTACGATGTAGTTTATGGTCTTTATCTCTCCACACTCATAGAAAAGTGACTCTACCAGGTCTCATTTGTCTGAATTGAATGCGTTACGGTTCACTTCACATCTGATTCTATGTTACTATTTTTCTACTTATCTGCCCCTTCATCGCGTCTTCTATGCTAATCGTCGTGGACCTCTGCTATTTTTCAAACTCAGCGCACCATCTGTCTCAATCCTTCCCAATCTTAGGCTATGCTGAATGCAGCTCTTAAAAAGGATCCTGTAATTTCCTTTATTTAATCCGTACATCTCAAAGGACATTTTAATCTTGTTTGCCTTACCTAAACTGTATGCGTGATCACTTGTTCCTCTAGATTTTCATTATTTTCCGGCAGCATGCCCAAAATACGTAAGGGGTTTTTTTCTGCAGGCTGTTGAAATTCTTCAACTCATGGAATATAGAGACATTGGTTCTACTAATAAGTTTGATAATACTGAAAATGTTGTCAAGAATACTTGACTTGTCCTGTTCAGCTCGATAGATTTGCCTTGTTTATTAGTGAGGGGATCAATCGGAGCACGATCTTAAATTTTAATGAGAAAATCATAAGCACTGCGTCCATAGATGAAGACAGACACCATTCCTACAATGTTTTTGAATATCACAAAGCATGAACTATTTTGTACTTGGTGAAATATTTTGTACTTGTGAAACATATTATCACTACACGAAATAATATGTTGACAACATTTTTGACTAGAAAAAAAAAAGTATCATAAACTCATCTCAAAACCTATTAAATCGTTTTCTGAATACTTTCGACGAAAAATGAATTTTTTAGTCGGATATTAGTATCTTTACTTCAATACTGTAATTTACTTTAACGTCAGCAATTTTGAAAAAGAAAAAAGAGTCCCACTCTAGTCAAGACTTTGTTTTTTTTTTACAAAAATCACACGCACTAGACATATTCCAGCATTGCGAGATTCGTCTATATTCAAGTTAGATATAGTTCTGAAAGCTCGATGCTTCTGATGAGGGGTCTGAACAAAATGTCTTCAGACCACATTCTCCAATTTTTCCAAATCACCAATTCGAATTATTCAAAGGGTACCTACCAAACGAATCATAATATAAATAGGCCAAAGCCCGTACGACGCTTGTCGCCAAAGAAATAATACGATAATTGAATTTTGAATACAAGAGAGCGAGAGAGGAATACTTGGATTCTCTCCGAAAGTAATTCGAAATTTGAATCTCGGTGGGTCCGTGATACTGAACGAATTTTAAATACCTAGCTAACTATTTTTGAACCGGTGTAAAAGGGGACGATGTATAAATGATACAATATATATATATACAAATTTTACATTTATGAATATATATTTTCATAAATGTGGAATTTGTTTTACTTCCGTGAATATTTCACGGGTTGCAACTAGTAAATTAATTAACCTCTAAATATGGGCAACTTTGTCTAAAAAAACCTTCTGGAAGCTCTTTTTAAACCAGACATTTTTAACTGCTCACTTTTTAAAGCTGAATTCTCTGGATATTTCCACAATGGATGATCTGTTGGGTTATGGACGTGTTTTCCAATACTAAAGGATTTGTTTTAATCTTACTTTCAGGCCTTATTTAACAAATGTTTCTATATATTTGAAACACTATTTTATGTGCTCTTAAAAAAGAAATTGGTACCGATCTGATCAAAGAGTTCACTTGATAACAATAATCGCATGCGATATACGTGCGCGTGTGTTGTTGTTTCTTCTCGTAATGAGTAGTATTGCAAAAACGCGAGATGACGAATCATGAATTCAGTACCTACTCAAGTAGTCCTAAACCTGTAGGCTCGATCAATAGGGTCAAAGACAATGTCATAACATATCAGGTAGAATTAGGGATACCATGCGAAAAAAAAATTACACGCCTTTATAACGTTATGAAGGTGTGCTAAATAATGAAGTGGTAATAGGCAGGACACGTAGCCAGAATGTCAGATGCCCGATGGATATCCGAAATAATCAAATGGTACCCAGGAGGCATGAAGGGGCCCAGAAGAAGACCGAAGGTACGCTGGATAGATGAAATCAGGAAGCATGGCAGCATCACATGGTATCAACGAGCAAAAGCCGAACTATATGGAGTCAACTTGGGGAGACCTTAGTCCACCAGTGGATCGACCCTGGTTAACAATGATGATGACCATGCGAATGAGAAAATCACCATTTAATTTTTTAATCTCAATTAATTATCTATTGACTTTCTTGCAGTCCTGTAGTGACTGTATATAGATCTGTGAGACCACTCAAAGACACATTTAGAAGGCGGTCACATAAATCCATGTGGAGTCGCTGGAGTGGCGGTCGGAGATGATTCAATTAGACCGAATCACATATATCAAAATACCTTATCAGAGCTATTAATTTATCGAGACGCAGAGTAAGAGTATCTGACAGTGCCCAGCCTGGTGCTCGCTCCTCTCGCATGATACTCTGGTAGATTGTCTTAATAGCTCTGTGTCATATCAGCTATCAAGTCATGCTATATTTATAGACAGTATGACACATTCGGTCTTCAAGATGGTCATATACCTTATCAAATACAATTAGCTTCTTGGGGGGATTATAGAGTTGTGCAGAGCGCAAACCATCTTATTTGTGGGCTTAAATGATTTGTTACAATTTTTTAAATCATTGTTATCTAGTTTATATATTTTCTTCATATCCAAACCTTTTTATGGGATGTTTTCATTGTATTTTTCGAATGTTTGAAACATGTTTTTTTTGGACATGAGTAGAACTTTGAGGTTAATTTCATCTTGTTCGAATAAATTGATTGTTCCGAATCGATCCAATAAGGCGGGGTATTATGATGAAGGTTTTTACCGTTGCTGATCCTGTGACATGGAATGACCTACATCTAAGTGTAAGTGATATGGGTGGAGTATACAGCTTTAAAAAGCACTTGAAAACAACCCGCTTTGGGATGTTTCATCAAAGTTTTTGATTTTATATGAGCCCTACACCTAAAGCTGAATGTGTTACTATCACACATCAGAAGATCTCCAAAGGCTTATGACTTTTATAAATGGAGAGATATGCTTCTAATATAAATGTTATTCATCACATTGATTTTACATGTACGATAAAATAAAGCTGGAAAAGGGAGACAGTGCGAGCTGATAAACATCAGACAAGGCGTCTGGACCATCTTGGAGGGACGATGACTGTGTTTGACTTGTTTTCTACTTTTGGATGTAGAAATACGTGTAGAATGATTTGGTAGAATAACAAAGAAATTTATTGTTAAATATTCTAAAATAGAGTTAAATCCGAAACCTTTGATAAATTGAAATAAATCAACTTTAAAACATGAACACTTGTGATGAGCTTAAAAGGTGAATGAATAAATTTAAAAACAATTAAGCATGAATCCATGCAAAAATTTAGGTGACACAGTATTCATTGCAAAACTTCCACGAGAATAAATTCGCTAAAAACTAAAGAATTCAGTCCGATGTACTTTTTTACGTAAGTCAAAATGACCAAAAAAAAAATAGCGTTTCGTCGGTCGATAGATAACGTTTCTGCCGAAAGACATACCAAGGTTTTCCGTGTCGTGATCGAATATTTTACATCTTTGACTATGCCAGCAGATTCCCAAATTACTAATTCAATAAGAGACAGAAAAAAAAATTGAACACGTCGGCAACTGGTTTCCATTTGACATTTAATTCGAAAACGTCTTCTGCTTGTAATGGTTAATTGCTTGTCGTCCGCACTACCGATATATTATCGCTGGAAATGGATATTTTCATTCCAAAATTAATACAGTCGACTCTCTATCATTCGAGATTTATGTGAAAGCATAATATGGATTCTTGCTGCTTTTTTACAGTTTATATCTATGGTGACATGTCGAAAGACACTATTTGTCAAGATCCCAATTGGATATGAACGTTTGTTTTTTTAAGTAAATGAAAAAAATGTCTTTTGATTCGCCGAAATTGATAACTTGGTTTTTAGGTGACGTTTTAAATTTGTATATTCAAAGATAATTTTTAATTTAGTCTTTTTCATTTGATTGTAAGGTTAAGTAATAATTGGATTTTTTTATTATTTGATGTTGGTAATAATTTAAATATCGGAGAAAGCATAATACAGCAACTATGAAATGTTAAGACATGTAGAATGAATGAATGAAAAAATATGGTATGAAAATGTGAGTGGAATGCGTGGTAGATGAAGACTAAGAAAAGTATGGTTGGATCAAGTGAATGGTATTTTGAAAAAAAGGATACGTAGAAAATCAGAGATATCGTAGGAGTTGTATAGATGGGGAAGAGGCGAAGGATATGTTGAGATTCTGGCACTCTGTCATATCTGCGTACTCTAACAAAGAGATGGCGTAAGGGTGTGTATGTACGACTATGTATGCATAATAATGCAGGGATGGGTAGAAAATGAATTTTATAAAAGCTTCATAATCATTGTCACATTCACGCCATGTTTCTATTGGGATAGACATACTCGTACCATAGATAAATGATCTCCATTACATTATATTCTGGTATGCATCTTTCGTTTCTTTCAAACCTTTACACGATAACCACTGTGGTTTAGTCAGTAAGCCACCCGACTCTTAACCCGACGGCTGCAGGTTCGATTCTCACTGGTACACATTAAAAAAAAGGAATCTTGTCTGGACACTTAAGGTCTCTTTAAAAACCTTACTAATTGGTTGGAAGAGTTTGTCTAGATGACAATAAATCCGCCAGATTGTACAATATTCAATAAAAGCGGTATACGTCTCGTCGTACATACTTTCCCATTATAAATAATTTACATTCTTTCGAATTTGATTATTTGATCTTGTTAAGTTTTTCGTCCCAAATTTCTAAGATTTATCATTCTACTTGTATGGGTTTCATTTCAACTTGGATATTTTTTTGGTTTAATATTCAAAACGCTAGCGAATTAACTTCTTCTTCCCAGTGTCATGTCAGGTCCCCTAACGTTGAATATCACTTGAGAGCAGACATAATAGTCCCCGGCAGCCCGAAAAAGATCTCTAACGCCCCTTATGCCAGTCCAATCACGTATATTGCGGAGCCACGAGATTAGACTCCTGCCAACACCTCTTCGGCCTTCTATTTTGCCTTGGATGATCAGGTCCAGTAATTTGTACTTTGTTCATCTAGGTACATGACCCAAGTAGGACACCTTACGGATTTTAATATTAGTCAGCAACTCTCTATATTATCAGCGAATGAACTAAGTATAAAATTTAGTATAAATTATATTCTCAAAACTATATCCGTTGTACTAGTATGAGTTGTGATTTCATTTTATCTTAATAAAACTTGTCTCAGAAAATATCCAGTTTTATCCGATAAATACGAGTACATTTATTAATAAATATAAATTAAACGTATGTACGTATTCATGATGGTTATAAGTGGCCTTTCGGTTAGGCAATAAACTGTGGCAGGTTGAATTGTTTTTTTCATTAAGTGTATTTTATAAGCCTTCGTTATTTTTTTGTCCTACATTCTCGTAATATAAAAAAGTTCCCAAGATCCTATCACCCAACATGTATTGAATCTGTGTGTGACGTCTGCATCTATCAACCGCATATTTGATAATAATTTACCATTAGCACCAGCAAACTTTACCTTATCTAAAATAGTCATAAAACTATTGCCTTTTCAAATGTCTTTTTGAATTCCAAGCATTTTGCAGTCTATCAGCACAAATTTCACCAGTCTTTGCTTGAGCCGATCAAAGGATTTGGCTGTTGATGTATTCAGCTTCTACAAAATTTCTAACATTCTTTAGTCGTCTGCTCTTTGAATATAGTCTATCCATGTAAACCAACTGGTTCTTACATAGTTGGTGATCCAAATTCAAGGACTAGGTTTATCTATTTCTGTCACCTGAAGCTAGGAGCTGAAATAGATACTGGGAAGAAGAGCAATGGGGAAGCCAAAAAACGTAGAGTTTTCTGTTGATTGGTAACTGGTTACAGAGTCTAACTCTATACACAGTAAAGGACAACTTGAAAAGCGATGCACTGATACAATTAAAAAGCGATCTTTACGTGAGAGGGCCGCGAGATCGGGATCGGATAGCCGCTGAACATTGTCTACGACATATAAATGTGTTATATTGTAATACTCTTAAGGTAAAATAAGTTTCGCAAACATAAATTTTTATCAAGGGTTTCAGCTTTCAATTAGTGGAACTCCATATTAAAATATTTAATAACAAATTATTTAGTAATTCCACTAATCATATTAATCGATGAATTCAATCAACACTCGATGAATTCAATCAAAATTATTGTAGAGGGTAAAACAATGAAACAAGACAATAAGTGCAATGAAGGTTAATAAGACGACCTCCGTGGCCTGGTGGTAAGACACTTGTCTGCCGATCCGGAGGTAGCGGGTTCGATCCCCGCTGGAACCCAGATTTTTAAAAATATGATTCCAGTCTGGTTAACACTTAGGGCCTATTTAAACATATTTCTGACTGGTTGAAAGAGATTGCCACATGGCAATAACCTCGCCAGGTTAAAAAAAAGGTTTTTTCAAACATAATGCATTTTATAGCTCATGTCTCAAGTTTATGGCAAAAATATTTTTTTTTTTGATATTTTTATAATTCGTAATTTTATAGTTAATAAATAATGTTCATACACACTTCCAAGTGTGATTATGGAGATTTAACTGTAGATGGTGTTTTTACCACAGTAGGCAGCCTTGCCTTCGTGTTTTGGTATAATTTTTCATCCGTGTGTCGATATTTTTTTGTGTGTAAAATAAAGAGGATTTTATTGATATAAAATCAATGAATTTTAATTGAACACCAACAAAACCATGTCGTTACCGACATAAATCAATTCCATGGGATTCGAACTGGGGAATATTTGTATGCATTAAGAAGGAATGTACTTTTAATGACTTATTTTAAAACCCTTGTAAAACATGTGCATTGAAAATAAAGTGAAACCAGAACGGAAGCGAAATTTTGTTTAATTCTGTCTTTTTTGTCGTGTTATAGAACAATTATTTTGTGCTAGTTGCAACCCGTGAAATATTCACGGAAGTAAAACCAATTCTACATTTATGAAAATATATATTCATAAATATAAAATTTGTTTATATATAATATCATTTATACATCGTCCCCTTTTACACTGGTTCAAAAATTGTTAGTTAGGTATTTAAAATTCGTTCAGTATCATGGACCCACGAGATTCAAATTTTGAATTATTTTCGGAGAGAATCCAAGTATTCCTCTCTCGCTCTCTTGTATTCAAAATTCAATTCTCGCATTTTTTCTTTGACGACAACCATCGTATGGGTTTTGACCTATTTATACTATGACTAGTTGCAACCCGTGAAATATTCACGGAAGTAAAACAAATTCTACATTTATGAAAATATATATTCATAAATATAAAATTTGTTTACATATAATATCATTTATACATCGTCCCCTTTTACACTGGTTCAAAAATTGTTAGTTAGGTATTTAAAATTCGTTCAGTATCATGGACCCACCGAGATTCAAATTTTGAATTACTTTCGGAGAGAATCCAAGTATTCCTCTGTCCCTCTCTTGTATTCAAAATTCACTTCTCGTATTCTTTCTTTGACGACAACCATCGTATGGGTTTTGGCCTATTTATACTATGACTAGTTGCAACCCGTGAAATATTCACGGAAGTAAAATAAATTCTACTTTTGAAAACTTGTGGTGTTTTGAAAAATTGTAAGAATCGAAGTATTCCTCTCTCCCTCTTTTGTATTAAAAATTCAATTCTCGTATTCTTTCTTTGCCGACAACCGTCGTACGGGTTTTGCCTATTTATACCATGACTTAATATTTTTTTCTGCACACGTACCATAAAACAATTTATGTAGCGCTGTTTAGAGAACAAACTCTCTTCAAACTTTCGTTAGGGATGGCATACGTATTCTGCGTTCTCAACATTCATAAACTCATTATAAAATTCCTACTGTTTCTTTGACCACTTATATATAGTTATTTTAAAATGTCATTCACTTAATCCAACCATAAATCAACGACATTTGTTGTTAAAATGACCTTCTTACGACCTAGGGGTTGCGGGTACGATTCTCGTTGATGTATATTTTTTTAAATAGGGTTCTAGATAAGTTTTCTCTTAAAGCCTCTGCAATATTTTTATGTGATTGGAAGAGATTGCCATAAAGCAATAAGTCAACTAAGTTGTGTTGTATACAAAAAGAGAACAATACAACAAAGTAAATTGTAATTTATTGCACAATAATATTATGGATTGAAAATCTCCTTTAATCAATCAGAATTGAAAAAAGCCTTAAGTAAAAATCAGACTGGAACCTTATCTGAAAAACCTTGGGTACCAAATCGAACTAATCCATAAACCCCGGGTTTAAATACTTCTTACCATCCAGACCAACTAGGTCGTAAAAAGGTTCTTTAGATTTCCTCTTCCACGAATCGCACTCCCATTTGCGCTGCAAAGGTTTACAGACTCTGCTTTAGGTGTTGCGTATTGTATGTTTATAGTGCTTATATAACTATATCATGAATTTTAATAAGAACTCCAAATAAGATGCATGCATCTTTGAGCGTTTCCTAAAGTTGCTAGCGCCACCCCTACATCAATAGTATAATAAATAAATCGCATTTACTTTTCCTTTAACATATTTCTATCACCATGAGTTTGGATTTTTCAATATGCATTATCAGGTCTTTCTCTTCCCATTTCTTAAACAATTGACTAATCAAACTCTAATTCATCGTCAGTCATCGCTTTTTAATCTTTTTCTTACACTTTATGAAATAAATTTAGAACTCTCTGATTAGTTGAGCGAGTTCTAAAGACATTTAATATGTATTTTAACAGTAGTTCTACCCTACTTTATTTTGTGTAACCTTGGCTAGTGGATGAATGCCCATTGCCGGTAACAAGTATAATTGAAGTCACAATCCAAAGTTAGGAGTCAGGGTACATAACGTTGGTACCATCAGATATATGACTATATAAGTCAATTTGTAATACGCATACACGTATTTGCACTCTCGTTTACTCCATTGACTCTCTGATAACCATACCAAAGAAAATGTAGCATGGTCCCTGTGACGTTTCACAAAATTGCCCCAATACAACATTGTAACGACGTTCAGTAATTTTAATTACAATATTTTATCAACTTTAATATAAGCCTCGATTCTAATAAATAGAAAGTTATTTAGGTAAATACATTACATAAAACTAACAATAATGACAAATTAATACATCTTGTTACAAATTAGCAAAAATATGTCAGTTTGTTAAAATATTTGGCGATGTTCATCAAAAATCACTACGTTAGTCTGCATTGGCTAGGGATGGGGTATACGATAATTGGATTTTCGATTATCTTCTACAGCCATTGCCACCAGCACGCATGCTAAGTCTACTGTCTTGGGATACTTGGAGTCGAAATAATGTATTTCATGCTTACTGACTCTGCGGGAAGCCTAGAATATATGTCATTTAAAAAAAAAACAAATCTAAAATAAACCATCTTCAATAATTTATTTATTTATAATTTTAATGTATAGGAATGAAACGTAGATGGGGAAAAATACTAAAAGGGACGAATAAATAGTATACAAATACATGTAATAAGAAGAATGCATTAGGCTACAATGCAGTAGTCATAGTCCATGAAAGTATTGTATTAACAGCTTTTATGAAGGTGAATAAAATGTGGATATGAAAAAACTCTGAAAGAAAAACAATAGATGCTGTTGTAATGCGTAAACTGAGAAAAAATATTGGGTAGTTATTTATGATATCATACGGAATCAAAAGCTTATAAGATATTAAAAAGTTCACATTGGTTTTATAATACCAATTATAATGCTTGGTGGTGAAACGTGGAAGTGTAAAAATGCTGAAAAGGATCTAATTAATACTGGAGAAATACGTGCACTGAGAATAATACATGGGGTGACAATGTACGACAGCATATGGAACGAATTGATTAGGGACGAATGTGAACTTAATGCTGATGTGTTGACTTAGATGAAAAATATTGCTTTGAAATGGTTTAAGCCTGCGTAACGAATAAATTAATTCTAATAAAACAAATATACTGTGCCAATATGAGTAGAAGACATAGTGGAGACAGATCAAGGAAAACATAGTTAGATTAAGTAAATAGTATGTTGAAGAAAGGAAACGTTTCAAGTTAAAAAATCCATGCCGTACTACGCAAACCAAATTGTGTTTGTTGAAGTACATAATTTCAAAATATTAGTTCATTGTGCATATACCAGGTGTCTGTATATACATTCGTAAAATAAAAAATTGCACTTTTTTCTTTGTATTCAGTACATACATCTTATCATTCCGTGCCCCTCGCGAATCCTTGTACTTTTTTATCAAAGCGCAAAACTCTTGACTCCTCTTCATTCATACATCTCGTCATGCACAGTCTTATTTTATTCATACTACTCACATTGCCTTCTTTTAAAATATGGTCAGCTTGATTCAGCAACGTTTGCCTCAGTCTCCCTCCTCCACGTACACCTTAGACTTCTGACTTGTATTCTCGCATAGTCATTCATTCACTTCACATGTCTTAACCACCTTAAATTTCCTTTCTTTATCTTATTTATACATCCCCTGCGTCTCCTTTCCCATCTTAATACTCAACATTTTTTTCTTAGTGCAATAATCTCCAGAGTTCTTACTTATATCTTTCTTCTCCTCAAGCCTAGCTTCACTTTCATTTGTTATGGTTAGCTCCAACACACTGTTATGCATTGTCATTTTTGTTACTTTTAATATTACGCGTTGTTGCATTAAGTGCTTCGTTGGCCTTTTTTCTTGTCGCTACCCTTCATTCAATATCTATTTCAACTCACTTCTCAGATAACATAACTCGTCTACAATTTCGAGTTTCTCTGAGTTGACCTGTATATCGCAAACCATTTTACCACACTTCTTTCTATTATCAAACCTTTTACTAGACATTACTCTCTGTTCTGTAATTCTTTATATATGTTTTTGTTCCACAACTTCTAATTAATTATATTTCCACCCTTTCTTGAACAGCATAAGAATTCAGCAGTGGAAGTCACCCAGAAGATGTCTCCAAGTCGTAGCCTCGCATGGCAGAGCCCCTTTGTTAATTATCGCTTCTCGCGGCCCGTGGAGGGATTTCGGTCGTTACAAGCGGGTAAACCATGAATATTTATCAGGCCAGCGTATTAAGGAAGGAAAATTATCACAAACAGGAAATGAATTTTGGTTATATTAAGAAACAAGTGTCAAAATAAGGTTTCTCAATATGTTTTTGAAAAGATTCTTCAAGTATTGCATAATCCAAACAGTTTTTCTTTATCTTAAAGATCCAATTAAATAACAAAAAAAACACTACAATTTAGATATCTTTCATCATAAAAAATACCATGTGTTCACATCGTGATTGTATTTCATTGATTTTTTACACAATGTTTCTATATATTCACCACTGTTTCATTTATTGAGTTCACTGTTAGTTTCAATGACCTTTATCTTCTTCGTCAGATGATGAGAACTTTCAGATGATGAGATTACGAAGAAGAGAAAAAAAGATACATGACTTTGAAACTGGTATTGAACTTAATAAATAAAACAATGACGAAACAAAGAAAACTAATGCGTATGGATATAGGAGATGTCAAGGGTGCGTGTTTAGATGGAGATGGTATGTTTTATTGAATATATATTTTATTTAGAGTTTACGAATGTTGGTTTACTGTTTTTTACTACCATACTACGTTTCATCAGACACACTGATGTTATACAATACCTCGATTCAATTTGGCCCACTTCACGTCCTTGGAAGTTGTGACTAAACCAATTACAATGATATAATTATTGCATTTGTAATAGTTTATTTCAAGGGAATTAGGGGATCAAGATACCAAAGCCTGCGGAAAACCCTAAGGACTGTTCATCTTAGAGTAGTTTTTATTCGCGAATATGTCTATTTTTACATACTGCTTGAAAAAGAACGTCTGTATTCCCTTGCTTCGAGATCTAGAAGTATAAATCTCGTAAAATGTTATTTTAAATAATGTTTTAAACTACTATGCCTATAATAAAAATTTACTTTTACTGAAATATTAGCCCCCAAAATTCCGCATCTTATATTTGGACAGACACAATGGGGTTGTTTAAAAAGAAACGAATTAATTGAAAAAACTGCTGCCTCTCGTTAGTGACCTAAAATTATATATGTACTCATTAATTTGTTGAGTACACCTCAGAATATAAGCATTGGTAATGCGACCACGTTAATAGCATGGCCGGAAGACAATATTTATGTCCACTTTCTTTAATTAAACCTTCGGATTAAGAACCACTTTAATATACAAATAACTCACACACCAAATACTCAGACAGAAAAGTAAAAACAACTAGATCCGAATTTACCGGGTTTGATTCCCGTTGGTACCCTTTTTTCTTAAAAAAAGGTTCCAGTCTGGTTTTCACTTAAGGCATCCAAAAATACCTTTGGTTCGTTGGAATCGAATACTACGTGGTTCATAATTCACCAAATTGTAGTGTATACAATGAGAGTGTCAAAGTTAACTTTAAGTGACCATCTCGATTTTTTACAAAGTAGATATATAAAATAATTTGATTTAAGACAAGTGTTCTACGAAACGGATCACGGAATTCGCTAAAGTTTATATTGTACTATTAAAATATTTAGAATTTTACGTATCGCAGTTTGGGCACCAGTGGTTCTAAACACGGGGTTTGTCATGGTCAGTTGTCACTCGGCCGTGCTGCTTCGCTGGCCAGAGGATGCCAAACTCTTCCTTCTCCAGTTCCCCTCCCACTCGTGAGGAATTAATGAACGCAATCAATGTGGTAATATATTCCGAATTGCCCTGCGCTTGTATAGTACACAGAACGACCGTTACATTTATGACAAGTCAGGTGAGAATGATTTCAATCTTATTTCTTAGTCAATTTATCTTTTTCGTGATCACTGTCGTAATTGGGACAATGAGATAGCGGATATGGACAGATTAATGTGCAGAAAACCTGAAACAAAACACGAGATTGACCATGGTAGAACGGCATCGTTAAAGAAGATAAAATTTCTCAACAATTGTGAACTGGACTAATGGAATTCTGACAACTCAATCAAATAATCTTATAATATTGAAAATTGCAAAGCTAAATTGTATAGCGGTTATTCTTAATATCCAAATACTGCATTTATTAGCAAAATAGTGTCAAAATTACAGTTAAATCATTTTCCAATTACTTCAAGCTTATTTTTGTCGGTCATCCATCGATATTTTACAGCCACACATAAATATTATATAAAAAGAAAATAAGAAATGTTGACTTACAATAAACATTATAAAAATAGGTTTTACATATTCCACAAAATCTTATTTTTATAAATTGAATTTTAAAATGAAGTAATGTTTATTTTAGTCGGCCCCCCCTAGCACAAATTTGACATTATAGAAACGTACATATATGGTATATAATAAAACAAAAAAAAAATGGAGATGTAAATTTTTACATAAACATTAATAAATTGTTGTTTTTACCTTTCATATAAAAATAAATTTTGAATATATTTAAATTTAAAATAAACTAACTGTTCCGTTGCTAATAAAATTAATTTTTAACTAAACTGAATAAAATGAGAATTTTACTTTTCCCGAGAGTATTTAACACAGAATATATGTCGGTTTTTACATGTTCTAATCGTTCTTCAAGCCAAAAAATATTTATAATTAAACATATTTTAAGAAATTCGAACTCATTATTAACAAATGTCGTAAGGAAATAGGAAATTGTTGTTTATGTTTTTATGAGGTTTAAAGACATTGTAATTTATTTTTATCAAACACTGTTTATTCCACTTTTTTGTGACGGTATAACCCTACTGGTTTCAAGGCTTTCAACTCATCTTCAAGGGAGCGCAAACAAGATGAGGTGAACGCCTTGAAACCGGTAGGGTTATACCGTCACAAAAAAGTGGAATAAACAGTGTTTGATAAAAATAAATTACAAATATGAAATTGTTTGATCAAATGGAGAGAATGAGTTTCGAAAGACCTGCGTTATAAATAAATACAAGTATTTAAAATTTATGTAGAACGAGAAAGAATTAGACCGAGAAGAAAGCGGAAGGAGAAAGAGAAATTGGATAAATAACTGAAGGAATGACAAAAACTATAACTAATAAAGGTGTGTGCGCATGAATAGAAAAACGTCGAGATCTGTCCTTTCCGTCCACCTCAAATGGTTCATCGCATCAGACTGTATTGTATTTATTTTAAATTATGATATCTTCTCACTTTACTTGTTATGATACTTAGTGCCACAAACAAATATTTGATACTTGAAAAGGGAACTAAGTAAATTTAATCAATGTCAATCTTACATATGATTTCTTAAACGTATCTATTACTTGCTTTTTCGCAAACAAGAACATAATACAGTTATAAGTTCGTTTCGAAAATCTTGATATAATATAACTTTTAATAATTATGAAAAAAAGTGTTTTACGTCAAAGTTAATTTACCACTTACCACTTATATATCGATTGTCATCACTTATGTAAAGTTTGTATCGCACTTTCGTTGAATGCAATACAACCTGTCGAACTTATTAACAATTAATCAGAAATATGATATTAAGGCTTTGAGTTAATACAAGACTGAAATACTTTTTTTTTTTCTGTAAAAAAAATTTGGCAGATCTTTATATTACATAGTTTGAATAAAAGTATTTTATTGGATATATGTATTTTTGGCTGATCTTTATATTGCTTAGTTTAAATAAAAGTATTTTATTGGATATATGTATTTTTGGCACATCTTAATATTACGTATAGTTTAAATAAATGCCTTTTATTGGATATATGATATGTATGTATTTTTGGCAGATCTTTATATTACATAGTTTTTATAAAAGTATTTTATTGGATATATGTATTTTTGGCAGATCTTAATATTACTTATAGTTTGAATAAATGCCTTTTATTGGATATATGATATGTATGTATTTTTGGCAGATTTTCATACTACTTAGTTTGAATCCAAGTATTTTATTGGTTATATGTATTTTTGGCAAATCTTTATATAACTTAGTTTGAATAAAAGTATTTTATTGGATATATGTATTATTGGCAGATCTTAATATTACGTATAGTTTGAATAAATGCCTTTTATTGAATTTATGATTTGTCTGTATTTTTGGCCGATCTTTATATTACATAGTTTGAATAAAAGTATTTTATTGGATTAATGTATTTTTGGCAGATCTTTATATAACTTAGTTTGAATAAAAGTCTTTTATTGGATACATGTATTTTTGGCACATCTTAATATTACTTATATTTTGAATAAATGCCTTTATTGGATATATGATATGTATGTATTTTTGGATTTTCATACTACTCAGTTTGAATAAAAGTATTTTATTGGATATATGTATTTTTGGAAGATCTTTATGTTGCTTAGTTTGAAGAAAAGTATTTTATTGGATGTATGTATTTTTGGCAGATGTTAATATTACGTATAGTTTGAATAAATGCCTTTTATTGGATATATGAATAAATGTATTTTTGGCAGATCTTAATATTACATAGTTTGAATAAAAGTATTTTATTGGATATATGTATTTTTGGCAGATCTTTATATTGCTTAGTTTGAATAAAAGTATTTTATTGGATATATGTATTGTTGGCACATCTTAATATTACGTATAGTTTGAATAAATGCCTTTTATTGGATATATGTATTTTTGGCAGATCTTTATATTACTTAGTTTGAATAAAAGTATTTTATTGGATATATGTATTTTTGGCAGCTCTTAATATTACGTATAGTTTGAATAAATGCCTTTTATTGGATATATGATGTGTATGTATTTTTGGCAGATCTTAATATTACTTATACAATAGTTTGAATAAATGCCTTTTTTTGGATATATGATATGTATGTATTTTTGGCAGATCTTTATATAACTTAGTTTGAATAAAAGTCTTCTATTGGATACATGTATTTTTGTGAGTATATTTATTTGAGTGTTTTATTGTGATTTCATTAAAACAAATTAAATTGAAAGATATCGACCAAGTTCGCAAACATAAAGTACCAAATTTGAACCCGGAACTTAAAATAATGAACAACCTAGATGACACACTAACACGCAATAGGAGCGCTAATAAAAGTGATTTTATCAACACTTTATTAATAGAAACTGCCGATATATTTTCATTATGTCATACTTGTCTATGTTTTTATTTTATTTTTTTCCCTATAAAAGGCACTTGTATCGCGGGACTAAACATACTTCAATGACCACAACTACTTTTCCTCATCACGACTTATTTTTTTCTCGATAATATCAATCATACGTTCTATAACATAGATACAAAACTGACGGTTTTCGTACCACTAGAAACTTAACATCCTTTAAAATTAAATTTTTCTTCGCGATAACTTTTTTTTTAAAGAATAGGTATGACTGACATCATGGGTATCCTTATGCCATCGAACACTAGGTGGAAAAAATGCCTGTGTCGTTCGAGGAAAGTAGCACAGTGCGGGGTTTGAACCGACGACCTTCCGCACAGAAGTCCAGTGCGTTACCGCGTGACCATGCACCTCTGTGAAGAAATTTTGAAACTTAATATTTTATTATTATTTAACACTTCATTGTAAATACAATCAGGTAGACTTATTGCCAGGCGGCAATCTCTTCCGACCAACTAGACAAAAGTAAATAAAGCAAGTTACATGGTCGTTAAAAATATTCAAAAGATTATTCATATTTATGAAATTTATGGACATAAACAAATTAAAATAAAATTGAGATATTATCAATTAAAGGAAAAGGAAAGAATGGTTGAGAGGAAAGAAAAAACGGGTATCAAAAACGTTATATTACTGACTAGAAATTAAGGTTGCGTTCTTCGCCATTCCCACTTTGCGCTTTATCTCTACAGTAGAATCGCTGTAGCTGATTATAGTAGATTCAAGGTATATATTATACACATATATTCCTCCACGACAATATTAATAGTTGTCGGCAATTCTCTTACAATAGTCTCAAAAATGTTGTAACTTCGCACTTTTTCATTCTCCATTTTATTAAAACTCAACCAATAATATGAAAACCTATTCATTTAAGCAGAAGCCACGGTTTTATAGTATTTGTTATTGCACTTAATTTACATAGACTTGTTGAACTTTTTTTTTTCCAAATATTTTTTAATTTATGGTCGGTTGGATATTATGCAATATTCATACAAACTTTTTACTTGTTCTGGTCGGCGGTCAGTGGCATTTGCACTAAGCAAACAAGCGCTTCAGGTTTGATTCATTTCTGGACTGAATTATCGTACTGTTTTGTATTAGAGTATACTCGTATATTTTTCTATAGCTTATGCTACTCATTATTGATTTTGAAAGCATGTTTGCAGTCATTGGAGTGATTACTGGTGGGACACCACCTACCATGGGCCGTATAGAGACATCTAAATCCCACGTGGGTAGATCAGAAGAAAATTTCCTTAGATATAAGATTAAAACAGATAATCCACCACGTTGCGGTGACATTCAATCAATGTCGCACTTGATGTCCACTGTTTCCCGTTAGCTGCTCGGAAGAAAACCTGCTGACAGGAAGCCTCAAATGCCATATAACAGTTGCATCTTTAAGTTGATACGATTTAAATATGATATAACGTTATCGATACGATTGGAATGAAACGGGATAGCATTTTTAAGCAACACGAAAATAGTGCTATGTAAAACATTGCCTAACGAAAGGCTGAAAAAACTTAAACCATTGATCATCATGGAAATTTGTTCTTCTTTCCATTGAATGTATGGGTTTGATTAGTAAAGACTGTGTGTTTACTGAAAAACAATAGCTTGCGAATTGTTAACTAATATAATCACAGGCCTCTTTGATCCACAAGTTAGCTCACAATCATAGATATAGTCTTTGATCGACAAGTTAGCTCACAATCATAGGTATAGTCTTTGATCCACAAGTTAGCTCACAATCATAGGTATAGTCTTTGATTCACAAGTTAGCTCACAATCATAGGTATAGTCTTTGATCCACAAATTAGCTCACAATCATAGGTATAGTCTATCATATTACATAATTATGTGTAGTGATCTTTTTTTAGTCACACCAAGTACTCGTCACTCTGTATGAAGTAAGTAGCGTTATTAATCTAATCAAGTCAACATTTACAAAATACTTAAAAGTTTTACAATTCCTGTCTTATAACATTCGAGAGGAGCTAATACAACCGATTATCTATCAATTTATGCAGAGTACAATCGACAGTTCGGAAAATAAGTATGGTATTTCTCCTATGTAGTGCTAGAACTTTTGATTCGATGTCGTTGAATGCGGGCAGTCTAGGCAACTACGTTACATGGGTTGTATCGACAGTAAGGCTGTATGGACCGCGCGCAGTGGATTCCCGCAATGTGCTGGTAGTAATTTGTAGAGTTGGTACAGCCAAAAAACTCGTCATTTTGACGGGGGCCTGCTAAATAAAGTGGCCGGAATTTCTATTAAACTTTAATTAAATTGTAATATTCTCACTCAAAAATTATAATTTAAAAAATGTTATAATTTGGGGCGAATTTACATTGATCGTATTTGAGTAATGACATGTTACAAAAATACATTGTTTGAAATTAATCGGTTCGCGACCATCGAGACAATATAGACTTTTTAGAAGTGGGCTAATGTGATAATATTTATGACTACCATATATCAGCCTAGCAACTGTATTGAAAATAGCGAATCAGACGAACCAGATTTTGTCCGCAGTAAGATACAGGCAAAAACCTAGTTTATTGGGGACATGACAAATGAAATGCAACAAACCCAGATCCATTAAAATTGTGTATCCCAATCAAAGTACTTGTTGTTTTTTCACAAATTGCCCATTTATAGAATTTATCATTATATACAGTTGAAATAAATAAATGAATATAAATATTGTAGAACTACGAGTATAATAATCCAAGCGCAGTACAACAAATTCGTTAATAAGGTTTTTTTCTTAATTTTCTTTCATATTGTGTTACATTTTCATTGTTAACAGTACAATAAAATGTACGAAAATACAATGTTAGTTTAATTTCGAAAAAAAAAAGAAAACAATTCAGACAAAGTAAAAATGCAATAATTATTTTGACAGCACTTGTGTTTGGCGCTGCCGATCAAAATAATTAAAAAAACTATAATTTGGGCAAGAAAGAAAAAAACCCATTAAAATACAATCAATTAAATATAATCAAAGAAAATGCAAACTAAGTTGAAAAAACAAATAAGCTATAATTAAAATGGAATAACCAATATCTCAAATGCCAGAGAAGGATCTTCCTGAACTCAATAAAATCTACATTAAATATATCCACCAAACGACATATGTAATAAACCAATTGTTGCATATGAATGATTGATAAATTACAACGAATAACATTCATTAACAAAACGCTTTTGACAATTGAATTGTAATGTTTTGATACCTTTTGGATACATTTGATTCGGTGGGCCACGTTAGGTGGCCCACGAGAGGCAGTCTAAGACGAGATGGCCCGTGGCCTTGTGGTGTCACCGAGCAGGTGACGTTAGCCCACTACCCGCAGTCGTCAGCCGTGGGAACGGGTACTCAATAGGCGGAGCGATTTGTGCAGCGGAAGGCTGCAGCAAGTCTTATCTGCAGAAATTCTCCGATCATCAACTATCTAAGCTCACCTTCGCTATGGATGGAGGTCGTGACCTAGATGATAAGGCTAACGACTGCACTTTTGGGAAGTTTTTCATTAAAACGAACTGTTTAAAATTCACGTTTTTTAGTGTTTTTAATTTTGTCAAATTTAAATTAATTCTATTATAAAACTATTAATTTTGTCCATTTTGACAGTTTGATAAGTAACACGAAAAAGCTTTCAAATTACTTTTAAATTTCAATATATTTGGCAGTATCGCCTTCATTGGTGGCATTGTCAATGTGTGTTTGATTTTACTTGAAAATATACTCTTTTTTAAGCTTCATTATTATTTTACTTTATCGATATCATATATATTTTTTCTAATTGGTGATATTTTTTTTCTCCAATTTACTACATGTAGGTTAGGCTGTCTTCTTTGACCACTCGATATTATGTGCTGTAGCCAAGTCATTCTACGTGAAATGATAAAAATTTAAATATTGTACATTAACCTTTCACATTTTATTGACTTTTGATTAACAGTTTTTATATCTACGGAGTATACCAAACCATTGTTGTCAGATATTTTTTGCTAGTTAATGTTTTATAAACTTAAAAAGAAATGTCTGTTTGAAAATATTTTATAGGCGTTCTGTTTGAAAATATTTTATTTTATAATTCTTGAACGATTTATTTTTATTTTTTATTTATTTTCAACATGACAAGAAATATAAATAATTTGCAAAGAAACTACAGGTAATTTAATTCGGACACACAATTTTAATGGATCTGGCTTTGTTGCATTTCATTTGTCATGTCCCCAGTAAACTAGGCTTTTGCCTGTATCTCACTGAGGACATATAGCATGAAAAAATAAATCGATACTTCTGTCCGATTTTGGATTATGTGAAACCCAGTTGCACATTCTCGTCAACCTGACAAACAGTAACACTCAATTACATATGTATACATCACGCGAAATCAAACTCTTTACACTTCATCACTCCAGACATGCTAAAACATTCATCCCACAATATATTTATACAAAAATATAAATATAAAACAACAAAAAACACCACACTCAAGAGCTCACACGAACTTTTTCCACGAGTCATTCCTTTTGCAAGCCCAAGCATTCAAACTCCTGTCGCAATAACAAGCACGCTCCGATCGACTGCCTAAACGGTTTTCTTCCCTTAACCTTTATTGAATTCGGCCCCCCATTGTATGTCATGGGAGCTAAATAGGCATATTGCCTTTGGGCAAAATATTTTTTCACCTTAGGGATGGTGAACATTCGATCAGTTGACATGCGTGTCATGTGTCTCTGCTGAGTCTGTATCTTCCCTTCCTCTCCATGTGGATAGTCTCACAGAATGGATTTGAGATTATTATAATATTATAACGTACAACTGTCGTTCGTGAATCGCAAGTTAATTATATAAATACCATATCTAAAAACTCTTCAAAATCCACCATGTGACAACTACAACCGCTTTTCTTTAAAACTTTTCCAGTGATATCATTACCCATAAGAAATCGTGATAATATAAAAACGAATACGGAAAGGATTTCGCAAATGTAAATATAAAACAACAAAAAACATCACCTTCAAGAGCTCACACAAACCTCTTCCACAAGTCATTCCTCTTGCAAGCCCAAGCACTCAAATTCATGTCGCAATAACAACCACGCTCCGATCGACTGCCTAAACTGTTTTCCTCCCTTTACCTTTATTGAATTCGGCAATCCATTGTATGTCATGGGAGCTAAATTTAATAAATTGAATTTGATAATATCTTTTACTTTCAGTGTTGTTTATATTCATGCATCATATTTTGAAAAATACCTGTATCATACGAGGGTCATCCAGAAAGTAAGGTTACAACATTTATGTAGGATCGAAAAATGCTTGTATTTCATTGAAATTCACGGGATACTTTATAAATATATTAAACTATTTTTTAACGTAATTGCCGTCGAGATCGAGACCTTTATGTAGTCGGGGCACCAGCTTTTGTATGCCAGTGTCATAGACCTCTGCCGCCAGCTCTTTACGCCACTTCTTCACAGCTTCCTCGACCTTGAAAATTGTTGGGATATAGTGACACACCCACGTCTCATCCCCCGTTACGATAGAGTCCAGAAAAGCTTCTCCCTTCTATGCAAAACGATCCAAAAATTCACGCGCGGCGGTCACGCGATTTTGACGATGCTCCGGTGTGAGCATTCAGGGCACCCATCTCGCACACAACTTCTTGCAACCAAGTTTTTCCGACACAATATTACCAAAAAGACATTGAAAAAGGTCAGAAAACTCTTCGTGAAGGTCGTCAAGCGCCACACGGCAGTCATTTCGCATTTGTTCTTCAATTTTTTGCACAAATTCGCCAGAAATCACTGCCTTGCCTCGTCGTTAGTATCAGTACGGCATTCTCTGAACAACCTAACCCACTTCGTGATATGTTGTCGACTCATCACATCACTACCATAAACTTCCACGAGTTTCCGATAGATATTCGCGGCGGTATCCCCCCTACACGCCAGGTGCACCAACTTTGAAACAAAAAATTTCCTCCGGCCTCAGGAGCTCTTGTAACCTTAGTTTCTGGATGACCCTCGTATGTGTATCATGAATTGTTTTATTTTATTTTGAAAGCTACTGATACGTTTTATTTTATTTTATATTTGTTTCTGGGATATAAAAAGGACACTTAATATGTTATTTAATTTTTCAATATGCTCATGTAACTAATGCTTCGTTACCTGGTTGGTAATAATATCAACAGTACTCGGGTTTGATTCCCTATGGTACCCAAGAAATAATAATAAAATTACAAATATTATAAATACTATGCCACACTTAAGAAAACATTAATATTAGCACAAGTCGACGATGTATTAATATTGTTGTTATCAGATGAACTGTTATAATTTACCAGATTCGAACCTTTTTTTTTTTCGGGTGCCACCGCGAATCAAACCCAGAATCACTCGACGGATGTCAAGTCCTGATAGAAGTCATCTTACTTACTAGGCTACGGATGTCGTCAATAAATAAATGAATATTTTTAAATGAATATTCATTCGTATTTAAAATTATTATATAATCTAATTACAAAATTCATTTGAAATAATAAAAAAATCTTGTCGGTATTTTTTCTATCCTTAAGTGTTATTTAAAAAGTAATTTTACCTATTTCAATTAAAGTAAATAATATGACGAAGAACCGAGATAGAAAACATCGTGGTTTCAAAATCAAATTTTAGCGAAAAATATTTGAAACAATTTTTAATGCATTCATTTTTATTCTTAGTGGATATTGTATCTAAGAAATATATATACAAAGGGGATGAAAAAATAAGAAAAATATTTTGGTTGAAAAATTAGATACTTCTTATATCCTTTTTAGAAGGCTTAATAGTAGAATTTATAAAAGGCATCTCATAAGCGCCACGAAATAAATTCAGGTGGAATTGTGTTTGAAAGTTAATTTCAAATCTGGATATTGACAATAAATAACAAGTCCATATTCAACACCCTATTGGAACTAATAATTCTGCCTTTGATTTAAGTGCAGATATCTACACCGTTCTTATATAATAGTGAGGAACGACAAAAATCACTAAACAATTTTCAAATTCTACTGTCTTTGGTAAGCAATTTTTATAGTTCCTTGCAATAATGAGAATATTGCAATAGCTTACTAGTATGTTGTATCGTATAACACTTTCGTTGTATAGCACATATCCTGGAAATGTTTTATTTCCATATATAAATCTCTTTCAATTTACCAGAAAAATTGTTAAAGAGGTCTTAAGTAAAAATCAGACTGCACCCCTTTATAAAAAAATATGTGGTTCTATAGTAATGGAACCCGCAAAAACCCAAGTGTAAACGGTGTCATACTTATTATGCCAAGGAGGGGGGAATGAGCTCAATCCGTTGACAACCTTTGTAGATATTCCGATATATGATAGTTACACATTCGGTTTTAGGTGTAGTATAAGGTATATTTGAATAGTACGTATGTTATCATAAATTTTGATAAGACCTCCCAAAGTGTCATACTTATTATGTCACGGAGGTCAGAATGAGCTCAATCCGTTAACAACCTTTGTAGATATTCCGATATATGATAGTTACACATTCGGTTTTAGGTGTAGTATAAGGTATGTTTGAATAGTACATATGTTATCATACATTTTGATAAGATCTATCAAAGAATTGTTTTCAAATGTTTTCTAAAGGTGTCTACCTGTATCTTTAATATTTTGATGCAGACAAAGGTCAACTTAATTAAAATATAATTCTAGAAAACGAACATCAACCAAAAAACAAAGATTCTTATTTAATTAAATATTACACAACAATAATATGCAACAGCATTATTATCAATTATTTTCAACCGACCTGGTTTAAAAATACTTGATTGTTAACAAATGTATTTTAAGTTACAATTGGCATTCAAACCCATACCCTCCGGCTACATATAAGCGTGTGTTACCACCAGATCACGAAAGTCATCGTACGAACTCAAATAATTCTCAAACTGAGTGCTTGAAAATCAAATAAAATACATTGTAAGAAAAACAATCACAAAGCGACCGACAATACACAATAAAACTAGCAGATTCACGCCGGCATTGCGGTCAGCGGCATTGTTGGCCATCCTCGGGTCTTCAGCGCAACTAACCACTACACCGCGGTGGACTCTCGGCTGCTTGGCTGTTTGTTTATGGTTTAAATAGTTACGTAACTTGACTGAACTTTGAAACTAGACACAAAGGTTTGCAAATCGTTAATAGATAAATTGGTTTTACTAACTAATATATTAGTTCAAAATGCTGAATGACAAACGTGACTATTACAAACTATTTGACATAATCAGTACAGATCTTGAGAAAGCTTTGCCTCATCACTTTCTCATTTTTCACCATTTTCTATGTTAAGATATTGACCAATCTAATGTTTCATATTCTTTATTTCGTATATCTCTGTTATTAACTTCAGACATATTCGAGAAATTTGTTTTGTAGCTTTCCACAAATTTACGAGTAAGTCTCTAATATTCTCCATATGGAGTATAAACGTGGACGATTAAAACGAAGGAAAGAAATTTGATTGAAGCCATCGAAACGTGGTGTTAAATGTGGATGCTTCGTATCTCATGGACCGCAGACGCGTCAACGTCTTTATCATCCAACAACTAGAATCACCGAAAGATTTTCGACAACATATAGAAAAAAAAACTCCTAATGTTCCAAGAAAGAATGATGAAAGTCTGAAGAACATGATAATAACGGAGACAGTTGAGGGAAAGTGAGCAAGAAAAACGTGTTCTATAGGATGAACAGATCAAATAATGGAGTTAACAGGATCCTGTTCCTCGCGGGAAGCACAAACGCCTGTGATTTGATCTGTAGCATTCCTTTGTGTATTTTACGTAATGTTTAGTTTATCTCCTTTATTTAATGAGTCTCCTTAAGAGTAATGACTATTATTTATTATCAGAAAATTACTTGAATGTCATGTTTACTTGGTGGTGTAATCAAATATCAGTAGTTCTAAACAAAATACGCGTTTAAACTTAGAAATTAAAAAACGCCGAAATTGTGCCGCACACAGGATTCGTGGAATTTGATTTTTAACGCGGTGTACAGGTTAAGCATTGCATTGAATACGGCCATGGACTAGACATATGTCTTACTTAACGTTGAGCACGCGATAAAGAAGATCTTCCTCAACTCATTCTCTCAATGTTTCCAAACCATCTGAATACTCCATTCTTAGTTCCATTTATGACACTAGTTTCTAACAAATACCTTATGCGATTATCCGTTACTTTCGTTATTGTCATCAATGCTGGGTCTCGCAGTCGAAAATCCCTTCGCTATTTCAACGTCAATTCAGTTGGAAAACAAAGCTGTGCCGTGGAGTTTATTTTTAAGTAAGTGAGCCATTGCACACCAGCAAATTCACCGGCCACACTACTATACTGGATCCGATGGCATACCGAAGTGAGACGATTGGAGCACACTGACATATTTTTTCCTTATCTTTTATGAAATAATAGATATAGCCGGAGTCACAGGTATTCTCATACCCCCGAATACTAGGTGGAAACAATGGCTATGTCTTTCGAGGGGAGTAACACAGCGCGGGGCTTGAACCAGCAACCTTACACGCGGAAGTCAAATACTTTACCGCGTGGTCATGCACTTCGTTACTTTTATAAACATTGTAATACTAAATATTTTTCGTAGTATTTTTTCGTAGTACATAGTATTTTTTCTGCTTTTATCATTTTTTTTTTCAATGTACAGGATTCATTATCATATATCACGATGGAGCATATCACTCCACTGTGCATTAGAAGCATTTTAGAAAATTTGGTACCCGAATTATTATTCAAGTTTTAACCCTTAAAGCCGGCTTAATTTTTTGAAACCTTCCTTGACCCAAGCTCCAGTAGTTTAAAAATCTCAAGTATTTTTAAGTGTTATTATTACAAGGTTTTATCCTCTTTACTTTCCTACACTTTTGATAAGATCGAACACACAAAATAACACCACTGTTCGTACCCTCTAGTGCGTGTGAGAGTTTGTTGGGACTATCAGACTCCATGACATGCTTAACGCAACATTTTTGTAGAAATCACAAAAACGTTGATTTATATTTTTTATGTTCTAATACCACTTTATATATTATACAATGACCGTTTCTTCAAGAGGTAATAAGAAGAAAAAAAAACAAATACATTAGATATGGATTTGACAGAACAAATTGGTGATATTTTTTTAAAGAAGATTAATTTAGAGATGGTGCCAGTGATATTTATAATTTTTGTTTAAAAACTACGCCAAAACGACCAAATTTTTTCTAATTAAATAGTGCATTTTTACAGATAAAGTATGTACTATATATCGTCAATATCTAATTTGTTTTCCCAAGGACTTCACACTTCTCTCATCCCTCAAACAAAATGAGATTAACTTGTTATATTTCATTCGACAACTAGGCATTGATGTTTCAATGAGGGTGTGCCCAACGAAGCCCCCTTTGTTGTTTTGTCGCGTCACTGTCCTGCGTTGTCAATAACACTGAACCCGGCTTCCGGTTCCTGACAATTTCCCGCACCTTTCTTCCGTTATTAAAATATTTGATAAAAAAACTCTGATTTCGTCGTACAGTTTTACAAAATGGATATGAATATCTAATATTATGTTCCTGAATTTTTCAAATTTTTATTTTCTTGAAGTGTTGATACATTTTGATTGAACTATTTTTTAACTTAATTGCTATTTGTTTATTCAAACTTCGTGTTTTATTAACTTTTCCATTACAAGTTTTCTGATTAAAAATTCAGGAACATAATATTAGATATTCATATCCATTTTGTAAAACTGTACGACGAAATCAGAGTTTTTTTATCAAATATTTTAATAACGGAAGAAAGGTGCGGGAAATTGTCAGGAACCGGAAGCCGGGTTCAGTGTTATTGACAACGCAGGACAGTGACGCGACAAAACAACAAAGGGGGCTTCGTTGGGCACACCCTCATTGAAACATCAATGCCTAGTTGTCGAATGAAATATAACAAGTTAATCTCATTTTGTTTGAGGGATGAGAGAAGTGTGAAGTCCTTGGGAAAACAAATTAGATATTGACGATATATAGTACATACTTTATCTGTAAAAATGCACTATTTAATTAGAAAAAATTTGGTCGTTTTGGCGTAGTTTTTAAACAAAAATTATAAATATCACTGGCACCATCTCTAAATTAATCTTCTTTAAAAAAATATCACCAATTTGTTCTGTCAAATCCATATCTAATGTATTTG
The DNA here is from genome assembly GCA_949825065.1 of Odontocerum albicorne. Classification (NCBI taxonomy): domain Eukaryota; kingdom Metazoa; phylum Arthropoda; class Insecta; order Trichoptera; family Odontoceridae; genus Odontocerum; species Odontocerum albicorne. The sequence goes on along the minus strand of OX463853.1, from coordinate 7,101,584 downwards.
TTTTTTTTTCTTCTTATTACCTCTTGAAGAAACGGTCATTGTATAATATATAAAGTGGTATTAGAACATAAAAAATATAAATCAACGTTTTTGTGATTTCTACAAAAATGTTGCGTTAAGCATGTCATGGAGTCTGATAGTCCCAACAAACTCTCACACGCACTAGAGGGTACGAACAGTGGTGTTATTTTGTGTGTTCGATCTTATCAAAAGTGTAGGAAAGTAAAGAGGATAAAACCTTGTAATAATAACACTTAAAAATACTTGAGATTTTTAAACTACTGGAGCTTGGGTCAAGGAAGGTTTCAAAAAATTAAGCCGGCTTTAAGGGTTAAAACTTGAATAATAATTCGGGTACCAAATTTTCTAAAATGCTTCTAATGCACAGTGGAGTGATATGCTCCATCGTGATATATGATAATGAATCCTGTACATTGAAAAAAAAAATGATAAAAGCAGAAAAAATACTATGTACTACGAAAAAATACTACGAAAAATATTTAGTATTACAATGTTTATAAAAGTAACGAAGTGCATGACCACGCGGTAAAGTATTTGACTTCCGCGTGTAAGGTTGCTGGTTCAAGCCCCGCGCTGTGTTACTCCCCTCGAAAGACATAGCCATTGTTTCCACCTAGTATTCGGGGGTATGAGAATACCTGTGACTCCGGCTATATCTATTATGATTAAGAGTGTATTTTGATATGATTATGATTATTACTGATATGATTAAGAGTGTATTTTGAAAAATCTGAGTTAACCTAAGAAATATGAATCATCTGTTTGATAATTTAAATAAATATTTTATAAACAGACGGGCGCATTAAAGGTTTATTATTTTGTCGTTACATTTAGAATTTTTTCATTAAATTCCTGAAAACACTTGCACCGGCTGTACGTTGTCATAATTTCAGTGACGCTGTCTGAAAGGTGTCAAAATAACACGCTTTCAAGTAAATTAAAAGACATCCTTCTAATAACGCCAGCGCCGTGCCGTAACACGAAAAAATAAACTTTTTTCTCAAAAAAGTTTCCCGTAAATAAAGCATCAAGTTCAACAGCTTAAGAAAATAAAATTTCAGTTTCTTCGAAAATCGTACCTCAGACATTTTTTTTGGTTGATTTTGGAGAAAGTTTTTATCACTGCTAAGTAAGACCTTTGGTATTTCATTATTTTTTTTTAGTAAACAAATTAAGTAAAAAAAATTCTAGCATTTTTTTCTGATCTCACCAAAATACAATATGCAAATTCTGTAATTTTTTTAAATTAAAAATTCTTTTATAACACAATGACGCCCTATGTTACCTAGTTGATAAGTCTTCCAAAATGGGGGCTGCAAGTTTCTAATGGTTTCCAGATTTAAAAAAGGTTAAACTGGTTTTTGCTAAAGTTTTATTTAACACTTTTCTGGTTGGTTGGAAAGGATTACAACGAAGAAATAAACCCACCATGTTTTATTATAGGCATATACAACGAAACGATAAAAATATAACAAATTAAAATTACGTGTTTTTAAATACTATTTTTCCTTTCTGGCGTCGCTATGCTTGTTTGAATTGGATTAAATAATACATATATAAATACATTATATCAAAGCATTTTTTGTCTTCGAAAGCAGAACGGACAAAGTGCCAGAATGTATCTATACACCCATATTGACAAAGTGCCAGAATGTATCTATACACCCATACACCTTCTCATACATCTGTTTAGTTGTCCCTAACTTCTTATTTAGCTTTTTTCCATAATCGTATTAATCCAGTCGAACTATACTTTGCAAGATCTGTATGTACCACGTAATCTATTCAAATTCATATAATTTTTTTTCCTACAGTCACTTGTCATTCGTCCGTTCTACGGTCTCAAATAATATCAGAAAACTCTTACATGTTAACACACCGCGGCGGCTGGTCCCGAGGTGCGTTGGTGCGCTGAGCACCTCGAGACGCTGAGCGAATATGAAATATCGCTGTCTCACGGTTTACTGTACTCTGTCTGCCCTATATGAATTTGCGTTTCCGTCCGGTGCGTATTGGAGATCGCTCCGGTAGTATTGGCAAACTTGGCCGGTCAATTTGAAAGGAATATTTTTTTTAATTTCAGGAAATTTTTTTCAAAATTTTCACTTAAATAAAAATACTTGTGCCGTTTGTCAATATTCTTATACATATTTCATCTATACAAATATTTAACATTTTTGGAAGTCATATTTGCGAATATATAATTTAATTATTGCGAATTATTTATCCGGTTCAGCGCACCAACGCGCCTCTAGACCAGCCGCCGCTGCACTTACACACACTTTATTCCCAAACTTTCACACACATTCAAAACACATCACAATCTCTGAAACCATATCAAATCATATTTAACAATTCCTAATCGCACACTTAACATTTAAACTAGTCACTAAATTAATATTTTCAATCACTTCTCTAGCGTCATTTAGTGACCAAAGATCAGTCAAAGAGTGTCTACATAATTTGTTATATTTCTCAATGAATTTAAAAATACTTGCAGTCCATCAGCCTTCGTACATTCGAGAGCATAGTCTCCCAAAGTGGGAAAGGAGGAATCTGATCGTCGCTTAACCCAAAGGCAGTTGGGGGGCGCTGAGGATCATGTGGGCAATAAGAAGACTGTAAAAAAATTGGTCGCCTTAACATTTTTTAAGCGAACACTTACCCATTTGACTTGACAAAAACACAGTCGTGCCTCGTCGGAAGATTCACATATATTAACCGTTCATACATTTTGATCCAAAGGTCTTATATAGTAAGGGTCGCTTTATTTTATGTACGTCGTTCATTAAGTAAATGTACGCTGTTCATTAAGGAAATGTACGCTGTTCATTAAGGAAATGTACGCTGTTCATTAAGGAAATGTACGCTGTTCATTAATGAAATGTTCGCTGTTCATTAAGGAAATGTACGCTGTTCATTTAATGGAATGTACGCTGTTCATTAAGGAAATGTACGCTGTTCATTAATGAAATGTTCGCTGTTCATTAAGGAAATGTACGCTGTTCATTAATGGAATGTACGCTGTTCATTAAGGAAATGTACGCTGTTCATTAATGAAATGTTCGCTGTTCATTAAGGAAATGTACGCTGTTCATTAATGGAATGTACGCTGTTCATTAAGGAAATGTACGCTGTTCATTAATGAAATGTACGCTGTTCATTAAGGAAATGTAGATTGTAAAATGCAAGTTATAACCATTCTGTCTAAAAAATAAGACGATAGGTTTAAACAAGCGAGTGGTAGCTACCGATTTAATTTATTATATATACGTTAAATTACTGATAAAAGTGAGTCATGTACTGTGTTTATATGTGTGTAATTACATTTTAATTAATAAATGGCTTTAGAATTCCAGTTCAAGTTGTTTTAATTTCCAAAGCTTTTTGAAATTAGAAAAAACACACACACAACTACATATATATTTTGGAGAAATGAAAAAAACTAGTTGCAACCCGTGAAATATTCACGGAAGTAAAACATATTCTACATTTATGAAAATATATATTCATAAATGTAAAATTTGTTTATATATATCATTTATATATCGTCCCCTTTTACACCGGTTCAAAAATTGTTAGCTAGGTATTTAAAATTCGTTCAGTATCACGGCCCCACCGAGATTCAAATTTTGAATTACTTTCGGAGAGAATCCAAGTATTCCTCTCTCGCTCTCTTGTATTCAAAATTGAATTCTCGTATTCTATTTTTGGCGACAACCATCGTATGGGTTTTGGCCTATTTACTCGTATACTATGATACAAACACAGCTACAGTTATAATTGTATTATTAATTGAGATAGAAAAAGAGTTTTACCGAGGGGGCGCTGAAAAAAATACCTTTGAAAAGTGGAGTGGTAAGCTAAAAAGAATTGAAAACTCTGCTCAAGAGTAATTAAACTATATACTCGTATATACCAAAACATTATATCAAACGGGATTCAAACCCTGTATTAAATTACACGTAATAAGGTTGATGTAATTTTATCTCCGACATGTTCGAATGATCTATTTGTATTATTTGATAGGATTAATAAAATAAATACGAAATCGTAGTTCAGAATCGTTCTCAGTTGACACAAAACAACCTTACTAAATACGGCACCATTTTATTGGTAAAAGTTAAAAATGGTCAGGCGAACGAATTCTTATTTACGATTTTATTATAAGTGGTCTAAAATACGGCTTTGAACTTGATTTATTTTGTCATTTTATGGCCCATAAACAGATTGGAAACGTTTTAAATAATCGAATCATTGGAGAAACTAGTTTTTGACCACGTATTAAGAAATAATTAACAGAATAACGTTACATTATACGTGCATAGTTAATTCCGACACTACTGTAAAAATATTGGGCGAGCTTTGATGTTTTAATGACATTATTTCTTTTATCGTTTGAGATTAAGAGACAATGCCGGCGCTAACTAATTGTTTGAATGTTTTAACCAGTTTCTAATACATTTTTCTTTTCTCCAATCAACATGTGTTATTTATTCGGGGAGATATACACAATACTGGTTTTTTTATTATTCCGTTATTAAAAAGCTCCTCTGGTTGAATGATAATAAAAAAGTTCAATTTCCAAAGTGCCGTTTAGAGAGAATACTCTCCTCAAGGTGTTCTTTCTCGGGATTCGAACCTCCTATTATTGACATAAAAAAACATTTAAAAAATACGCATTAGTTGAGTGTAAGGATACGAAGGTGGTGACTGCGGCTATTATTAGGTTAGGCACTTCCTAGACAGTCTTTAACTCCCTTCAAAACAAGCACACAAGTTGTATAAGATCTTTCGGGGTGTTTTACTGCGTGGTTTGACTAATGATGCCCACGTATTGAAAAATTTTCATCTTCACATCGTGTTTGTAGTTACTTTCACCATCATGGTAAAGTTGATTACAAACAAGGTCTGAAAATGAAAACAGCAACGTTTTCGAACCGTCGACATCTATAGCCAAATTACGCTGTACAACACTTCGAAAACCTTTATACAAATGATACGAACAACCGCGAAAGCCTCAAAACACATAGCACACAGGTTTTACTTCATTCACATCCATACACTCCACCTAAAGCTTATTGCTCATATAGTCACAATCACATCGAAACATCTACGCAAAGGTTTCACTGTAGTTTGTCTTCCAGTGGTAAGTTTTTTGTGATTTTTTTAACAAATATGTTTTCCTAAATATATACAGGGAAGTACACAACCTAATGACCGCAGCCTCCACCTTCCTATCTATCCTTAAACTCAAATTATTTTATTTTTTGTAAAATGTTTAATCTTTTAATAGGTGTGGGTTTGGTTTCCAAGTCAGAGCGCTCATAAGATGTATCTACTCTCTTAACTAAGCTATGTGATTTGAGTCGTCAAGATGGAAAATACGCTCAGGAAAACGGCGAGAGTAAAAATCCGAAATGCACATAATTTAATAAAAAGTATTAAATTTTGCTTTGTATTTGTGTTAAAACTTACTATGGGACTGATATTATTTATTTCTTCTAAAGACATAAAGCAAAATATATTTTATTTACATTTGAAGTAGTTAATCCTCATTTACTCAAAACCGAAAAAGTCTTCCAGAGCGGGTTTTGCATTTTGAAGACTCAATTGTCATTTAAATTGGCCTTAAAGAAATAAGTCACAAGAATAACGAAATTCAGTTCTGTTATTGATTCTTAACGCACGATGAAGTATTACAGAAACTGATTTGATAGCCACCCCTATCATGTCACCCCAATATTGCTGCTTATCACGCCACCACTCTTCTTCCCTTGTCTTATACCCACCTACAGATATTCTTAAGCTCTGGCGCTACCCTCCGGATCTGTCCGACCATGTTTCATTAGGTTTTTCATAAATAATCATTTTATTCTCGTCATCTGTTTATCAAATAGTTACAAGTAAATTATCTTTATTGTTAATTTTTAAAAAAGAAAATTAAATTGTTTATTAAAATCCTTTTTTATCATACAAATAAATTTTCTTTAATGAGAATATGAACTGTAGTTTTAATTCCTGATCGTTGCCTCTGCTCAGAGATATTTTTCCTTCTTCTTCTTTTTCAACTTTCTGTAGACTCAAGAGTTTGTTATTACACGATTATCCTCTTGTGATGCTAAGCTTCTGCTATCTCTAAATTCTTTCGGGGGTCTCCCTGGTGGACGCCGTCCATCCGGTACACTATGCAGAGCTATGTATGGGGTTCTTGTGGAATTTTCTCTCTGTACATGTTGGTACTAGTATCGTCGACGCTGTCGTCCCCATCTGCCCACATATTGGACCTCACAGACCTCTCGGATTGTGGTGTTCCTTTTACGATCACGCAAAATCTTCCCAGCAATAGCACATAGAGTTCTCATTTCTGTTGTCCTTAGCATACTTTTGGTCTTGACAGTGTCCGCCCTTGCTTCGATCGTCGCACACAGGTCTTATAAATGCGTACCTTGCTATCTGTTCTCATATCTTTATTCTTCCATATGACATCTCTCAGGATGCCCGCCACAACTGCAGTTTTATCTATCGGAGGCCTTACTTCTCTGGGGAGATCATGAGAGCTGAGCATATATTTTTTTATTTAGTTAAATATTCATATAATTCTACACAAGACAAATGCCCTTTCAGCCGTCTTACTAGGGTCATAACTTGCTCTTAGACACCTGACTTACTGCCGCGAAATGTACACATAAATGATCAATCAAGTCGAAGTTACAGCCGTAATTATACATATAATTTTAAAGAAATACTCTAATGCTAGGAATCATATGATAATTTTAATACTAGTCATATTTTCTTTGTTTTATATCTTAAAAAAAAAACAAATAAGTTTCATATATCTTAACGGCTCCTATAAAGATTTAAAAACGAATACAAAAAAAACAATGAAACTGTGTCCTCAATGAATACTTAAATGACAAATGAAACAGTAAAAAATCACATAGAAACACAACAATAAGAAAACGACCTTCGTCACCTAGTTGGTAAGACGCTTGTCCTTCAACCCGGAAGTTGCGGGTTCGATACCCATTAGTGCCATTTTTTTCCCCAAATAAGGTTTTATTTCAATTTTCAATTAAGGCGTCTTAAACTTGTTGTCAGATTATGTTGCAAACAAAAACAGATATACAAATTTAAAAAAACTTAATAAAAATCTTTCAGAACACAGAAATAATAAAGAAATGACCTGTTGTCTTGAGATCATACGAAGTATTCCTTTTTTTCTTTAATTCTGATTAAACCCCTTTTCATGACTCAGAAAAGAAGGAATTCGATGCCATAAACTACAAGTCCGATTTATCCTAGCGCCAAGAGCAAAACACAATTTTGGGTATATGTGATTTGGTCAAAACCATAAATCATATCGCGTTCCCGGGCCATCCTCTCCATTAAATACCACTAACCCAGTGGTGCACTGGACAACGGTAATGGCTGGGTCGGTCCATCAAATTAGAGCTCAATCCCCGAGTATGCTTGGCCTTTGCCATACCTGTTATTATCTCTTGTCCAGAGATCTGTGATTGATGGCACATTTTAAACACTTAAAAACTAGACATTTCTCTTATTTTCGGAGAAAACCATTATAGATTGGGTGGATCTATACTAACTGATGGTATGTTATATATATGTAATACTTCAGCTGCATTGCTTATATCGATGTATCTACTCTAAATCCCCATATATTGAATCTTAATTAATCCCTTTGAATTTTTACTCAAACTGAAAAATTTTCTTAATGGAAATTTTGTGCAGATACGAACATTATATGTATTATATTATATTGAATAATATGTTTGTCAAGCACAATATTTGTACAAGCAAGCTGACGTCCCGAGTTCGATTCCTAGCAGATTCAGTTCTCAGACCTATATTGTTAATTTCAGACCTATTTTTCCTAATTTTGTTTAGTTTATTATTCTTAGAGCATATGCAGATGCGGGTAAGTATCCAATATAATGACTGCAGCCATCATACTATATTTACTCTCAACTTAAATATTTTTAATTTGTCAATAAAAGTGGGTTCGATTCTCGAGTGACACTTTTGAGGTGATTTTGCTTTCTAAATTTTATTTGCTTTATTTTTATGGTTGAGTGATAAATTATAGCCCTTCATAATCTAGGGCTGACGTATGTCTATGGTTTATGATATTGCAACTAAAATCTCCTTGCTATGATACGTTAACGTTTGATCTGTTAAGGCTGGGTGCCTGTTGTACACAGAAATTTTATACAGCAATATCTCCATTTACGATAGTTGATTTCAGGAAAACAACGCATATATGATCCCCGCGTTAGGGGAGTCATTGAATAATATGTAAAAAAACGGCTTATACATATTTCGAGATATTCTATTCTTACTTAGTTAAATAAATCTTCAGTTATTTTTTTAAAAAGTCTATAAAATTAGTTACTTATAAAATATACGTTTCGATGAGAATTGTACGATTAATTTGTACAAAGAAAATTACACATAACTTACTATTTGCTGTACTTATTCCAAATCACTCTTGTGGGATGATCTTCCATTGTAACAATTGCATATAAAAATATCAATTTAGAAGTAAAATTATTACTTGATAAATGTCACTATTCTGCATTTAAAATCCTAACCTGAATAAACTGCGTTGAAGTGAATTCGCGTTAATGGAGACCGCGTATATGGAGGGTTTACGATACCTTAAAAAACTACATTGATTGTATTACACCTGATGTAAATAGTGTACCCTGGCGGGCTTATTTCCATGTGACAATCTCTTCCAGCCAACCAAAAAGGTTCTACAAAGGCCTTGAGTAAAATGTGACTGGAATCCTTTAAAAAAAAAACTGGATGACAACTGACAGGAATCAAACCCGTAACCAATCGATTAGGAAACAATCGTCTTATCAACTAGACCACGGAGGTTGTCAAGATTTACGGGCTCACAATATTCTTTGATCATAAGGGATTATCGATCGATGATATCAATTTAGTACAGCACGGTTTTCAGAAGGCACTCTTTCTGAATAAGAACGTTTAAAGAAGGGAATATACCCCAGGCCTCAAAACATAATTTTTACTGTAATTACTTTAAAGATAATCATTATAAAATGTGTTAAAACGCTTAAGAGGATCTCAATCAAAAGTAGGGAATTTAATTCGTTCAAAAAGGACTTCAATTATAGAAATTTTCAGCCTGCAAACAATATAGTATATTCTCCTTTATAATTATCAACCGTAAAATTCCATTATGAGGGGACAATTAGATCTTGACACGAGTGATTAATGATCAAGTTCATAGATGGCGTTGCGTGGCGGGTATCCCTAACATGTCATTACACGTTTTAGTTAATTAACATTAAACGCCACAAAACATAAACAAAATCGGGGCAATTTTGAACCATAAATCACTGGATCTTAGTCCCCTGCTTTTGTATCACGGGGATTATTTTATAATTGTCAAATTATAAACAAGATCGTTTCGTTGAATTCAGTGTTTTTTGTGATGGTGGTTTTGCGGTCAGAACTATCGTTTTTTTTATAAAATATTTCTTTCTGATCTAATTTCACCCATGTTGTTGTTGATCGAAAAAAAAAATGATAAAAGGAACTCTCATATTTTTGCTTCTTGTTTTTTGTGTTATCTTTTGATTGTGTTTGTTTATCAAAAATTAAGGTATTGAAATATAAATTAATAGAAAATTTTAAAAAAGTATTACTAAATAAAAAAAAATTACGTAAAAAAAAGTAAAAACAAGTAAAAATTAATCTCAAATGTGTATAAATGTCTGCAAAAATTCAAAACTACTATACTATAGTTCGGAAATTCTAGGATGAGTTCTGTGACAGCTCACAAATTTCCCCCAATACAACCTTGTAACGATGTTCAGTAATTTTAATCATTTTATAAACTTTAATATAAGCCTCAATTCTAATAAATAGCAAGTTATTTAGGTAAATACATTACATAAGGTTGTATTGGAGCAAATTTGTGAGCTGTCACAGGACTCATCCTAGAATTTCCGTACAATAGTGGTATTCTGAAAGAAAATGTAAACCTTGGCACCTTGTTAGTCTTATGTTATACTTTGGATCTGATTATTTTAAACAATGTTTCAATTAATAAAAACATTATTTAAACAAACATAAAAATATTACGAATTATTTTGACGATCTCCGTGGTTTAGTTGGTAATACGTCTATCTTCCAGCCTGGGGGGGGGGGGGGGGGGCTTATACCCCACTTTTCACTTCAAGCTTGTTTAACGCCTCTCTGGTTGATAGGAAGAGATTACCACTAGGAAATCTGCCAGGTTATACTGTATACAACGAAAGTGTAATACAATGCAAACATGTAAAATGGTGACATAAATTCAAAACTACTTAAAATTGCGAGATAAATTCAAAATTACTTAAAATTGCGACATAAATTCAAAACTACTTAAAATTGCGAGATAAATTCAAAACTACTTAAAATTGCGACATAAATTCAAAACTACAATACTTAAAATTTCAAATATGGAAAACAATATTTTAATTAAATTAGAAAAATTAATCAAACAAGTTAACTGATTTGAAATTTAAATGATTTACACATGATGACAAAAAATTGCGAAATATTTTGCAGAATAATAAACGGAATATAAAATAATTTGTAGCCTTAAAATTGCAACTCACAACTCTTCTTTCTGGTAGATTATTTGGAGAACGAAACCTTTTTTCTTTTTTTTTAACCTGGCGAGTTTATCGCCATGTGGCAATCTCTTCCAACCAACCAGAGAGATGTTTTTTTTATAGGCCCTTAGTGTTAACCAGACTGGAATCCTATTTAAAAAAAATCTGGGTTCCAGCGGGGATCGAACCCGCTACCTCCGGATCGGCAGACAAGTGTCTTACAACCAGGCCACGAAGGTCGTCTGTCGTCGTCACCTTCAAATAGTTAAAAGAATAACTGTAGGGTTTTTAAGAGGGGATACTTATTAAGGTGACACTAACTTAAATCCTTCGCTATAAAAACCACCCTAAACAATACATGCAAATAATTACAAAGTCAGAAGAAATAATTGTCTTTGGAAATATCCGTATCAAGTGATAAAACTCAGAAGATTCAGATTATTTGTACAAATACTTGGCTAAAGATCGATAATATTTTCAATGTATATACTCGTACATATATCGAACTAAAACATAATTCATAAATATAAAATTAATTCAAATAATATAATTTGTAAAAATTCTTATTATCCAATTGTACAACATATTCATGTAAGTTTAAAATATTTTTTTGTACAATAATTTTGTCAATAATTTTAAGTATTTGAATTAACTTTTCTTGTGTGCTATTGTTTTCATGTTATGTAAAAGATACAGGTGTGTCATAAATTAAATAAATACATTTTTTTATTATATACGCCTTATATAACGGGCGCAAGGCCTGCAGCACATTTTTTTGGATTTGTGATTCCTAGGGAAAATTTTCATGTATCATGAGCCTTAAATATTATTCATTCGGATTTTGCTATACAATTAGAAATTTCCTCAAAAATAATAATAATTTCAAACTTTTCCTACGTTCTTTACTACTGTATGTATTTAAGTTTATGAAGTTAATTTCTCAAACTCCTATAGACATTGACTAAAAACGTTTATCTCCATTTGATGTATGAAAATTGACTAGACATAAAAACAATGATAAATTTGAAGTAAATGTTTAATAAATTGCCTAACCTACTGTTCAAATTAATACGTTCTGCCAACTTGAAGCATTTTACCCCGAAATATAATCGTTTTAATGGCCGAAGCCCAGGGCACTCGAGTCCTCTACAAAGAATTTAACTGGTAGTTAGGCCAACGCATTTATCTTAGAAAATGGTTGTTATCACACATTTTTTCCATCTACAAACTTTAAAATTGCGTCATTTTAGAGCGGCATTTAAAAAAGAAAGAATTTTTTTTTTGTTTTTGTTTTTTTTTTACTCTACTTCACTTTCTGATAATTTATCAACAATCTATTCTTGGATGATTGTTTTATAACAGACAATTTTTTCCGGTGGTTTCGTCTCTTACTTTATGGGACTTCATATTAGAAAATTTATAATAAATTACTATTCACTCCCACATTAAACAATACAATATATCTTAAGATTGTAATTCATTCATTCATGTAGTATTATTTAACATATCCATCAAGTGGCTATGTTAAATAATACTACATGAATGAATGAATTACAATCTGACACAACATTATTTTCGGTTCCATTAATTAAGCCATCGGGTTAAAAATAACTGATGTTATCATGAAACTCGCTGTTTGCCATTGCACATGCAATATATTACCACACGTAAAGAGGCAACAACACTTGCTCACATTCAGCATACGCGAGTAATGCAACCAGACTTATTGTTTTACTACTGAGATTTTTTTTAAATTTTTTGTTTCGGTTACTAGGTATTTTACCAATTAGGCCATAGAAATCGGCATGTTGGTTTAAAAAAGTAACTTATAAAATCAGCATACACATGTCCACTGAGACCATAATATTAGTAACGATAAAAAATGGACTTGATATTTAAAGGATAAACAGATGACTGTGATTATTGGGTTCGATTTCTGTTGCTATATAACATATGTATATTCATCCAATTTGTTCGTTTGAGATATTATAACCAACAAGTACGATGATAGAAAATAAGTAACGTGTCTATTCCTGCGGTTCTAAGCCTGAAGACATGATCAATGTACCCGAGGATATTGTAGTTTCTCGGCCACACTCTTCAAAATGTTCGCACCATACGTGCAGATAAAACGTATAAAAAAATACCAAACGGAAGGAAAAATACATTTGGTTAATTCCATGCATATAAATCATTGTTCTAATGTTCTTTTCTTGACCAATGAAACTCAATTGAGGTAACTAAAAAAAAATACGCAAAAGATTTTCTCAGTTAAATTAGAAATAAATAATGACAAAATTCAACCGAATTCGTTTATGATACAATTATAGTAGCACATCGAAACTGTTGTTCTAGTGTCGATTGAGGAAACATCAAATAGTACATAATAAAGGGATGAGAACTTTTTTAAATCTAAACAAAAACACTACCACTTAGCATACTAGATAACATACATATGCACATTATAAAACAGTTTATAATGTTAAATGACTAAGTCTTTATTTTTAGGTGACGATAATTTGTTACCAAATTATCATATACAGGTAACCCCCGTTCATCGCGACCCCGGTGAGTGCGGATTCGTTATAACGCGGTATTTTAAACAACACTTGTCCGGCTTCGACACATTCCAGGAATCGTCATAATGTGTAGTTGCACGAGCGAGCTATCTTTCTTTATCTTTCACTCACATAATACACATGTACATACTCGTATATACGTAAATTCACGAGCGCGAGTGAGACAAAATATGTAGCTATCAGAAACATCGACGAAGCGTGGAATGAAGTCACCCAATATTGTATGAAGAGCGTTTGGAAAAGGTTGTTCAGAGAAATTGATGATCAAATGAATTACGAAAATGATATTCAAAATATCGTCGAAGATATTAAGTGTTAAAATAATCGAAAAGGCCCTTTCTCTTCACAATCAGTGCATGCAGTTGTTAGAAGAAAATGACGAAGATTATGAGCGAGTGAGTGCTGTAAAGCGTGGTTGTAATGGATTATTTGACTGTTATAGACAAATTTTACACAATAAACGAAGAGAGCCAAGGAAATCTAGATTCTTTATTGCAAAGCGGAAAAAAAAGAATTATAGTTTATATGACATTGTTATTTAATTTTTATTTTAAAAATAAAACGTTTTTTAGAATCTTAAAATGATTTTTTTTATATCCCCCGTTGATCGCGGAATTTCGCTTATCGCGGCCATGTCCGGAACGTATCTTCCGCGATCAACGAGGGTTACCTGTACCTGAAATGTGTGATGAACTATTATTTATTATCAGAGGACTTGAGACCCCTTGAGAAGTCCTGACGACTTTCAAAAATCAAAATAATTAATAAAATGACAAATATTATCAAATAAGCTGAGAGTATACGACCATTTCGTTATCCATGTGTTTTATATGTTAAGTGTACAAAGGGGTGCGCAACAAGAACTGCAATTTCAAATTTAAATTAAGTTCTGAGATGGTGTACTGCTGCATGATTAATTTATAGGTTATCTAGATGACGCATTTCAATTATAAATATTATACGTTTGACAGCTGAAAAATGGCGGTAAATTTTAAAATGCAGTTCATGTTGTTTCACCTTATAAAATAATCCCTTTGATCAAGGGAAATCGATATTGTGACATGATTCAAACTTTTTTGCATCAATTGAACGATTTAGACTTGAAAAATATTTGGTTCCAGCAATATATCACTTGTCATATTGCTGAAGAAACGATGGCTTTATTGCAGGAAAAGTTCTCCGACCGTATAATGTCTCGTCGTAGAAATGTGAATTGGCCACCACGATCGTGTGATGTAACCCATTTTCTCTGGGGTTATGTTAAATCTCAAGGGTACACTAAGAATCCAAAAACCATCGATGATCTTAAATCCAACATCACTCGTGTCATTACAGATATATACTATACGTACCCATTTATGTGAATCCGTTATTGAAAATTTTGCTCAAAGAGTCGTCATCTGTAAAGAGCCGAGATGGTCATTTGCCCAATATCATTTTTCATACATAATTCCTATGTGCACTAATTGATACTAATAAAGATGAATTTTTCATACATATTGTAATTCCCATGTGCACTAATTGATACCAATAAAGAAGAATTTTTCATACATAATTCCCATGTGCACTAATTGATACCAATAAAGATTAATTTTTCATACATAATTCCCATGTACACTAATTGATACCAATAAAGATGACTTTTTCATACATAATTCCCATGTGCACTAACTGATACCAATAAAGATGAATTTTTCATACATAATTCCAATGTGCACTAATTGATACCAATAAAGATGAATTTTTCATACATAATTCCCATGTGCACTAACTGATACCAATAAAGATGAATTTTTCATACATAATTCCCATGTGCACTAATTGATACCAATAAAGATGAATTTTTCATACATAATTCCCATGTGCACTAATTGATACCAATAAAGATGATTTTTTCATACATAATTCCCATGTGCACTAACTGATACCAATAAAGATGATTTTTTCATACATAATTCCCATGTGCACTAATTGATACCAATAAAGATGAAATTTTCATACATAATTCTCATGTGCACTAATTGATACCAATAAAGATGAATTTTTCATACATAATTCCAATGTGCACTAATTGATACCAATAAAGATGAATTTTTCATACATAATTCCCATGTGCACTAACTGATACCAATAAAGATGAATTTTTCATACATAATTCCCATGTGCACTAATTGATACCAATAAAGATGAATTTTTCATACATAATTCCCATGTGCACTAATTGATACCAATAAAGATGATTTTTTCATACATAATTCCCATGTGCACTAACTGATACCAATAAAGATGATTTTTTCATACATAATTCCCATGTGCACTAATTGATACCAATAAAGATGAAATTTTCATACATAATTCTCATGTGCACTAATTGATACCAATAAAGATGAATTTTTCATACATAATTCCCATGTGCACTAATTGATACCAATAAAGATGAATTTTTCATACATAATTCCCATGTGCACTAATTGATACCAATAAAGATGAATTTTTCATACATAATTCCCATGTGCACTAATTGATACCAATAAAGATGAATACTAAAAAAAATATTTTTTTCATTGATTTAAAATTAGAGTTCTTGTTGTACCACCCTATACAAAAAAGTAGCTGAAGAAAAAATGTAAATGTAAGTTCCTGGCTATCAAAATGATTTATTAAATTAATTAGAGTAAAACAAATTGATAATTATTTTTAAAACTAAATAAATAGACAATCACATTTGACGTGAGTCTATTTCTTTCTCGTTTAAAATAATAAAATCATATAGTTTTAACCATAAATTAAAAAAAATCCTGATAAACAATTGTCTTTATCGCAGTATTAGCATTTCCCATATGACTAAGATTCAATTTTTAGTATTATTTTTGCTTAACCGGCAGAGCGCAACGGCAATTTTTCGACAAGTTGAAGAATATTATAATCATAATTACCCCAACGATGAATTTTATAGATCTATTCGCTGTTTTCAATATGAATTCAACAAGGTAAGAAAATGTGATCGCGTAATTTTAATTCTTTGTAATCACTTTAAAAACATCATGAAATTATGGACCGTGGCGGGTTATGCATATTTCATATCAAACTTTACGAATATATTATTTCTTGGTCGTATCGTCTGGCGTTGGAGGGTTAGATTACAAAAAAATATTAAATTAATATGAATCTAATTTTATATTGTACATAAGGCAAACGATCATAAATAAGTACGATTTGTGCCAATGACAAAAAGGACAGTAAAATAACAGTGGCATAAAAACATCGAATGAGAATGTGTGTTGATTGTTGTATGCTGATGATTTGGTAGTATTAGCGTAAATGAGGATGAATTAAAGAGTTTGACATATAAATTGTATTAGATATGCGAAGAAAAAGTTGAGATTGAGTGTTGCGAAATACAATTAACATATATGTTGATAAAAAAAGTGTGCAGGAAAAGTAGATACGATATATGGGTAAAATTTTAATATTTGAAAAAGTTGATGTATTTTGCTATTTGGCTAGTATTTTCTCAGATGATGAAAGAGTTACTAAGGATATCGAACAGCGTGTAGCGGTGAGAAACAAAGTTAATGGGCCTCTAAAGCATGTATAATCGAAAAGAAAATTTCCAAAGTCTGTTAAGATGATATTCCACAATAGTATTTTCGTGCCAACTTTGTTGTATGGGTGTAAATCGTGGGTGTGGAAAAGAACCGAATTAATATAAAATAGTAGAAGTAAACTCAGAAGAAAAAATGGGATAACATTGTATGACAGCAAACACAATAAAGGGATGAATGTAAACTTATGGCATATGTTGAGCAAGGTGAAGAAGAGTGTTCTGAGATGGTTTAGTCACGTGGAAAGAAAGACTATAGGAAGACAAAATAAATGAACAATGCAAATGTTCGTAGACGGCGTGGTAGATGAAAACCAAGAAAAGTGTGGTTTGATCAAGTAAATGATATTTTGAAAGAATGTAGTGTAATAACTAAGAAACATCGTGCGAGCTATATGAAGAGGTGTATGAATGTAGAAGAGGCGAAATATGTGTATCAAGGTAGGAAAGTTTGGCGCTCTGTCCTAGCTGAGAAACGACGTGATAGTACGAGTATGTAAGTATAAACCATTTTGGTAAAATTTACAGAAAGTTAACAGTTTTTTTTTGAGATGATTGAACAATTTGTGAATATATCAATCAACAATGAATGAAGAGAAGGAAGATGAGACGCATTGACAGAAATACGCGCTTTTAGATAATCACATAAATGATAATCAATACGTGAAGGGCGATCCAAAAACATATGGTCAAGGGTATGTACGTTGTGTTGTCAATTACATGATTTTTGTCAATGTGAGAATCTATCAAGCAGTTATCGATTCTCATTCTGAATATATGTCGACCTCCGTGGCCTAGGTGGTAAGACATTTGTCTCCCAGCCCGGACGTTGTAGGTTTGATTCCCGTTAGAACCCAGATTTTTTTAAAAGGATTTCAGTCTGGATTTCACTTAAGGCCTCTTTAACATCTTCCTGGTTGTGTGGAAGATATTGCTATATCGCAATAAGTCCGCTAAGTTGTATTGTACACAACGAAAGTGTAATATAATGCAATATTTAAAATCGTTTTTTGGAAATGTTTGTTTTGTGATACCAGAACTAGTCAAGAATAGTTTGATATAATTTCTAATACTTATGTGACATCCCTCCCTCTGCTTAACAAATTCTATACATTTGACCAACAATTAAGAATTTTTGGTGAAATTAGATACATGCCGAAGAGGTGTTCAGAAATTAAATGAATAACAAAACTCTGGGGGACTGAAACCGGGTTCGTCTAAGTTTCAAAGTATTATAGTTGAGGCGGATCGGGCTAAAACACCGCACTACTTCGATATATATATAGTATAATGGAATGTCTGGCCCTATATCATACAAAGCTTCGAGCATTCAATAAGATATTTACACTATTTAATAGATGTTTTATTGAAACGAAGGCACCCTTGGAGAGATCTTTGGTAACTTAAGTACGAGTAAATTAAATATTTTTTTAAATTTTGAATATCGTAACAATATTAGTAATTTTTAAAATACGAGTACATGTACGAGTAAATAGCCAGATTTTTTAAATAAATTTTCGCAGTATTTTTTTCTATACCTTTGAAATACAATGCACGCCCACCATTGATCCCTGATGCAATACCACCAGCCCATAGACACAATATTTAACAATTAAATACTTAGTTATTTTACTAGTCACTAAGGAATTCCGCCTGAAAAGAGCCTCGGTGATATTAGGTGGGAACATGTGTAGCGAGAATTAATGTGATTAGTAGATTAAAAAATCAATTGATTGTTAAATATTCTCATATTTATTCAATAAAGTTGAAGCCAAAACCTTTGATAAATTAATGCCCATTTTCAATTCAGTCCCTTTACTCGAATTAATACTCGTATAACATAACATATATTACTTCTTTACAAACTATCGTCATAGAGTCAACTAAATTGTTCCTTCTTTTTTCTCTCATGTTACGCCAATCTAACCTCTCTCCATAGCCCGCTGTTCAACTCTGAGCCTGATTTTATTCTTTCTTGTCAAACTCTACTTATAGTAGCTTTATATAATTATGTGTAAAACGTATTAATTTTACTTTTTCATCCTGAGACATAATAAAAGTTTAATTTAAGCTATAGAGCAGAAATTGCATATTTTAATTACAATAAGTTAATTCAACCAATTTCATGAGCCATTTTACTGGAATTCAAAGTAAAAGCATAATTTTATTTAACCTTTTGGCCTAAAGAGAACCTCGGAATTGTGAAATATTTATCGAATCGCTCATTTTTATAAATTATAGTAACCTTATTAATTTATTTATTTGTCTATTGTTATTTTCCTATATTGTTAAACTGAAGGTATCGGTGTCAGTTTATTTGAATACATTAAAATAAATACTGCTTATCACTTACTTATCAAAACTGTCCAGTTGTGTATTGAATTGTCTTTGAAGAATAATCAACATACAGACATACATGTATATTTTTATTTATAAGAGTTCCAAAGACAAATGTTGTAGTCAAAAATGGACATAAAGGAAACAATTCATGTGAAGTCGTGTTGAAACAGTAAATGCATAAACAATATGGAAATTTTCAGGAAATAAAATATAATAATGACTGGTCATTCCGTAGGACACATCCTAGTGCTGATACATACGAGACTCTCCTTCAGATTCATTGAAATGGACATAATTGGATGGACACCACTCAATTTGCAATTAAAATTGGATCTTAAATTTTGGTTGTTTTGGCGATTAGTGCGTATAGCCTTCTAACGGCCTTCAGAGATCTAAATCTCAATAAAGCTTTTCACGGTTTGATAAATCAAAATTAGAATAAATCATACAAATATTATTTTTAATATATTTATATATTTTACATTCATCGGTCAAGGAAATACTTTTTTTAAGCTACTGCCCGCTTTTGTACTGGCAACATCCAATAACTGTAAGGCTAAGGCCACACCAAAGTGGTTCGCTAGGTGCTAAGCTAGGTGCTACGTGACTAATAGACTACGTGACTTCATGCTTGGCCACACCAAAGTGATTCGCACAAATTCATTTGACATTTGGGAGCGGTTGAGTCAACAAACGATGCCACTATTAAAACTAACCAATTTCATTACAACTTACCATCTTTATTTACTTCCTGTCCAACTTCATTCCAAAGTAATTTTATTACAGGTACATTTTTGTATAATTTGCTCGATGGGTTCCTCAAAGGCTCCCTTTTATACTTCCGCCATCTTGTAAAATCACTTGGTGACACAATAAAATTAACAATCATTTCTGTTCGCTAGGAGACTCACTAGGTGACTAATCGTCACGTAGCGTGACGCGAAGCATGCAATGTGGCCATTGCGATAGTATGCGGTGCGTTGGTTTGCTAGGATATGTCACCTAGCTCGCAGCGTAGCTCTAAGCACCAAGCAAGGCTCCTATCGGTGTGGCCGAAGCCTAAAACATTTTCCTGATACTATATTCATTTAAGTAGATCAGATTTTAAAATTTGTATATATAATAATAAAATGATAATTTATATAGAGCCATTAAGAGAGCAGGGTCTCCTCAACGGCACTCAAATTTATTAAATTTTATTCGATCACATGAAAAAATGAATGATGAAAAAATTATATTGACAAGTAATGGATCTTTCAAATTGAGCGTTTTTTTTTAACTCTTCGATAAAACACAGGTGGCGTCGTGAACTTGCATGGGTCTTGTGACATTTGAGAAGTGTAATGTATGACATTTATAAAAATGGAGTCGTATAAATACAACAACGCTTTCAAATTGTTGAATTATTTCATGTATTGTAATCTCCGGAAACGTTGATGTTAATTGGCCACCAAGATCAAGTGATCTTACACTGTTCGACTATTTTCTCTGGGGTTACGTGAAAAGCCAGGTCTATAAAAATGGCCCCCAATCAATTCCTGAGCTGAAGAACGAAATTATTCGCGTTATTGGTGAGTTAGAACCGCAATTATGCCGAAATGTCGTCGAAAATTTTGACAAAAGAGTGGACATTTGTGGATCAGCAAGAGGTGAACATTTGGCGGATATTGTTTTTTGTGTTTAAATGTCATACATTATACTTCAATAACCAATAAAAAGTTTTTTGGAATCAAAGCAAATTGTATGTTTTATTCAAGAATTTTTAAAAATTTAATAAAAAAACCGCTCAATTTGAAAGACCCTTTATTATAGAAGGAAAGATAAATTAATATAGACCAAGAATAACATGGCACAACCAAATAAATCTAATTCTGAAAGTAGGAAGAGCTACAAAGTTTCATATTAAGAAAGTATATATGACGACATGCAATTAAAATACAATCAACATACAATAAGTTTTGGAGATTGTGTATGATTTTGTTTATCTTGGGTTTACAATTTCTAAGCGGAAATAAGCGCTTTACCTACTAGGCCACGGAGGTTATCACGTTCTACTATTAAAATATTCAGAGCCTGTTTGACCGAAAAGTCATCAGGACACTTCCTTACGCACATACCATCAAGCTATTTCCCTATCGGGGTAGGCCAAAAGAAGAGAACGCCAGACTTTTCTATCGAGACACATATCTTTCTTATACTTTTTACATTTCCTTTTTTTTTTCAAAATATCGTACACTTGATACAATTATACTTTCTTGATCTTCCTCTACTGTGTCTTCCACTCGCATATATATTCATTTTGTAAATATTTCATCATTCATTCATTCCAAGTGATCAAACCATCTCAGAAAGATTTTCATCATCTTGCTCAACACATCAGACTTAAGTTTACACTTATCCTTTATCTCTTCATTCCGTATTGCCATACATAGTCCTCCCACATATTCTTTTAAGTGCATCATTTTTTACTAAATTTTTTCGACTTTTTTATGTCTTGTTTCACATCGACGTTTCACTCCTATGCATCAGTTGGTACTAAAATGCTATTGTTGACTATCATCTTGGCTGATTTTAATACTGTCTGGTTCGAGTCTACATGTTTTAGTGTCCTATTGACTTTTTTAATATCACTACACGCCGTTCATCGAGTTGACCTGAGAAAATCCTATCTAAATATTACAATTCTTCAACTTGTTCTTATCACTCATTACTCACCGATATGCTTATAACATTTAATTTTCCTTTCACACACTTCTATCACCATGACTTTGGATTTTGTAACATTCATTCTCAGATCTTTCTCTTTGCATCTCTCATATAATTTACTTATGTAATTCATCTTCATTCTTCATTCTGCAATTCATTTTCATTCTCCAACACTACCATGTCATCAGCATACAGCAATTTGCAAACATTCTTATATGGCATATGAATCCCGCAAATTGACACCAGTAGTTCCTTTACAAACAAAGCTATGTAAACAACCAGGTTGACATGATACATCCTTATTTTAACCCTTTTATATATTAATGACCCTGTTAAGACACCGTTCACTTTACTTTCAGCGTGTAATGACAAAATACCACGTATTAATTTAAACCTCCTTAGGTTCTCAACTAATTGTAGCTACCCACCTGTATTGAAAACGAAATAAGGTTAACCTCTGTGAGCCACTTGGTGGATCGCTTGACTTTCACCTGAAGGTATTGTGTTCGATTCTCAATGGCATCTAAAAAAAAAAAGTGGCGACTGCATACGTGTGCAAGTGTTCTTGTATATTCACTTGCGGTATTAATATCAATACTCGTACATGGAACGACAAATTATGAGTTATGTACCTACTTGTTTCAGAAGCACACGCCTTTTCCTTGCTGAGCAAGGCAGGGACGAAAGAGCTCTAGATTTTCATATCTCGACACATATTTCATCTTTTCTATATTTATCTTACTTTTCCTTCTTTCAAAGTATCATTCACCTGATCTAACCATACTTTCCCTGGTCTTCCTCCATCCCACTTTGCTCTCAAATTTGCCAATTTTACCTATTTTAATTCAAGTAAACATGACGAAGAGCTCAGTTAGAAACCATCATGGTTTCAAAATAAAGATAGAGAAATTATTTTTGAATTTTTTTTTATATTTATTTTTATTTATAGTAGACACTTTGTAAAACATATTTTTATTATGGACATGTGTTGAAGGGTATCACACAAAATAATACTAATAGAAAATATCGATGACTGAAAATATATAGCTCCATTATACACACATACCAATACGCAATATCCTTGAAGGGATAGGTTGAGAGATAGAGCGCCAGACTTTTCTATATCAATATTCCCCCTTCGCATATTCTACATTTATGCATCTCATACAACTCCTACGATTTCTCTGACTTTCAACGTTTCCTTTTATTTAATATCATTTAACTTATCCAGCCATACTTTCCTGGTCTTCCTTACTCACGCCTTCTACTCAAGTTTAAAATACATATTTGTTTCGTTAGTATTTTATCATCCATTTTTTCCATTTGGCCAAACCATCTCAGAGTGCTCGTCGTAATCTTATTCAACATACTATATACCTCCATTGTAGTTGTTTTGCTAAAATTATCTGCAAAATCCTAAAACCATTTCACCATGGATATTGCAAAGTATTTGTTGCATAATGTATGTAATGGACGACGCCCTCACCGTCCGCGCCAGCACAGGAAGGTACGAGTGACTATCCACTATCGGTAGCACCAGCACTGCCATGCGCCAAGAGCTATGTGCCATCACCATCCAGCATTGCGTACCGACCGTTAATTACTCTTGATGATTTCCTAACAATGCCTCACTTGACGATGGCACTTTTCGAAATAGTTTGTTGACCGTAGACACTTTCTGGGGTGACTATCATTTTGCAGAAAAGTTGTAATACCTACAAAGGTATCTTTGTGGTTCGTCTTCCCTTGGTAAGTTTTCTGCGGTTTTGTTATCCGAAATTCGATTCCCGAGTTAAAGAGCTTTGAGAAGAATTTAAATTTCTGCTTTCATTCTTAAAGCTAGTCTGAAAAAAATCTCCAGAAAGGAGGTTGAATGTGTGTCGTAGAATGAAAGTAATTTATGAAATATAATAGTAATTTATTATTAAATATTCACACATTTAATTTTAAACATTTTACTATCAAGTTACTTTATATTCAACAAAAAAAGATTTTAAATTACTTTATTTACAAACATCCCACCGTAATTTTCCTATCGCGGTAGGCAGAGATAACAGAGCGTCAGACTTCTCTACCTCGACACACATCCGTAAGTTCGTATGCATCCATACACCTCAAACAACTTCTACGATTTCTCTAACTTTCTATGTTTCCTCTATGCGGAATAGTATTTACTTGATCCAATCATCCTTTCCTTGGTCTTCCTCTTACACGCCTTCCACTCACTTTATATTATAACGAGTATATAAAAAAAATATAATGATACATTTTGAAATAAAAACACGTTTAAGTGTGAAAAATTGTAAGATAAGCTTGTCCGCGAGTACAAACTAACACAAGAACTAATGGTCACCATAGTTGAATTGCGCAACTGGCATCCAACAATATGTCGTGTATTGCAAAAGCGAGGGAGTCGTCATTTTTTGCAATAAAACAAGATTTCTAATTACACCGACTATATAGGTGTCCTCCTTGCATTTTATTACCAATAAAAAACAACCAATCACGGATGGAATTACCACTTAATAGACTCTGCATGCGTGACATGTGTTACGACCGATGCAAAAGTGGAATTTAGGTTTCTGCCAGAGTGAACTTATTGGACTAGCGTTGCACGCTTCTTGGTGGCGTACTACGAGTATATACGATTAGATTAACTGTCGTTAAAATATAGTCGATATTTCAACTTTGCTATTCTCGTGGAGAATGAAATACTTAAAAAAAATAGATTATGAATTCTTCAGTCATTGTGAAAGTATTGATTAATTATATTATAAATAAAAAGGACACTGTACATATATGGCACCGATCAGAGCGCTGACTCTTCTCATGAGCGCTATTATTCGGAATTTCAACCCACCATTATTGACAAATTAAAAATATTACTGAAAATATAAATTGAGTGTAAGGATAGGAATACAAGCCATTAGATAACGAAATTCTCTGCATACGTTGAAAAAAAATTGCATAAAACCTACCGGACGTGGACGAAATAAAACTTTTATAATTATATTTTGTCCTCAGTGAGATACAGGCAAAAACCTAGTTTACTGGGGACACGACAAATGAAAGGCAACAAACCCAGATCCAGTAAAATTGTGTGTCTGAATTAAATTACGTGTTGTTTTTTCGCAAATTATGTATATTTCTTGTCATGTGTAAAATAAATAAATAAAACATATGTTTTGAGACTTTCGCGGTTGTTCGTATGAGCTGTTTAAAGACTTTCGGAGTGTTGTACTGCATGGTTTGACTTATGAAGTCGACGGTTAGAAAACGTTGTTGTTTTCGTGTCCAGAGCTTATTTGTGGTCTTCTTCACCATTACGGCAAAGCTTTGTAGATTTTCCGAAATGTGATAGTAACATATTCGATTTTAAGTGATGTTAAGTTTATATAATCATGAATTATAAATAGTCATTAATTTTGATAAAACCTCGCAAAAAATCTTCCAGTTTTTATTAAAGGCTTTACCTATATATTTAACGTACGAGTATTTTAACTGAAACAGTTTATTTCTGAAACTAATTCAAATCATTCTCGTTGATGGGCCTCGTATTCAAGGATCTCCTCGCCACTTCAACGTCAATTTTGAGCTGCTCTTTCACATCAATTATGTGATCTGTGAAAAAACAGCCCGATCTTAGATGCGCATTCCCTTCCGCAAATGTCACAGACATGAGCCTTCCAGGCCTGCCCCCATCGCCGACTGTATCATCGCTGTGAAGCTTTTGCGTTTAAGGTTTGCTCATTCAGTTAGAAAGAGAAGCTGTGCCGTGGAGTTTGTTTTAAGTGAGGGAGCTATTGCACACCAGCAAACTCACCGGCTATACTGAGGTGAGACGATAAAACAACACCGACATGTTAGGTACTATTATAGATAAGGATTGTGTAAAAATAAAATGAGTAAGTGGAGGATTATAGAGAGGGTAAGTGTATTATAGAGAAGGTAGTAAGTGGAGAAATTTATAGAGAGGGGAAGGAAGTTAGGAAAGGAGGCTCTTCTCCTTCATCCGGTCTTGGAACCGACTACATCGTTTGATAAAAGGCATTCATCAAGTTACGGAGGAGTTAAATAATATTTGTGACATTGCTGATGTCCGTGGTCAGGAAAATAGAAAACTAGTTTCGAATAATTAACTATCTGACAAATTAAAATAGTTTGTAACATAAATAACAAAATAATAATAGAATTATATTCTTATTCTATGTATATTTCTTGTCATGTGTAATAATAAATAAATAAATTCTTATGATTCACTGTAAAATAAATACAATTGTTAATTTCTCTCTCCGTGGTTGCAGTCCTAAGACTGGTTTGCAGCAATTTCAACTCTTCTCCTCCATTCCTCCCTGTCCTGTGCGGCTCTTTTTAAATCTGTATATGTTGAGCAGCGCACGTCCACCAACAGGTCCTCCAGGTACTCTCGGCGTGGGCGTCCCCTAGAGTTTGTCCCCTCGGTCATACCCTCCATTATGGCATGCAAGAGGCCCTCTTGTCGTATTATATGACCGATCCATCTTGCACGCCTTTCGGACAGGATCCTGAGCAGGTGCCTTCCTCCTTCGATTCGTTAATTTAAAGATTTTTAAATAACGTTTGTTCAAAATACGCCATCTTCTCGCATTACCTGTGCGAATTCGGGATCCAGCTCAACGATGATCTAGGGCCTAGATTCTAGGCCCTAGAATTGAGGGATGCTTTATAGAACTATATAAAAATTACACATTTTTATTTTGTATGGAAAATTATATTTTTTAAAGAGCAAAGATTTATTTTTGTCGCAAAGGCATTTCCGTATAAACTTTTTTTTATTTTGGAGACGTTAATTATTTATATGTAATATAATTCAATGAAGTATTTGGTGTGTCTTTCATTTTCTTATCAAAAGGTAAAATAAAATTTTGTATCAAATGTATTGGGTGTTAATATAAGTTGTGTCCGTTTTTTTTTTCAATTTAAAAATGAGCACCAAAAGTAAAACAAAATGGTAAAGGTTATACGTCATTCGAAAGAAAATTTTCTGCTCTACAAGATGTAGTGTTTGCTTTTACGTTACATATATTATTTTATTTGATTACAAGCCTTCAAAATGGAATGTCAAATAGACGAAAGTGAGCATTTTCAACACCTTCTTCTGTTCGCGTTCAATTGAGGGAATAAAGCTGCCAAAGCTGCTCGCGATATTTGCGAAGTGTACGGTAAAGATGCTATGAATAAAAAGATAACTCGTCGATGGTTTTTGCGTTTCAAAGACGCTAATTTCGACCTAAAAGACATGGAGCATTCCGGACGATCAGTGGACTTCGATGAGGACCGCTTAAACCATATTATTCATGAAGATCCCCTTCAACACACAATATCTTGTGGAGCAGAAAAATTTCTTTGAATGACTTAACATATAACCTTTACCATTTTGTTTTACTTTTGGTGCTCGTTTTTAAATTGAAAAAAAAACGGACACAACTTATATTAACACCTAATACTTAAGAAATAACGTATTAAATTAAAATTCATACCTCGTTCTTTAATTTTTGACGATAAATCTTGACTTGAAAAGTAAAAAAATGTTGACCATTTATATTGCCTACACTCGCTCTTATATTTTTTGTCTTTGTTGTTAAGGGGTAAAAATACTTAATTAAAAACACACATATTTTTTCGAAACCTTTCGAATCAGTAAAAAAACTCCAATGGGGAAGGTCCACTTGTGTCTCGTTTCTATAGTAACTTGAATTAATTTAAATACATTTATCAGCATAGTTGTATAAATTAAAAAGCAATACGTTCTTAACTTGACAATATACGAGTCTAAGTCTCAAATTCACAATTTGACCTAAATACTGATTCTAGCCTTAAAATTTTATGATTTGTATTCAAAGTCGGGCTTGAAAATAAATTATTAAATTATTATTTATTTTTATTTATTTATCACTTTTATTGCAAATACAATCTGGCGGGATTATTGCCAGGCGGAAATCTCTTCCAACCAACCAGACAAAAGTAAATGAAGCAAGTTACGTGGTCACATAAATCATTCAAATGACTATCCATTCCCACGAAATCCATAAACATATAAGTGAGTACATGCCCACGAACCCCACAAAGACGGACAGTCATCCGAACATTCTTTTTCATATAAAGTGAGATATCATCAAACAAAAGGAAATGAAGGGATGGTGGAGAGGAAAGGGAAATGAAAATCAGGAATTAAACACGTTATTTTACTGACTAGAAATTAATAGGTTTCGCTTCTTAAAGCATGCCAAGGACAGAGCGAGTCTTATATTGGTTTGTAACTGATTCCAGAGTCTCACTGCATGGACTGTAAAGGACGACGTACTATTTAAAGAAGCTTCATCATTAAATTCCCTTTTTTTTTCAATGAAAAAATACTTAAGATTTCCTACTTAGTGTTTACGTTGAACTATGAATTTGGTCCAAATAGTTGTGTAATATAGTAACTCCATTTTTTTTTAAATCTTTCATATCATTTTTAATAACTGTTATTAAGTGTTAAGATTTGATTTTGCAGACGCAAGGGGTCTGCAGAAAGCTCACGCATTCGTGGAAGCCTAGGTGTTACATACATCAACATCGAGATAGAGGAGAGGCGATTGAGATGGTATGGGCACGTTGGACGCAGATACCCTATCACATTGTGAACCAGGCAATCTCCATGGATCTTTCTCGAATAACAACCAGAGGAAGACCAAAGAATTCATGGGTGGTGCAAAAGGATAACCTGATGTAGAGGCACGGCCTGGGGAACGTAGTCCGTGACAGAAGAGCATACAACCTGAGGACGAGGAGAGCTGACCCCAACAGTCTTCGCAGACAATGAGTTGGGATGGAGCCAGGGAGAAGCAGACCCCGCAAGGGGTAGGGACAAGGCGTGATGATATTATTGTGTATTACACATTCGTTTTATACAGTACAACCTGGTGGACGTATTGTTATGTGTTAATCTCTTACGACCGATCAGAAATATGCTTAGAGACCTTATGTAAAAATCTGACTTGATCCTTTTTTTAACATATGTGTTGGACTTATATCTCACCAACTTATGTCGTCAGCCACGGATATAGTCGTGTATTATACTCGTATGTCTCAGAAAATTTGTTCAGATTCAAAACATATTTAAATTGGCTTAGACCTAGGCCACACAGATAGGAGCCTCTTTTGGTGCTTAGAGCTACGCTACTAGATGACTATAATAGGCACGTAACGTGGCGCGAAGCGTGCAGTGTGGCCATTACGATAGTATGGGGTGCGTTGATTCACTAGGATATGTCACCTAACTCGCAGCGTAGCTCTAAGCACCAAGCGAGGCTCCTACCTGTGTGGCCGAGGCCTTAAGGACTCGTGATTTTCCTCGGACCTTCTTTTACAGGTTTTTAAAAGATTCCCAAGTGCGTCAACTGTATTTGTTAAGAATTTCGACGAATCTTAAATCATCTTGTAATAATATTATAAAAGGACAATAAAACGCAGATTCTCCTCAAAAGTGTTCCAACTCAGTACTCGAACTCATCACCATTGACAGATCAAAAATATTACAAAATAAATATACTCGTATATATAATATATATAATACTATTATATATGATTATATTATAATACATGTGAGTCAAGTGTAAGGATATGAATTGAGTGACTGCGGCCATTAGCTAACGTTCTTCTGCATATGTTTGTGTTTAAAATAAATATACGATGTAAAAAACCTTAGAGAATTTACCAAGGGAAGATGAACGTAATGAAACCTTTGTAGATCTCCCGCTACAGACATAAAACTTTAAACCTGCAGACATACACTACATTCAACTTTAAACCTGCAGACATACACTACATTCAACTTTAGTTATAGGTGTATGTCTGTAGTTTTATACATAATCATAAATTTTGATAAGACTCACAAAAAGCGTTATTTTCAAGTGCTTTTTAAAGTTGTATATGTCACCTTTAATACTTAAAGCTAGAGGCGGCAAAAGCTCTATCATAATACCCCATCCTATTGAATCGATCTGGAACAATCCATTTATAATATGAAGACGAAAGTTCTGTTCAATCAAGCTTAAAGTTCTGTTCCTCTCCGAAAGAACATTTCTCAGACGCAGATTCAAGAGATGCAATGGAGACATCGCATTAAAGGATTTTAATACAAAGGTTGGAATCAATCCATTCGTGACCTTAGCGTCATCTGTGTTTTAATGAATCTTGAATTATATTGCTACAGTATAACCAATAACTGTTACATATCCATATTTGTTCATGTGATTTGTATTGTAAAATTATGTATTCTCGAAGCACGATAATGATTTTTATGCAAATGCAAAGCGATGGACAAAAAAAAGTAAATTAAATTAGTATCGCGTGAGAGTGAAGAAAAATGCCAACCGACTGACATACGACGAAGTCTGTGGCCGTTGTCTTTTCTCAAGACATTCTTCGCGGACAATGGTAATAATAACAGGTAAAATATGGTAATGACGAGTGGCCTAAGGAAGAAGAGACCGAATCTAATTTATTCCCGAAGGCAACGGCCCGTGGAAGCCGCGGTAAGGAAACCTAATTAGCCATCCATGTGAATTGCTCCACACCTGATTTGCAAGTCAAATCGGCTTCAAGAGACAGCAACTAGGAGGAGGGTGGACGTCGCGCCGGTGCGACTCCGGATGGCGTGACATACAAGAAGAACAAGAAAGACACGTAGCGAACCGTGAATAGAGGAGATTTCAAGAGATAAGAGAAGCGTAGCGGCCATCGGAATAAGTACAAGCTAAACGCAATGGATCCACAATGACAACATTAAATAACAATGAAGTATATTTAATAGAAAGACTAGCAAAACAAATATGAAAAGGAGGCTTGGTAGGGGAAGACCGCGGATAGTATAGTAGGATCTAGTGAGGGACATTTTGAAAGAAGGAAATGTAAAAAGTCAGAGAAATCGAAGGAGTTGTATGGATATACGAGTATATACGAATAGTAGAAGAGAAGAAAGATGTAAATTTGTCGCCATAGGAAAATCTGGCGTTCTGTTTTCTCAGTCTAGCCCGACAACGGCATGATAGCATGCATGTATATTATCTTCAATTGAATGCACACAAACATACCACCACACGGTTTCCCTGTCGAGGAAGGCAGATATGACAGAGCAGTTTGACTTTCGATGGTACATACATACCGTCACGCACATCAATTTTGAGCAAGGCAGATAGGATTGATCTCCATGCCCACAGCTCTTGCCTCGTTCACATCCCTACATCTCCTCACCCGTACTCTCCTGCTTCTCATATTTCCGTCAGTTAAAATGTTTCTAATTATTCCCTCACACTCTTACTGTACATTTGTTTACCCCTTCCTCGATCTTCATTAATTTCAGACATATATATATGTGACCCACACATTTCGCGTTCTCCTATTTCATACAGATACATCAAGCTCTCTGACTTTTCAAAGTATTTTACTTTCAAAATATTATTCACTTGAGGTCCAATGATACTTTCTCTGGTCTTTCTCTACTTCATCTTCAACTCAATTAGATACTATTGATTTCGCTGCGCTAATTTTTATCATGCATTCATTCCATATGACCAAAACATCTCAGAACCCTTTCATTGTCTTATAAAATACTCATCTTAACATGATTTTGATTCATTTTTTTAAATACCCGGTCAAAACAGGTTTCTTACAAGTGTATGTCGAGATAGGCGAGAGTATATCTTTATGACGAAGTTAAGTCGAATAATTGAATTCCCTAATATTATACAAATCTAGAAAAAGTAAAACGAGGGTTTAAAAATCGTCAGTTATAGTAAAAATACTCGTAGTTATTGTGAATGAAATATTATATTTAGATAAATATTTCAACCGTTTTTTTTATGTATATGTTAGCAATCCTTTGTTACGAGTAGCTTCTTATAGCTTTAGCTGCGTATCGGGTTTTATACGAGTATATGGTACATTGACAACACATTCGCATTCGTGGAAGCCTAGGCATCAACAGTAAGATGGAGGAGAGGTGATTGAGATGGTATGGACACGTTGGACGCAGAGCACCCGATCACATTGTGAACCAGGCAATCTCCATGGATCTTCCTCGAATAACAACCATAGGAAGACCAAAGAATTCATGGGTGGTGCAAAAAGATAACCTGATGCAGAGGCACGGCCTGGGGGACGTAGTCCGGGACAGAAGAGCATACAACCTGAGGACGAGGAGAGCCGACCCCAACAGTGTTCGCAGACAGTGAGTTGGGATGGAGCCAGGGAGAAAATAGTACATTGACAACAATCTATCTGAAACTTAGTTTACAATTATTTCCACTGTTTAATACGCATCAAACATCCTCAAGGAATAACCTAGATCAGCGGTCGCTACTTAAAAAAAGTGCTACTTAAAAAAACATTAAGTATTGGACACCGCGTGCCACTGACTGATTAAGGGACTCATGGGACGGGGAAAGGGGGTTTAAAGAAAAATTTATCTTTGAGAAATTGAATATTTATTCAATTTCTTTTAAATTACTTTGTTATAATTCAAATTACTAACATGGCCCCATGCATAATAGAAATTGGAGATCAATGAACATTTTTTTGAATTTCGACCCTCCTAACTGATAATTTCGTTTAATAAAATGAGTCGCCCTGAAGTCGTTGACTTTTATTTTCTTTAGTTTTAAGCAAACTTTTACTTTATTAACTAAGCTCTGAAAATTAATAAAATACATATTGTGAGATAACTTAAGTTATAAAACTAATTAATCCTCATTGATATTAATCTTTTTTTTTAATTAAAAAAACTTATCAAGAAATAGTTCCAACTTGACTTCCGTTACATTTCAAGTGTCTGTGAATATATGTAAGACGGTGTCTTGGAGCATGAGTTCTACTCTGTCAATTTGGCAAAAACGTTTGCAATTGCACCAATCATCAATGCTCCAGTTGCTACCGTAAGAACTTCTATTAGTTCTTCAATAACACACGGAAATATGACTTCCGCCGCGGTATATTTCACGAAAGTAAAAACACCGAATGGGCATAGATGATGTGGCGTGCAGGGAGACGCATCGTTGACTAATGAATAATTTATATTTGCCGAGCAATTATAGTAATAACAGTGCCATCTTAGAGAAAAATTATTAAGGGGAATTAATTAAAAGTCAGCGAGGTTATGTAAAAAAACATTATCGTCATGGATTTTGAAGAAACGTACAGATAAGTATTATGACTTGAATTTATTGTCATTATGGTCTGCAGTTTTTTGCAATTTCGTAATAGACTGCACATTCTATGTGACGTTAATGGGGTGTGTAAAATATTACACTTTTTCTTTTCCTTTTAAGGTTTATTTTTTTAAAACAGTAAATTTAGTCCTATATTTCTAATAGTTTAGTCAACATAAAAATAATTGGTGACTCAAATTACGGAATTCGAGTTGAAGTGCAAAAAAATTAGACAGTTTTAGAAATCCCTTGTATAAAATACTTGACAAAATTCTTGTAAAAAAATGTTTGGATTAACGGGACTAGGAAATACTTCTGTAGCTTAGTTTGTAAGATACCTGTCTTCTGGGGGCTGCAGTTTCGATTCCCATCGGAACCCAGATTTAAAAAAAAAAGAATCCTAGTCTTGTTTTTACTTAAGGTGTTTTTAAAATCTTTTGATTGGTTGGAAGACATTTTTTCTTCTCATAAGTATGCTAGATTGCACTGAATGTAACGAAAGAGCAGTACAATGAATAATGTACACTATAATAGTACCATATGATTCAAAGTTGTCTCCATATTCCAGAGAGATTGATTCGCATAAATAGGGTATTCAGTTAAGTCGTTCTCGTTCTTTGCGCGATTGCATAGATTGGGGTAGATTTTGACATATTCAGGTGTTCTAGGGGGATGCAATTTTTTTTTTTAAATCTCTCAATGTGTCTCCTTTCATTCATTTTATTCAGTCATGTTTCACTTCGATACGTCAATGCTTAGTTTGAATATGTCTTTTGGCACCTCATTGACGAAATTATTCGCGTTATTGGTGCGCTAGAACCGCGAATATACCAAAATGTCATCGAAATTTTTGGCAAAAGAGTGAACATCTGTGAACAGCTGCAAGAGGTAGACATTTGGCGGATATTGTTTTTTTTGTGTTTAAATTTCATACATTATGACACTTTAATGACCAATAAAAAATTGAAATCAAAGCAAATTGTGTGTTTTATTCAAGAATTTAAAAAACGCTCAATTTGAATACAGGAAAAATCTTCCATACAAGAACAATAATTTCTAAAAAAAGTATTTCTTTCGTTTTTTGTCAGTAATACATATTGACTTGAGAAGGAAATAAGATTTCTCAGAATCTATTTTATACATTTTTTCTTACATTTCAATTATACAGTTAAATAAAATTTCATAAAGACTGATAATTAATATTGTTAGCACCAAATACTTACTAATAGTAATATTTCAACACTTATATTTTTATAGAATGTGTATAGAAATGTTTATTCTACATTTATGATGAGAACGTCCATTGTTGTACAAATACTATAATTTGTTGGGCATATACTAATGTATTTGTACTATACATATTCTGCAATAGTCTCGACTTGAATAAGTTTTAGTATGAAATCACGTATTTTCTTTAAACATATTGTTTTTACATCCATATTAGAATTTAAAAAATGTTACTAACATGGATAATAAGATAAAAATGTGACATTTATTATTAATCAATTGTTATTTAACTCGCCGGTTTTAGTTAATTTCGATGGCAAATGATCATCGATCGATTTCTAATGGCAAATAAATTTCGATCGATTTCTGATTTAAAACCAATTATCTTTAATAGATTTCTGATAACGAATGGTTATTACTCTTGATTTATTTTTATATTAACTAAGTGTCACAAAAATAAAAAAAGGAAACAGTGACTAACATATGCATAGAGTTCTTTTGTGGCTTAAATCTTGTGTGGCGTAATATTATTGATGATGTTTGGAACAATTTAACTCAGAGAACAAGCCACTAAGAGGGAATATGCCAATGGAAAAAAATGCTAGATTTGTCCAAGGTGAACATTCAAACATATCATTCGTTCAACATGTGTAAATAAGGTAGTTGATGATTTTTTTTCATTCGTATTTATACCCTCTAGCATGCTCGAATACATTGAAGAGCTTTTGCCAAAAGACAACATTGTCTTCTTTAATTAGTATTTTGCTACATATTGATTAACCTGATGGCGAGCAATACACTATACCATAGTCACTAAATGTTTTGTTTTCTTTTTTATTTGATTTTCGTTGTCTATTTCTCATTCCTGATTTTTTAAATGTATATGTCGATTTATTGTATTTTTTTTAATTACTTTTTTAATAAACCTTTAAATAAAATTAAAAATAAAAGTACAGATAATGATGACAGCGATGTAAAGAAAAAGAGAGAAAATATACATGTAAGTAAAATCTTTGAAGTGCCTTAGTATTTATTTATTGCAAGCCAACGAGTGGCAATGATCAAATTGATTTATTATAAAATAAGGCGCAACCCTTCGGTTACGTGCATTCTTCTTACATTTAGGGAGTTTTTGCTTTCACCTGAAAAGATAAGAAAAATACACAAAAGTCATTTTATCAGTGTAAATTTGTTTTCGTGTAAAATTTCACAATGTAGGCTAAAACAATTTAACCCAGTGATAATTTTTTGTCCCACATCTGTTTTCAAATCCACCTTGGTATTAAAATTTAACGATTCGATAAAAATTAACGAGTGTACACTCGCTTCTCGCACAGTGCCGTAAAATATGTTTCGAAGCGACAAAAAACTGAAATATCCTTGAAAAAGAACCTTAATTCGCGCTGACTGATATAATTACTCCGTGAGATTTAGTGCTGCTCTTTGTTAATTATCACCGATAAATGTTTGGCCATGGTGCTACGGACAAATGTAGATTTCATAGTCGATAATAAATTTTTACACATTTTCTGTCGCTAGATTTTGATTATATATATGAATCAAAGGAAATATTAATCCAAGATAATATTTAATACGTATGTTGTGAAAAATATGTATTTTACAACATCCCATTTTGAAATGTACACTGACAAATTTATAAAGTTTGCCGTTATATACGAAAGTTAAAATTATGTAATTTTTTATTTCTGAAAATTTGATACTCAGTTCAGATGATCAGCTGTTATTCTGGTGTCCCGATTAGAATAAATTAGTGAAAATATCCTGCAGCGAAGTTCCAAAGCCTGATCTGAGAACACTTTAGATCAGTGTTCTCCAAAATGTTTACTTCATTACCCCAAAATGTTTACTTCATTACCCCAAAATGTTTACTTCATTACCCCAAAATGTTTACTTCATTACCCCAAAATGTTTACTTCATTACCCCAAAATGTTTACTTCATTACCCCAAAATGTTTACTTCATTACCCCAAAATCGCTGATTAAAAAGTTATTTTTACCTAATGTCGGTTATGAGAAATGCTCTGTATCACATTGCTCGCAAGGTATACCAATGTCTCTATCGTCCAATAATTAGATATTACTGAAAAACTTTCAACAACAAGCAAGTTAATAATTCTGTGATGCTTAGGGCATGTTGCCAGAAAGAATAACGAAGGTATGAAGAAGCTGGTGATCACGGAGACAGTTGAAACAAAATGAACAAAAGAAAAGTGTCCTGATGGACAGACCAAATAAAGAAATTAACTGGATCCTTCTTAAACTCTTCACTCAACATTGTTCAGGACAGGAAAGGATGGAAATAGGTGAAACCCCAAGTTCCAGATATAGCAAAAGACTACGATACTCAGAATCGAGTACGCGATAAAGAAGCTTGTATTTTACAACAACCGGTTTTGAAATGCAAACGGATAATTTTATATAGTTTGGTGGGATATTATAATACATATGTTAAAATTGTATTTTTTTTAATTCTAGAACATTCCATTTTTACTTCAAATACTCAACTGTTATTATGATTTCTCTATTAACAATATGTGTTAACATCCGGCAGCATTGTTGTTCCAAAGCTTTATCGAACAATACTATAGATCAGTGCTCAATTCTGATACGATTATCATTATCTTTGTTGGTTTTCAATGCTTCATGTGGTGTTTCATTTTGAATTCTTACTGTTTTAAATTTGGGAAACCCCACTAGCTCCATGTTTTACTGAAATTTGTGGAAATGCTATGAAATCAGATATTAAATATATTGTAATCTGGACAAGGTCTAAATTAAAACGAAATTATTGATGCAAGTGTGTCACGGGTAAGAAAACTCGGTAAATTACGTACTTTGTTAAATCCTGAACAAAAAAACAACGAATTCGTAATACCATGTTCCACATTATTATGTTTTTTCTTATGTACACATATACAGGGTGTCCCAAAGGTCAACGTCAAGCCAGTATCGAGGAAGAGGCCAGCTTATGCCAGAATTTAAAAAAAAATCTTGAAAAAGCCTTATACTTTTCGAGTTATAGGCATTTCTTCGAAAGTTGTGAAAGTAGCTACCCTGTATCCGAATGTTTGTATAATGTGACTACAAATTGCCATATTTTATGATTTTAATGGTTGTATCGCAATCCTAGATAACCCTGCTATTAGTCAGAGTCAGATACAAAACAAAAAATAATCTGCACGTTCGAAAAAAAAAATTGTTTTTGTCCGATCATAAAAATGAATATTTTTTATCAGCTAACTTTAACTCATCATACTGTAAAAATAATGTGCTACGCTAACCTGACAAGTTACATCAAAAGATGGCATATTTAGTCAGAATTTCACAATTTTCGAAGAAATGCCTATAACTCGAAAAGTATAAGGCTTTTTCAAGATTTAAAAAAAAATTCTGAACCGTCATAAGCTGGCCTCTTCCTCGATACCGGCTTGATGTTGACCTTTGTGACATCCTGTATATATAATTAAATTTATTAAATAAAAAAAAAAACATAAATTTCCAAATTATCTTTGACTTTTGGAACTTCCTGATTTTTTTAATTTTAAGCCTAAAAGACACATTAAGAGGTTTTTAATTTTAACGTATTCAGCAAGTGGTTCATAATTATATTGAAACAATCCCTCAGTCCATGCATGCACTTCAAATGAAGAAATAATATTTTCATAGACTGAAGCAGTTCAAGATCAAACTTAATAATTCGTGTATAAGGCCAATCATGATTTATGAAGTAGATTCTTTATAACAGATAAAGTATGCTCTGAATTAATTTAATTAGAAATCCCAGAGATGTTTTATTGGAAACGCTTGGAGAGAGAGCTAGAAATTTTCGTATCGCGAAAAGAAGGATTTCTTACATGGCAATGCATGAAATACTCGTTTGCAGTCGTCCCCCAGAAATACCTCCATTAAGATTAAAGTATAACTAACAGTTAACAGTCGTGATAATAACAGATAATATTTCTTAATTAAGAAAACGTATAAATTAAGAAAATATTTCTAAAAAAAATAAAGTTTTCCCATTAGAATTGTGTGTGTATGTACTGAATTTAGATGAGGTATTTTGATATAAAAGCATCCACCCACCTCTAAGACATTTTTGCATACACCGGAATACAAGCTACCCGTGTTAGCATTGTGCGAGTGCGGTTATTGAGATGTCTTGATGGATGCCAAGACATCATTTGTAATCTCGGAAACAATGGAGATTATTGATAAACCGTGAAGAGTAGCCCCGACGCAAAAATCTAACAGGTTTGTAAAAATAATTGCGCCACTTTTGCATGATTATGCATTAATAAAAAAAAATGAAAAATATATTTATGTACAATACATACACACTATACGCTATTTCAGATATTCAAATACATATATATCATCACGCCATTTCGCTGTCGGGGTAGGCAGAGAGGACTTAACGCAAGACTCCTCTATTTTAACTCACGTCCTTAGCCTCTTCCACATCTATACCCCTTATCATAGAGCTCCTACGATGTCTCTGATCTCTACATATTCTAATTTATAAATATCATTAATTTTATCCAACCATACTTTCCTTGATCTTCCTCTCACAAATCTTCCACTCATACTTCAACTTTATGTTTGTTTCATTAGTGTTTCATAATTAATTCGTTCAACAAGGCCAAACCATCTCAGAGTATTTAACACATCAAATGCATTAAGTTCACATTCATGTTTTATCCCTTCAATCAGTACTTTGTCATACACTGCCTCTCCACGTCTTCTTCTCAGTGCATGCATTTCTAGAGCCTTCGAATTATTTCAGTCTCTTTCCACGTCCACGTTTTACTCTCATGTATCAAAGTAGGCTCCAAAATACAGTCATCTTAGCAGATTTTGATGTTGTCCGGTTTCGAGTATCTATAATTTAGTGCCCCATTGACTTTGTTTCCTATCGCTACACGCTATTCGATATTACAACATAAAAGTATAATAAATAAAACTCTCCCTACTTTCCTTGTGTTGAAATAGAGACCGATTTCATTATTTTCATATTGACTCCCCTATTTTGAACACTCGTGTACCTCAGTAACTGAAATTATATTAACGACTGTATTGCATTTTATTTATTTTTACCATACGCCAATCTCTCCTAACCAAACTCAATCGGAACTATTTAAAAAAAATATTTCCAGTATTTTTCAAATAATATACTTACTGTCGAGTTATTTGATACAATATTATATATGTTTTTTTACCAGGTAAAATATGAAAGCAGCTTAAGGGACTCAACGTTAATAAATCAAGGACAAAAATGATGGGCATTGACTTAAATAGCGAAAAAAAAAAATATTACTTACCCGAGATTTAAGTTAACGGGGGATGTGCAACTAAAACCAAGAGAATAATAGCAAAAGTGCTATGTGGAGCATGGTACACTACATCTTCAAAATATGGGATTGTAAACCGACTCATCTCTTGATGATGTAGTGCTGGAGACGAAAACTGGGAATCATAACCCAAACCAAGCAGAACATTACCTTATACAACTGATTAGTGAGTAGTTCGTTAACTGTATAATGAACAAATGCCTCTGTTTTGGAAGAGCTTTTAGTATCTCAAAGTTTCAGAATTGTGCACTCGTCACATTCTTAGATTCTTAAGTCACATTTCAAGTAAGGAGGGCATCGACGGATTCATAGCCACCGGCAGTATATAAGATTGCAGGATTAGAAGTAGAACAAATATGTGTTGGAGCTATCAGACGAAGAGTGATACTGGCCTGCCTTTGCCACAGCGATATGCCGAGAAGACTGGAGAAGAATATACATATACATAATCAATATTGATCACGTTCCTCAGCATTCAGGTCAGTACGAAGAAGAAGAAAAAGGACCTAAACTTAGAAAAAATAGGAAGTTGTATTTTTCAGTATTCAATGATCTTTATTCTGTTCAACAAATTCCATATATGAAATTTAACTAACTGGACAGTACTCGGATTTTGATGAAATAAGATGTTTTTTTTCGCTAATTTCAACTTTTGTGCTAAAATTTTAACAAATGCTTTATTTTTAATTGTGAATATGTTCGCGTCAGTATTTAAATACATTGTATGCCTAATTATGATTGTAACATTTTTTTTTGTTCAGTTTTATTCGCACCTGGGAACAAATCCAAGAATAAGCATTGTTTTATTTTCATTTATGATTTATGTTTTTTCAAATTCGATTGTCCATTTTTTATCCGGTGTCAAATGACGTATAGCTATGTGGTGTTGGATTCTCATCCCGGTTTTAATTTGAGGTCATAATATTTTGATTGAAACATCTGACCTTACATAAGATGTAATTTTGATACGGAGAGATAAATCTGCGTTTAGTTTTTTTTTCTCATGACATGAATTGCTTTGATTTGTAACTTTTGAGATATGAATATTTTATGTATATTCGCTGATAAAAAAAATTAAATGTGTTTGGTTTTGTTTATCCGCCTTTCTTTGGTTTGTATTGTACTTCAAGGCTTTCTAGAATAAACCTGTGATGAATTCATAGTTGTTGTAAGACTGGTGATTTCTTGAAACATAACTTTTTAGTTTTGGTATTGTAATGTATACACCCCATCCTCTTTTTGGTATTGTAACGTATACTTCCCATCCTATTTTTGGTATTGTAACGTATACTTCTTATCCTATTTTTGGTATTGTAACGTATGCTACTCGTCCTATTTTTGGTATTGTAACGTATACTTCTTATCCTATTTTTGGTATTGTAAGGTATACTTCCAATCCTATTTTTCATCGTATGATCAATGCTGAGCTCTATTATATTTCAAACTCAACGTATTAATGTTTTAATCCCTCTCGATTCCGGATCATCTTGAATGCTGCGCTTGACATTTCGCACGAAATGTTAAGCGCAGCATTCAACATGAAAAATCCGCACGTTATAGCAAAAACAATATAGCAAAAAGTGTATTTTCCATAGCTTTTCAGGGAGTGGATAAATCTAGAGCTTGAGAAAAAAGGATAGGCACGTGATAGATGCTTTCGAGATATGATGTTGAAGACTGATGTTTCATATCTTATGGACAGTAAGGCGTGTCAAATTCTCACTTATCCAAGAATTTGCGATTATCGAAAACTTAGAAAAATAATTTAAACATCCTTAGGATATGTTATTAGAAAGAACAATGCTAACACACTTAGAAAAATAATTTTAACATCCTTAGGATATTTTATTACAATAGAAAGAACAATGCTAGTTTTGAGAAGCTGGAGATTACTAGAACAGTTGAGGGAAAACGAGCAAGATGAAGGAATCCTATAAGATAAAAAAACTAAATAAAGAGTTATCACTCTTTGGACACCAAATCGACAAAAAATTATCTGATAGATGTTTTTCTTTTCACTTGAACGATAAAGTGCATTACTAGGTCCATGCTGGGTAAACCAGAATTTTAACATATCATATATACTCGTATGCATAAATTGCTTTTGCTCTTTAGTATATAACTTTGTTCGTTGGATAAGACAGAATTTTAAGCATGCATACATCACTTTTTCAATTACTATTGGGTAAAATAGAATTTTAAACATAAATATACCTCTTTTGAATTTGTGTATAACTATGTCCATTGGGTAAAATAGCATTTTATATACAAACGTTTAACACTTTAGTGTATTACTTGATCCATTGGGCATTTTATATATGCATATACCTATTTTATAATTTTGTGTCCATTGGGTATAATAACATTTTATATGTGACATGCATTTGCCAATTTTACAATTCAGTGCACGATTATGTACTCGTACATTGGGTAAAACAGTATTTTATATTATATATTTTTACAATTAAGTATGTTACTATGTCTATTGGGTAATATAATTTGATATGACGTTTTTAATGTTCCCTTTTATTTTTATGTGCATCCCTAGTTAAATGGTCTAAAAATATTTTAATTGACGGCAAAAAATAAATGTCAATAACGCCGCGATCCCTTTTCGCTCAAAAATTCTGACAATTAGGACTTTTTTGTTCGAAACCTATGTTATTTGTTGTATATAATTTGTGCTTTGATAAATAAGATAATTAGGGATTGAAAACCCTGCGGCTGTTATTCTAGTCTTTTATTCTTCAGGCTTATATGAAATGACAGTTTTATATATTTCATGATAAATTTGACATTCTTCGAATTTTTAAGGATGTTTTTTTTTTTTTATTTTTTGCTAATA
Organism: Odontocerum albicorne; assembly: GCA_949825065.1. Classification (NCBI taxonomy): domain Eukaryota; kingdom Metazoa; phylum Arthropoda; class Insecta; order Trichoptera; family Odontoceridae; genus Odontocerum; species Odontocerum albicorne. The sequence goes on along the minus strand of OX463853.1, from coordinate 7,059,013 downwards.
TTATCAAAGGCGTCAACTATACGTTGTCTTAAATTGTGCTAAAATTCTTAAGTAACAATTTTATTGCGTTTTTACGACCACCGTGGCCTAGTTTCGGAATCGATTGCCTGTAGTATCCAAATGTTCTCATTCAGGTTTTTAGTTTATCGACAAAGTTGTTGGAACCTTTCTCTTAGCAGTTTTAGAGCTAACGTGTATAACGACGAGCTGCTAGTTATCAAGTCTCATCCATTGACCTCATCCCTATGTTGATGATTATAAACGGGTCTGAAAAAAAACAATTTATATCAAACTTTTGTACAGTTTTCATTGATACATACTTTGGAATAGTCTTTAATAAATCACTTGGCATGGTTCTTAACGTTCAATCATCAGGATATATAATTCAAATCAAGATGCGTTAATGTCACTGGTTCGAATCCCGCGTTATGCTACAACTCTCAAACGACACAAGCATTTATATCCACCTAGTATTAGGTGTTAAAAGAGATACCTATGACTTCAGTCGTATACAGTATTCTTAAAAAATATGTATAATACAACTAGATCATTCCAAAAGTATGTGATGTACAAAAACGACGAC
>OX463853.1:6932254-7058230 GCA_949825065.1 Odontocerum albicorne | reverse complement strand
ATATATATATATATATATATATATATATATATATATATATATATATATATATATATATATATATATATATATATATATATATATATATTATATATATATATATATATATATATATTATATATATATATATATATATATATATATATATATATATATATATATATATATATATATATATATATATATATATATATATATATATATATATATATATATATATATATATATATATATATATATATATATAGTTATATATATATATATATATATATATATATATATATATATATATATATATATATATATATATATATATATATATATATATATATATATATATATATATATATATATATATATATATATATATATATATATATATATATATATATATATATATATATATATATATATATATATATATATATATATATATATATATATATATATATATATATATATATATATATATATATATATATATATATATATTTATATATATATATATATATATATATATATATATATATATATATATATATATATATATATATATATATATATATATATATATATATATATATATATATATATATATAAAGCAAAAAAAAATTGTATCAAGAACAACGAACGCAACGACAAACAATGTTCACAACGCGCGCACCTGAGAACAACTAATGTGTAATTGCGTAATGCGCCGTTACAACTAATTCGTGAGCCGAGGCATTGTACGCAGGTCGAGTCAAAATTTGTTCAGAAATTGTGTTCGTAAGCCGATTTGTTCGTGACTAGAGGCATTCGTGACCCGAGGTTTGACTGTAACTTAAAAGATTTATACAGGTTCTGAGTGAAAACCAAACAAAACATTTTTAAAATCGAGTACCTTCGGGAATTGAAACCTCAACCTCTAAGTTGGAATATTTTTTTAAACATTATAATAAGGATAAAAATAAAATGACAATTTATATAACTCCCCTCTCGACCTCGTTAAAAGACCACGTTCTCTTCAAGAAGGGCATGATTCGGAATTCAACGCCACTATTAATGATATATTTAAAAAAAAAACAAGTTTAGTGTAAAGATAGGAAGATAGTGGCTGCTGCCATTAGATTAGGTACTTCCTCCTGCATACGTTTAGAAAAATATACTTGGTAAGACAATCGCAGAAAACTTACCAAGGGGAGACAAACTATTGTACAAAAAACCTTTGTAGATCATCTTATATGCGATACTAACATAATCGGCTTTGATTAAAGTTTATATTCAATTATATTTTTTTATGCGAACTCCCAAAATATACTTTTTTAAGTACTTCCTAAAATTCCAAACGCACTCTCAAGCAGTAAGAGGTAGACCATTCCACCCTACAGGAACAGCAACTGCAAAAGCTCTGTCATATTATCCCGCCCTGTTGAATCAATTTACAACAATCAATTTATTAGATGAAGAAGAAATCGACCTCAAAGTCCTATATTTCTCCGAAGGGACATTTCTCGGGCAGAGATTCAAAAGAAACAATTAAGGCACATCTTTAAGGGGCGTATATCTGAACTTAACGCTGATGTTTAAAACGGAAAGATCAAGATAAACTAAGATAGTTTGGCGAGTGCAAATGTGAGTGGAAGCCAAGGCATGAAAGTATCAAAAAAAAATATGGGTGTACCAAGTGCATGATATTTTTGAAAGAAGAAAATGTTAAACAAGAAGGTGTATGACTGTGGAGAAAGGGAAAGACATGAATTGCAATTGAAATGTTGTGATAGAGAAAAGGTGTGATGTTATACATATATTTTAGTAAATAATTTCACTCTCGATAGTTAATAGTAATAACCACTCAATAATGAACTAAATAATAACGACATCCGTGGCCTAGGGGTTTGACTTTCATCCGGAGGTTTTAGGTTTGATGCCTGATGTCCTAGTCTGGTAATAATACTTACATACGCAAGACTTGTTGCTCACGTGCTAGACTTGACATTTATGTGAGTGTTTTTGCTTTTCCATGTGCAAGATATTATTGCTTACCTGTGGGATGATGAACTGCGAGTTTTATGCATACGTGATTCTAGAATCTAGAATCTAGATGGTATCCAAAAAAAAGTATGTTAAAATTGTATCGGTAGATATACATTGATAGTGTCACTAACACGCGCAATGACGAACCGTGACTTACATGCTTACTCCAGTGATTCTAAACCCGTTGACTGACTCGTCTAGGCTTTTCAATATGTCCAAATGACCAATTTAGATGAGTTGAAAGGTACCATATGAATGAATATGAATTAAATGACCAATTTAGATGAGTTGAAAGGTACCATATGAATAAATATGAATGAAATGACCAATTTAGATGAGTTGAAAGGTACCATATGAATAAATATGAATGAAATGACCAATTAAGATGAGTTGAAAGGTACCATATGAATGAATGTGAATGAAAATCTTAATAATAGTACACCCACCTTAATTTTTTTTTATATAAAATCACTTCTAAAGTTGCATCAGGTTAAAGACAATTTGAAAGTTTATAAGAATTGAAATGAATGTAGAAGAGGTGAAGTTAAAAAAGTGAGGCATTTTGACATCTCTGCTTTATTCAACAGCGAAACTGTTTGTAAAGGATCTTTTAAATTGAGCGGTTTTTTTGTAAAAAAAAAATTATTCTTGAATAAAACACACAATTTGCTTTGATTTCAAAAAACTTTTTATTGGTAATTGCAGTATAATGTATGACATTTAAACACAAAAACAATATCCGCAAAATGACCCCCTTTTGCAGCTCCACATATGTCCACTCTTTTGTCAAAATTTTCGATGACATTTTGGCATAATTGCGGTTCTAACTCACCAATAACGCGAATAATTTCGTCCTTTCCCTCAGGAATTGATTAGGGGTCATTTTTATAGACCTCGCTTTTCACGTAACCCCAGAGAAAATAGTCCAACGGTGTCAGATCACATGATCTTGGTGGCCAATTAACATCACCGTTTCCGGGGAGTACACTACTTCATTTTTATAAATGTCATATATTATACTTCTCAAATGTCACAAGACCCAGGCAAGTTCGCGACGCCATCTGTGTTTTATCCAAGAATTTAAAAAAACCGCTCAATTTGAAAGACCCTTTATGTATACGAGTATACGATATAAAGAAGTAGCTGATAATATTTGAAAAGATTGAATATAAACTAAAACTTTGTACCAGAAAAATCTGATCAAATGCTGAAACTTATTTAACGTTACAGAAGTTCACTTATGAAATAATTGTCTTGATATTTATTTTCTCTCGTCTTATCTTGCTCAATCCGAACAGACATTTCTTTTTGCTTGATCAACATTTGTTTACCCTATATGTGAGGGTGGCTGCCAAAGTCATTTATCCAGGGTCGTAACAAGTCATTTATCATAATCCCGCCGGGGCCGGGCTGGGGAGAGCGGGAGCGCCAGAGCGGAGAAAGTTTAACGGAAACAAAGTGTAATGAAGGGAAGAAAAACGAATTTTCGGATGAATTAACAACTAGACTGATGACACGAGAGAGAGAGAAACGACGAGGAGATTTCAACGCGTCAAATGATTTGGGAGGAAATGTGGAATTTCCCTGTGTAAGAGAATGGGGGAGCTGAGATGAGAGTTAATAAAACATTGTGGAAAACAATGGTGAAGAAATGTTTTGTGGGTGAAATTTGTTCTTTACGACTTTTGTGGATCGTGGTGGAAATGACAAAGTTTTATTATTTTTTCATCGGATTTTTATTTCCATGAATTCATTTAAAAAACCTGTCTAATTGTTTAGTGCATACTTTATCTTTAAAATATAAAGTTTTTTTAATATATACTTGTAGTACTTAGGTACTTCTTTCTTCAAGTATACTCCATATCGTATTTTTGTTATCCTAAAATTATATATAATATTTTTTGGTAGTAAGGTGTTCTTTTTTTAATGTGTATATAAAAATTTTGGGCGTAAGGTACTTGAATACTAAGGTACTTATTTCTATATTAATATGTATATAATATTTTTGGTACTTATTTTCTATACTTCGTTCTTAAAGTATACTCGTGAACAATATTTTTGGTATTCTAAAAGTACATATAATATTTTTGGTAGTAATGTGCTCCTTTATTAATGTGTATATACTATTTTTGGGAGTTAGGCACTTCTTCCTTAAAGTATACTAGTATTTTATATTTTAGGTATTCTAAAAGTATATGTAATATTTTTGGTATTAAGGTTCTTCTTTATTAATGTGTATATAACATTTTGGTATTAAGGTTCTTCTTTATTAATGTGTATATAACATTTTAGTATTAAGGTTCTTCTTTATTAATGTGTATATAACATTTTGGTATTAAGGATCTTCTTTATTAATGTTTATGTAGCATTTTTGGTATTAAGGTTCTTCTTTATTAATGTGTATATAACATTTTGGTATTAAGGTTCTTCTTTATTAATGTGTATATAACATTTTTTGTATTTAAGTAGTTATTTTCTATGCTTCGTTCTTAAAATATACTCGTGTATAATATTTATAGTATTCTAAAAGTATGTATACTATTTTTGGTACTTAGGGGTTTTTTTCCTTATGAGTGTATAATATTTTTAGTACTTAGGTACTTCTTTCTTTAAATACATTCGTACATAATATTTTTGGTATTCTTAAAGTATGTATAATATTTTTGGTACTTAGGTACTTCTTTCTTAATGTGTATATAATATTTTAGATACTTAAGTACATCTTTCTTAATGTGTATATAAAATTTTAGATACTTAAGTACATCTTTCTTAATGTGTATATAATATTTTAGATACTTAAGTACATCTTTCTTAATGTGTATATAATATTTTAGATACTTAAGTACATCTTTCTTAATGTGTATATAATATTTTAGATATAAAGTACATCTTTCTAAATGTGTATATAATATTTTAGATACTTAAGTACTTCTTTCTTAATGTGTACTTCAGTTACTTAAATACTTCTTTCTTAATGCGTATATAATATTTTAGATACTTGAGTACTTTTTTCTTAATGTGTATATAATATTTTAGATACTTAACTACTTCTTTCTTAATGTGTACATAATATTTTAGTTACTTAAGTACTTCTTTCTTAATGTGTATATAATATTTTAGATACTTGAGTACTTTTTTCTTAATGTGTATATAATATTTTAGATACTTAAGTACTTCTTTCTTAATGTGTACATAATATTTTTGTTACTTAAGTAATCCTTTCCTAGTGTGTTTAATATTTTTGTACTTAAGTACTTCTTTCTTAATATGTATATAATACTTTTGGTACTTAAGTACTACTTTTTTAGAGTACATACTCGTATTTTTCTCCAACAACATCCAGAGACATTATCAAACCACTTATCGTACCTACTTTTTTTTAAACTCAATGTAAAAAATATGTTACTTATTTTCTGAGAAAAACCTCGGGGTTTCCTATAGTGACCAAGTCGGACTTAGGCCATTTAGTCTTATTTCTTCGAATATCTTCCAGGATGTTCATACACCATTTACTACCAGCGCTTATAATCTGGTAGTTAGTTGATTTCCTATTATTGATAGCATGGTTTCGATTTCACTTTCGGATAAACGTCTGTTTAAATTAATAACGTGTTAGCTTTTAACTACCAAAACATATGGTTTGGATGAGAACGTTTATAACAAAACAGTTTTACAGTTTATTTGTTTAAATTTTATAACATCATCAAATGTTACCTGTCAAATTTGTATTGATGAATAAATTATATTTTACTGAAAATATTTATTGATCGATTAAGTGACTGAAATCAAACAGAAGCTACTTTATTGAAAAAAATCTCTTTTAAAAAGCGTCTCTTTTCCACAGCATGTTTACACTGAGAGGAAATCTATTTTTTGTTATAAGCACTAGCTACTCGAAAAGAGTTATTGAAATAGCTGTTCGCTTGATCTACCTTAATTTGCAAAGAAAAAATAGTTCTAGATTTATTTATTTGATTTACGATATAATAATCTTTTACATAAAATGATAACAATAATCCAAGACAATTTAATTAAAATACTTAAAATTAACACAATTATAATATTATATATGAAATATATCTGAAACTTACATGTAGATACAATAAAACTTAACTTAAATTTAAGTTCAATAGACATATGTATATTACAAAATATTACCAAAATTTTGCCAATAAGAATGTTCCCAAATACCAAATTAAATGATTCTCGATGTTTGTGATTCCGTTGTTTCGCGTTGCCAATAATGTCTAGACCAGAATGGTCGTCAGTTGAAAACAGGCGCTAAGTGTAAAAAAATACATTTATGTTATGTAGTTTGTTGTGAACGTTGAAAGGGAACTGTATACTAATAAATACAGACTTTACAATCATTAAAATTGCGTTTTTTTTTTTAATTCAACTAGTTACTAGTTATTAAAGAGTGCATATGTTATATTTTTTCGCAATATCCCGTATTTTAAAACCAAAATTATGCTCGTACAATCTCTGCTCTTTCCAATTCTGGACTATGCGGACGTATGTTACTTGGATATTACAGAGGATCAGCTGGACAAATTATAGCGTCTTTAAAATGTGTGATTAAGATTCATTTTCAGCCTGCGAAAGTACGACCATATAACTTCATACCAGAAGGCATTGAACTGGTTGAATGTTAGAAATAAACGCCAAATTCACATACTGTATCTATTGTATAACATCCTTAACTGTCCCGCCGCACCCTCTTATCTCGCCGAAAATTTTCAGCTTCTTTCCAATCATGGATTAGCGCTACGCTCAAACAGAGATTGTTTATTGGCCTTTCCAGTTCACCACTCCTCTTTATTTACATCGTGAAAAAACTCTTAATTTCTAGTCAGTAAAATAACGTGTTTCATTCCTGATTTTTCTTTTCCTTTCCTCTCCACCATCCCTTCCTTTCCTTTTGATTGATGATATCTCACTTTATATGAAAAATAATGTTCGGGTGATTGTCCGTCTTTGTGGGGTTCGTGGGCATGTGCTCACGTATTTATGCGACCATGTAACTTGCTTCATTTACTTTTGTCTGGTTGGCTGGAAGAGATTGCCGCCTGACAATAAGCCCGCCAGATTGTATTGCAATAAAAATGTTAAATAAATAAATATTTTAGATTTTAAAAGAAAAAATAAATTATTGGATCATTTCATTGTATTACACTTTCATTGTATACAGTACAATCTGGCGGGCTTATTTCATTGTATACAGTACACTTTCATTGTATACAGTACAATCGGCGGGGCGGGACAATATCTTCCGACCAACCAGAAAGATGTTAAAGAGGTTTTAATAAAAACTAGAATGAAACCCTTTCTCTTTTTTTATCTGGATTCTGATGGGGATCGAATCCGCAAGCTACGGGTTGGAGACAAGCGTGTTACCAACTAGGCCACAGAGGCCATCAATGCGTTAATCGAAGCTTTTTAATAAGACTACTAATATTATTCTAACGGGTATTTCTATCCATTTAAATAATTTTTGGAAGCAAAATATACAGTTCAATAATCGAATTAGTACGAAATAAATTTATTTTAATAATTATATTTATATTTTTTTCCTGGAACGAAAAAAATTCATATACAATCTTAATTTAACCAGTGTCTGTAATTCCCCTTGCACTAATAATCACAAATTACATTTATTATCAATTACAAATAGCTGTGTGCAATCTCTTCCAGCCATTATATTCATAAGTTTATTATTTTCACTCCGCTAAGGAGTTAATTGCATAAATATTTAAGAAGGAGAACTTCAACACAATACGCTCCCTTTTTATACGAGGCACATAAAGCGCAGTGAGTTATATGCAGGCACCCTTCTTACTCGGGTTGTTAAGATGTTGTGATAAAATCTCCTTAGTATATTAAGCTATAGGTATCTATTAGATGCAAGAAAATTTAGAGGCAATTTATTATTAATATAAAAATATTACATAAGTGTTGAAATATTGCTTTTAGAAAAATATCTTGACGAATATTCTTAGAAAAATCAAAATCGCGAGTCCATTTTTCGCACACGCACATGATCTCTGTAGTCTAGTTGGAAAGACGTTTCTCTTCAAACTCGGAGGCTGCGGCTTCGATTTTATTGATGGTACCCAATATTTTTTCAAATATGGTTCCAGTCTTCCTGTCACTTATTTCGTCTTTAACACATTTCTGGTTGGCCAGAAGAGATTACCGAATGGCAATAAGACCGCCAGACTATATTGTATACAACGATCAAGTTATACAATACAGTTGAATAAATAAAGATAATTATCATTTAATGATTATCTTAGCCTCAAACTGAAATAAATAATTATAAAATCCTATTTTGTTTATAGTTCAGGCATTACCGTTGTGGAGGTTTAAAGACATTGTAATTTATTTTATCAAACACTGTTTATTCCAGTTTTTTGTAACGGTATAACCCTACCGGTTTCAAGGCTTTCATCTCATCTTCAGGGGAGCATAAACAAGACTTGTTTGTGCTCTTTGTATTTTACAAAAAACTGTTCGTTACAAAAAAGTGGAATAAACAGTGTTTGATAAAATAAATTAAAAAAATAAAATTCTTTATACGAGTATTTTCATGCCAAACGCAAATTAGATTATCTCAGTTTTATATCAATTATAAATCACAAGAACCCTGAGGCAATTTCGAAAACCACTTCCACTGTTTAGTGAATTAATATGTACGTACGAATACACATTTCTATATGTAGAGACAATCATATAGTACATATATGTATCTTAACGTTTTAATCCATGCTCTTCACTTTGCCACATTCACTAATGTGTCGACGCTTTTCAAACCCAGGTATGTCCACATTATGACATTTTTAAAATAACCATACCAAAATGTAGCTTATATGATATCTCGTGAAATCAATGCAAAATGTTGATTGAAATAAGAGTTTTTTTTTCAAACTTAGATATGTCCACGAGGTTGTTTTTATCGAAGTCAGTCTTGTTTATTTAGACCGCAGAAAGCGCCATCATTCAAGATGGCTTGATCAGTCGTAGCGTAGTCGTACTGTCAATAACAATCAAACTCGATATATGTCCATGCGGTGTTGTATCAAAAACACGCATTTTCAATCGGCGTTTTTCAATAGTGGGTATGTCCAAATTGAAATATGCTTTATATTTTCTACTGACTTGAATTACTAGGATTTTTTTTAAAACACAACGTCATATATTAGGTCCTTACATATGAAACTGGCGTTTTGTTTGGGAGGAACATAAAGTTGATTTTTTTTAATATAATATATTTATTTAATCAGAGTATGTACCATTGCTATCTATGCACTTTTGCCATCTCATAGGTAGTTCATCGATCCCTTTACTAAAAAAACCATTCGGACGGGAATCAATAAAATCTTTGAAGTCGGTTTGGACTGCCCCATCGGAGTTGAATTTTTTCCCTTGCAAGAAGTTATCCAAATTTCGAAAAAAATAGTAATCTGTTGGGGCAAGGTCCGGAGAGTACGGTGGATGTCTTAGACATTCCAATTGAAGCTCTTCTAATTTGGTAGCCGTCTGTTGTGCAGTGTGTGGTCTAGCGTTATCATGAAGCAGCAGTGGCCTAGAGCGATTAACCAGCCTCGGTTGTTTAGCAGCTAGCTTTTCCATCATGGTTTGCAGTTGCTGACAATAGACATCTGCCGTAATCGTCTGGCCAGATTTAAGAAAGCTGTAGTGAACGACACCAGCACTAGTCCACCAAACGCTCACAAGTAACTTTTTTGGAGTCAATTTTCGCTTGGGGCATGGTTTGGCTGGTTCGGCAGGGTTCAGCCATTGCGATGAGCGCTTCCGATTATCATACAGGATCCACTTTTCATCACAGGTAATGATTCGATTCAAAATCCCTTCATTATTGTGCCGGTTGAGTAATGCAACGCAGCAGTCAACGCGCGTTTGTTGATTTGCTTCACTCAATTCGTGAGGTACCCACCTTTCAAACTTTTTCACCTTCCCAATTTGCTTCAAGTGGATTAAAACAGTTTTATCACTAACACCGCAGCCTGCAGCTAACTCGGACGTGGTTTGCGATGGATCCGCTTCCACAATAGCCTTCAATTCTTCATTATCAACTTTGGTCTCCGGCCGTCCACGGGGCTTTTTCTGCAGGTCGAAATTTCCAGAACGAAAACGTTGGAACCAAAAACGCACTGTGTTTTCTTTTGCGGCACCGTCGCCATACACATCATTAATCCTTCGAGCCGTTTCTGCAGCACTGGTGCCACGGTGGAACTCGTACTCGTAAATAACGAGATATTTCAAGTTTTCCATTTTGTAAACTCAGTGACGCAAAGAAAAAAAACAATTGAGGAAAAAACAAATGAATTATAATTTTCGAAACACAAATACTTGAGTAAATAGCTGTATAAATTTTAATTTGGAATTCCTAACCAAAGAGAAGATATTTGAGATCAAAGTTGCCAGTACGGCAAAACGCCAATTTCATTGTAAGGACCTAATGTAAAGCAATTCTCAAAAAGACATCATTTTTATATATGTACGAGTATATAGTTTTCAGTGATCAGGGACAAAATACCTGTTTGAAAAGCGTCGACACATATATCATCGTCATCATTATCATCACGCCATGTCGCTATAAGGTTAGGTAGAGATAATATATTACTATTTTATTGATCCTGGAACACATATTTGGCTTGTGTCATGCTCATGCAGTACATCTTGTTATATACACTATTTTCTTCTATAAGCTTTTTACACTCTTTCAGAATTTGAAAACTTAGGTTCTCTTACGTTCTTCTACGTCTTTTCAAACTTCTTATACCTTCTATACTACTCAAATATATTTTTATTGTGACTCTTTCATCAATATTTTTTCCTACTTCGTCAAATTATTTCAATGCTCTTTTTTACAATCCGCTGAACTTCGTTATGCCCTCTTTCCTTCTATTTATTATTTATCTTATTTTCATCATGTTTTAAGTTATTTCTACCACATTTATCTTGTTTTCATCATGTTTTATGTTATTTCTACCACATTTATCATGTTTTCATAATGTTTTCATTTACGTTCAAGTTTCGCTTGCGTATTCTAATATTGAGACCAATATTCCATTATGTCTGCTTAACTTCTATTGAAATAATCCGATTGGTAAACACTTTGTGTTTCGTACCATTCACTCTATTGTCTTTTTAATTCAATAATCACGGACCTCTAACAACGGATTTCTATAAACCGATCTCTAGCAACGCTATGCTACTATGTTAAGTTTATTTAATGCGGGGATCAAGTGACACATTGTCAGCTCTTATATAGGGCAAGACAAACTTGTAACAACACTGTACTAAATACATTCAGAGCATTGTGGCACAGAGCCCACATATCAACAATTCCTTTACTTGTTTTTTTAAATACAATTTCATAATTTAGAACTAAACAAAATATTTATATTTAAAAATAATAATATTTGTTTTCTTTATTATTAATACAAGAAAAGTACAACCAATAACAAACGCTATTAATAAGCCAGCATCCGCAGCAAGTGTCAGGGCGTGTATCAAGTGTCGCTGGAGATACTGCCGGTGGATTAAGACGATGTATAGCATCGTGGGTATGCTGCACACCATCACGATCTGATGATGGTCACGAGCGACAATAGCAACAGTAACAGTGCCTTCGCCAACACTTCCTACTGGACGGTTCGATGGCTAATGAGGAGCTCATCTTCACATTTAAAATCTTGACTTGATTACTTCCGTCATAATAAATGTATCCTGACATTTAAGACTCGTTGACAAAAGGTGTTTTATTTCATTAGAATTAACTAAAATATATGAAAGCATGGATTTATAAGGTATTATATGCATTGGTGTTTTTATTCAACATAGTAAATTCCGGTTAATTGGGAAACCGTTTATTTGGGACAAAAATTGAAAAACAAACAAATCTATTGTAGAATATAATCTTGATTTGCTTCGCTTATTACGGTACAGTGTCGCTTTATTTAAACAATGATTGCAGATGGTGCAGACTTCATTACCAGGAAGCCTGAAAATTTATTGCTGAATTATGACGATACTTGATGGTAATAAAGGCTGTTCTTTATTTGCATTAGATATATATGGTGATTTCTTATCTTGTATTGTGTTATATTTTCGTTGTGTACAGCATAACCTAGCGGGCTTAGTACCATGTGGCGATCTCTTCTAACAAACCAGAAAGATGTTAAAAAGGTCTTAAGTGAAAAGCAGCCTGGAATCGTTTTAGAAAAATCTGTGGTCCCCAACCTCTGGGTCGAGAGACAGGCGTCTTATCAACTAGGTCACGGAGTTCGTCTGCAAAGTATAAAGTGTATCCTTGATAAATTTCTTCAAAGTCATTAATTGCTAAGGAAAACATGATTTTTTGACATATAAAAATTGATAAGACGATAGACTTTCACCAGGAAGCTTTGGGTTCGATTACTGATGGTATACAAAACAAAATAACAAAAATGATGATTGACTGGGTAAAGAGTTCGCCATCGATTACAATGCTTGCACGCGCCGAGTACGTGTACGAATATTATTGTCTACTTTTGTAGTATATGATACGTGTAGTATTAGCAATACGTGAAATAACTAATTGCGAGTTTCATGTTCACTCCAGTTGTTTTAAACTCAAAGCCTAGATTTCTGGGGTTGAATTCAATATGGTCTCCTAGCCATGACCTTCAATATGTCTGAATCATCAAATTCAGATAATTGAAATGCACCATACAAAAGAAGAAGAATATACTCGTATACACATATGAAATTTTTTTTGAGAGGTGCATGCTAGGTTACTCGTATAAGAGGAGAGACCGCGAACGCAATGAGTGGATACGCTCCCAAACAAAAGTTGACGTCTATATTCTGCAGTGGATGAATGAAGGCTGATTATAACTATAAGAAGAAAAAAAAGGAAGAACAAGGTCTGTAAGAAGATCAAGAGCGCGCTGGGTGGGCAATATATTTAAGAAAGTAGCGATACAGCAATGCGCAACCCCACCCGCAAACGCCCCCCCAACTGCAAATGACCCCGTCACTTTGAATACCCCCCCGTCTTCTACACCTTTTTCTACACCATTTTCTACACCTTTCTCTACACCATTTTCTACACCTATTTATACACCGACACCGACTCCTCAAGCGGCAGACGACAGCCTCCCACCATAGTCAATCGCGTATTTCCCATATTTATGTATTAATATATTTTTAAAAGTCACACACGTCTCCCCAAATACCCATATTTATATACAACATCCTATGATTTACTCACCATCATCTCACCTCCATTTCTTTCTCACCACCCATCTAATATATATAAGCGTGTGTGACATCGCACATCCACAAATATATGTATATTCGTATGTAATATCATTTATATAACATCACATGTATACAAGTATTTAACGTCTTATTATTTCTCATAATCATTCATCAAACAAATTACATAAAACTATCCCTCCCCGTCTCCTAAAACAGGAACCAAAATATCCAATTAAATATCATATCAGTCAGAAATTATCCGATGAAGGAGTAAGGCGTCCTACCATTGGACCGAGACTCCGAACGAGATATTCATCACTTGGCGCAATGCGCAAAGAGCAGAATTAGGCATGTCGCCCGAACACCGAACCATTGTTAGACGTATGAAATAATCCAGTGGTACCCAATAGGAAGAACAAGGCCAGTAAGAAGATCAAAAGCACGCTGGGTAGATGAGATATGTTATTTAAGCAAGCAACGATTACATGACAGCAATGCACAAAGCGCAGGATTTCTTGGAAACAACTTGGATTGGTATATATTCTGCAGTGGATGAATGAAGGCTGATGATGACTATATGAAAGAAAAAAAATATATATATGTATTACACTTTTTTTGTTTTTCTTGTATTATTTGTAAGTAAATTTGAATACGCATTAGTGTTATTTGGGTTGTTTGTATCTTTCAATATTTTTTTTGATAAAATTTTGCATTATTGAGACAAGCACTCTGATCCAATGTGTCCCGATAAAGCGGAATATAATATGTATGTAATTTGGCTTTTTGTATGTTTTTGATAAAATACAAATTAAATTAAATTATCTTTAAAAATAACTATTAGATGCGAGAAGTCAATTTAGAAACATGACATATTACCTGATTTTTTTTCCGTCGAAGATCAATAAAACAGTTATGATTTATCAATTATATTTGACCCAGATTTCTGACTCAATACTACTAGATTGAAGAGCTCTTGACATTATGCCTGATGATACGCCATCTGAAGTGCTTATCAAGGAGACAATAACAGTTCATCCTCACAGAGGTACTTCGCTTCTCAACCGCCGGTAGACGTTGTGAAGAAGCGTGACCATTGAAATGTCACATCCGTATAGCGGAGATTGGGCCCCCGTTTCAATCTGCTGCCAAGGTCTGTACTCCGGAGCTCCTTGACAGTGTGATGTGTTATCTTCAACAGTTAACTGTTATTTGATGCAATCATTATTTGAGAATAACGCTATAAATTGTAAAAAAAATCACTGGAATGATAATGCCATACTCATTCCTACAGCAAATATTAATATTGTACTGTAATATCTTATGCGTATAAAAATGAATGTGACATCAGAAATATACTTTTTTTTTCTTAAATACATGCATAAAAAATACCATCACGCCGTTTCTCTGCTGGGGTACACAGTAAGGACAGAGTGCAAGACTTTCTTATCTCGATATAAATATTTCACCTCTTCCACATCCATACGCATACTCCGACGATTTTTCTTCTTTTTTTCCTTCATTCAAAATATCATTAACTTAATCCAATAATAATTTCCTTGGCATTCCTCTATCAGGCTTTTCACTCTTATTTAAAATGTATATTTGTTTTGTTGTATTTTTTATTTTTCATTCGTTCTACATGCCCAAATCACCTGAGTGAAATTTTGGAATATAATTGCATACTTATTCATACTGGAAACGTTAGTATCCTACTCTTATATTATATTCGAATAAAGATAAAAAAATGTACATAACACGTGACGAGTATAATATAAGGCAAAATATAAAGTGGGTGATGAAGGTACTTGACGTTGGCGCTACCGGATATGACTATGCAATCATATTTGTGATATATCATACATATCCTGTCGCATTAAGTGCAAGGTATTTCAGTACCTACTTGCAACTAGTATTTGTGTTTTTCTCTATTGAGTCCATTACAACTAGCAACAGTTCCACGCCATTTGACTCTATCTGCCAAAATAGTATCATTAAAACACAGTTTTTCATACATACTCGGACAGATATCATCACGTCGTTTCTTTGTGAGTCATATCATACATACTCGGACAGATATCATCACATTGTTTCTTCGTGAGTCATATCATGCATACTCGGGCAGATATGATCACGTCGGACAGATATCATCAGGTCGCTGTAGGGCAGACCAAAATACTTTCCTATCTCGACACACATACAAATATTTCGCCTCTTCTTTAGCCATACACCTTATCTTATTTGGTAATTTATTTAATTAGTTAATAAGAGTGGGTTCTAATTTCCCGAGCTAAAGCGCCTTTAAAGGAAGTTTGCTCCCTTAAGGGGGTATTCTACTCAAGAAATTTGAATTTTTTTTTTTTGCATATTCTTAACGTTTAGAACTTTAAAAATATGTTCCGAAAAGGAAATTTCCAAATTCTTAATATTTACGAGGTTATAGCTATAAATGAGGCAGCAATTAAGCTGCATCGGAATGACTCAGACAATGATCTCAAAACTTTAAACGCGTTTTTCTCGAAACTACTTTTTTCGACCTGATCAACATAATATCTCAAGTTCTCTCCAACTGATTGCCTTCAAATTTGGTACGAAATTTTGATCAATGTTTTTGTATCGTTCCTACCTTGGAAAATTCAAAAAAAAAATTTTTAAAAATAAAAAAAATGGAAAAAAGGGTACAAAACTTTTTTCAGACAGTCGCCATTTTACGTTTTTTTTCGCTTTGGAACCAACTATAACGACATTATTTCTTATCAAGAAACAGTATGATTTTTGTTTTAGATCTACGAAAGGGCTCCAATCATGTCGACCAGCATTCTCTTTTTTACAAGATATAACAGCTGATAACATCTTGAATTTTCAATTTTTTTTTCATATTTTTTTTTGTACATTCTCAAATCATCACTAAACAAACTGTAAAAAAACATACAGGAAAAATATTTTTTGCTTTTTTTTTTATTTAATCTGAAAAAACGTCCATAATTCACGTCTCTGGAGTAGAATACTCCCTTAAATGGTGCTATATATGTTAAATTCTTTATTTATCACTTTTGATAAAAATCAATTTATTCACGCAGTAACATTTTCGCAAACAAATTTTTTGAGGTCGTTGTTAAATCTCCATTCGTTTCAATCTAGTGCCACCAGAAACGTCCGGATCATTACAGAATCTTTCAAGTGTCTGAGACATCATAAGGTTCAAAGGACAGCGTCACCCCAGCAGTGCTCAACTTGACAAGAGGAACCGGCCGGTCCGTGGCGAGCGACCCACCTCCAGCGCCCATCCGTAACGGCTGATCTCTTGACATTCGTGGATTGTGAAAGGAAAAAATAAAAGCATCATCAATCTTCTTTTGAAAGGCGTCATGAGAAATGATATCTGTTTCTTTGTCTACTGTCGCTTGTCAAAGTCTTGTGGTACCAGCATAATACGTTTCATTACATTGTAAAATTTAATATTTGTATTGTATATTTATTAACTCTTTCTTGGTTATATTCACAACCTCTCTAACCTACAGAGGGAAAGTTGAATTTTAATCGTGTACTTTTGGGTAAAATTCCCAATATATACTCGCATCACACTGGAAGCCATATTTAAAAAAAAAAGGATCCCAGTCTGGTTTACACTTAAGGCTACTTTAACTTTTTTTGGTTGGCTGGAAGAGATCGCCATATGGCAATAAGCTCACCAGGTTGTACATCTGATCAGGCAATTTTCATATAGGTGTTTTCACCCATGTGTTATTCCCAAAGCACGCATTCGGCAGCATTTATTCGGTTCCTTTTTCCACATCCACGTTTCACTCCCATACATCAAAGTTGATTCTAAAATAACATACTGTTTAGTATTGTCCTAAAAAGTTATTTAAAAAAACACGAACCAAGCTTTTTTTTCTCATATAAGTTGAACTTAGGTTTGTATTTTATACAATAACATATTTATTTATTGAACACTTTTATTGCAAATACAATCTAGTGAACTTATTGCAAGGTGGCAATCTTCCAACCAACCAGACAAACGTAAATGAAGCAAGTTACATGGTCGCATATATCATACAAATGACTGTCCATCAACACGAAATCCATTAACACATACGTGAGCATCTGCCCACAAACCCCACAAAGACGGACAACTACCCGAACATTCTTTTTCATATAAAGTGAGATATCATCAATCAAAGAAAAGGAAGGGATGGTGGAGAGGAAAGGAAATGAATAAAAAACAGGAATGAAACACGTTATTTTACTGACTAGAAATTAGAAGTTTTTTTCAGTCGCTTCTTAAAGCATGCCAAGTATGGAGCGATTTTAACATTGGTTTGTAACTGATTCCAGAGTCTCACTCCATGGACAGTAAAGGACGACGTAAAAAAGAGGAGTGGTGAACAAGATAGGCCAATAAACAATATCTGTTCTAACATAATAATGATAGTAAAATAAAATGATAATTTATATAGCGACGTTTAGCCGTCAGTTCTTTAACCAGTTAAGATTTCAAATAACTAGCAACTTAGGGTAGATTTACTTGACAACGATAGGCAATCTCTCGTGCTCTAGTATGATTGCTAGCCATCCTGTGAATGAAAGACGACAGCTTTGGTTTATTGTGTCCAAGTAATTGTAAGCTCACAATCTTGACAGATCCAACACAAAATTCTAATAGGAAAGAAATTCAAGTTCCAAGATGACTGACAGGTTTTATCTTCTGCAGAGTTTTTTACATAGTGCTATTTTTGCGTTGCTTAAAAAAGCTATTAAACTTTATGACACGCAACATATAAGCTACAGAAAAACATAATTCAGGTGTCAAATAGTCTAAGAGTAAAACCAGTAAAATTTACAAAGCGCTGTTCAAAGAGCAGACTCTCCTGAAGAGTACTGCAACTCGGGATTCGAACCCACTATTATTGACTGATTAAACATTTTTCAAAAAATAAAATAAGTTGATTATAAGGATATGAAGGTTGTGGCTGCGGTCAATGGAGTAGGTACTTCATCTGCATGGTTTCAGAAAAAAACATATTTGGCAAGAAAACTTACCAAGGGAAGACGAACTAAAAAGAAACCTTTGTACATGACAGTAACACTTTAGATGGAGTGTGGTATATGTGTATGTAGTGTTCATACTTAATGATAAATTTTGATAAGACCTCCTAAAAATCTACTCCATGTTACAAATTCGGTTTAAGGTATAGTGTGGTGTATTGTGTAGTGTTCATATATCATCATTAATTTTGATAAGACTCCCCAAAAAGGGTTGTCTTCAAAGAATTTCTAAAGCTGCACACGCTACCCATTCCTCTTACACTTTGAGGTACAGAAAGTGTTAACTAAAGTGACTGATGATTATTACTTTTTTTTACGAATAAACAAAGTAATTTAATTTAGGTTATATATAACATTTCACAACAGTAAAAAATCGATACATTATTTAGGAAATCACTAATTTACCAAAAATAAAGTATATAAATGAATGAAATATTACGCAACAATAAGAAAAATGTTACACTAACAAAATAAACACTTTAAAACGTCGAAAAATACACTTATCTACTAGAACTAAGAAATAGACGATAAATACAATGAAATATTGTGAACAGCGTCAGCAACACCTGAATGGTCAAAAATTCAATAAATCTGAATTGATTTTAAATTTTTCAACAGATAACAAATCACGTCTGCCAGCTACAGCAACGCCTGAGCGTCAAACCGTTAGACTATGGCTTCCGACATGACACCATTTTGAAACGGATAAAACAAATTTACAGCAATTGATTCCAGAACGACAGATTTTCTCTAAATAAACTACCAACTTGTTGGCAAATGTTTTAATTTTCTTCACGCAACTGATCTGTGACAACCCCATCCATCACATTGTTAATAATAACTTCTTATTAATATGATAATTGTGCCAAGTTTGCACGAGAAGAGACAATAGCTGCATGCGCTCCGCTGGTGCAACCAATGCACTTGAGGCAACATTGTCCCATTATTTGCATGCGGAGATCTGCACCATTGTGTGTTGTTACCATCAGTTATACGTTATAGCCAGTGATCGTTTTTCAGGCACCATATCTGCACAGGGCCGAAATGGAAATCGCGCATCAATTTATGGCTTCTGAAACGAATCATGCGAGGTTTAAATGAATCTGAAAGATTAACATATATATTCAAGTTTAATAATTTAGTTCCTTAGTTGAAATAGTTTTTTTTATAGGCAATCAATAAAATAAGTCTTTTTTTTAAATGACAAGTCTAGACAATTTAAAGTTTTAATTACGCTTCAAAAATTGAACGACGACCTATAAGCGGAAAAGTTCCACGAAGAAAGAAGAAGCGCAAAATTCATTGGATGCGGTAAAGATATAGCTTTTAGTAAATCAAATATGTCTCGCAAAGGATAACTGGAAAATATATGGTCTATAGTTTGATCATCCAAACCACACTCACAGACGGGATTCTCTACAATACCTATTCTGTAAAGATGACTAGCTACATTGCAATTGAATTAATTTTATATTGTATTGTACAACATTTTCGTTGTATACAGTAAAACCTGGCCGGCTTATTACCAGGTGGCAATATCTTTCAGCCAACCAGAAAGATGTTAAAGAGGTCATTAGTGAAAACTAGACTGGAATCCTTTAAAAAAATCTGAGTTCCAACGGGATTTGAACCCGCAACCGAGCTGGGAGACAAGCATCTTACCAACTAAGCCGAGGAGGTCTTCTAAAAAATAAGATTATCTATGTTATAAATAATTGAAGTTGGTTATACTTAGCTAACAAAATAATAATTTTAAGATTTTTATCTCAAAGTTAAATATTTAAGTTTGTGAAGAAACTTAGATGGAGTTTTGTTGAAAAAAGTCATAAACATTATTCAGTCTTAAGATTTCATCAGCAGACTCACTTAGACAATCCCTTGCAGACAAGTATATCTGTCACATTATTTCGTATACTCTGAGATGGCTTTAAAGTCAAATTTTGAATCAACACAACTATCCCGTAGTGTGGACACATTTTTGCAGGTGACATCTGGCGACTCGATGCCAGCCGTTCTTTTCAATTTATGTGGTTTTCCTTTTCATGGTTGGTTCTCGCAGTCTCAAAAAGTGTAACCTCTTCAGCCATAGTGTCTCTCCACTGGATATGCTTCTGTGCCGCTGCAACCCTGCTCTCAATATTTGGGTAATATACTTGAGAAATTGTAGCATGGTCCCTGTGACAGCTCACAAATTTGCCCCAATACAACCTTGTAACGACGTTCAGTAATTTTAATTATTTTATCCACTTTAATATAAGCCTCGATTCTAATAAATAGCAAGTTATTTAGGTAAATACATTACAGAAAACTAACAATAATGACAAATTAATACATCTTGTTACAAATTAGCAAAAAAGTTTGTTAAAATCAAATAATATTTTGTGACGTTTGTCAAAAGTCACTACGTTAGTCGGCATTCGTTCGAGATGGGGTATGCGATAATTGGCTTTTCGATTTTTTTTATACCTAAAATTAAATGTTCGTAATTAGTATTAATTCAAAGTGGATCTTGGCTTATTTAAAGATAGATACAAATCATACAATACATAAGAAAGTCAGTATAATGAAAATTAGGAATTAAAACGTCAGTTTAGAGAAAAACAATTTTTCGATTTATAAAAAAAACTATTCGATTTGTAAAAATAAACGATTTTACCCCATCCCTTTGAGACATGGCATTTCAAATGTCACAGGAACCATCCTACATTTTCTCAAGTATAGCAGACAGCATCCCACATGTATTTACATTCCAAATTTTCATACCAAGCCAGACATAAAAAAAGTGAAAAATCAGGGTGGCATATCACCCTTCTGTGACAATAAATTATTCCGTCTAGGCATCATTCACTCAAATGTAGGCTCTGAACATTTATTTGACTAACATATTTTTAATACGATGATATGAAAATATTAATAACGGTAAACGCGTAAACAAAAATGGCACAAGTATTAGCACCCCAGTGGCAACAATATTTGTGTAGCTGCTCGGTTCACTACACTAGTGTAATCCCATCAAGTCCACCTCGGTACTAGATGAATGCCCTTTATCGAATGACGGAGCCGGTCCCAAGCCCGGACAAAGGAGGAGGGACTCATTTCCTAATGTCCTTCCCCTCTCTGTAAATTTACCCCCACCTTCAATCCTCTACTTGTTCATTTTAGTTTTGACCCATCCTTATCTATAATGGCACCCAACATGCCGGTGTGCTCCGATCGTCTCACATCGGTGTGCCATCGGATTCAGCGCAGCGGTGTGGCCGGTGAAATTGCTGGTGTGCAACGGCTCACTCACTTAAAACAAACTCCATGGCATGGCTTCGCTTTCCAACAGAGTGATCAAACCCAAACGCAAGGGTCCACATGTCTGTGGCATTTGCGGGAGGGAGTGCGCATCTAGGATCAGGCTATTTTCTCACAGAAGATCACACGATCGCGGATTGACGTGAGAGAACGGTTCAAGATTGACGTTGGAGTGGAGAAGGAATCCTCGACTACGAGGCCCGGCAACGACCGACTCCCATCATAGCGACATTTCCAATTATTTATAATCCCCCGATCGATCTGTCAGGAATACAGGGATGCCGTAAACGCGCGAATTAATTATTTTAATTTAAATAAAGTCAAAAAGAAATGTTAAAACATTTAAATAAATAAATATAGGTTTATTGACAGCAATATAGTATGTACAAAATATATTTAAATAACACTTCTATAACACATAAATTGCAGCTAATACATTAAATACAGAAACTATCAAAAGGTCTGGGCTCATCTAATAACATCCCCTCGGCCCAGATACACCCCACAAATATAGGGCGAACCCAGCCACAGGGACACCAGATGTTTTTCAGCCCACACCCTTGTTTTTCAGCCCACGCCCACACCTTTAAAAGCAGACAGAGAGAATTACGACCCTAGACTTTTTAAATCGCGACCCAAATAATTCGCCTCCTTCAACCGGTTTTAGATGTTTTATTTCTCTTTTACTTTTAATATTTAACTAGCGTCACATTCCATTCACTTAGTCAAACCATATTTTCTTGGTCTCTCTACCACGTGTTTTGCATAACTTAAAAAAGTTTGTGGCAAACTACAAAAAATATTTTATTTAGAACCTTATTAGTTGAGAAAAAAACTCTTGAAAATAAAATAATTCATTTGAATAAGTTATAGGTAATTTTTTCTTAAAATGTTAACGAAAAAATTGAACTATTTATTTGAGCGACCCTGAACATACAGTTCTATGGAATATCTAATTTTAAAAAGTAAAATGCCAAAAATATTAACTCAACAGATTTTTTACGTATTATAAATTAAATATTATAAGTTAAAATTTACTTGTTGATAAAACTAACTTATTGATTAAACCTTACTTAAATTAGATTTACTTGTTGATTAAACCAGCGCGTATTTTTATTATGCAATACGGCCCTTAAATTGCGCGTAAATATACAAGATGATTGTTTGAAGTTTGTAATCATTGACAGGACAATCCGTGATAAGAATTTATTTTATATCCACGATCCATTATGGATGGTTTCAATACACAATTTGTTACAATTAAATTTGTATTGATTGCGTTGAATCATTTAGATAAATAGTTGAGATTTCTAATTAACTGAATAATTTTATATTTATACATACGATGCCATAATATTTTAATACAATTGCAAAACTTGGTGAATAAATTAAGTTGTAAGTTTTAACTCATATTTTTGCTAATTTTATTTATTGTACATAACATATATTATAAAATACTCTCCTAATCTATGAAAATATTTAGTCAAATCAAAGATTTATGACGAATTATGTAGCCTATAGTTCGGAAATTCTAGGATGAGTCCTGTGACAGCTCACAAATTTGCCCCAATATAACCTTGTAACGATGTTCCGTAATTTTAATTATTTTATCAACTTTAATATACAATAGTTTAAGCCTCAATTCTAATAAATAGCAAGTTATTTAGGTAAATACATTACATAAGGTTGTATTGGGGCAAATTTGTGAGCTGTCACAGGACTCATCCTAGAATTTCCGAACTATAGTCGGTAAGACATACGTCTTCAATTTTAGAAATTTCCGATGGCTATTTTTCTTACGTAGGATCCGGTCTGTTATTAACTTAATAAAAGTCCTTAAACGGTCTGGTATTAACTTAATAAAAGTTCTTAAACGGGCTGGTATTAACTTAATAAAAGTCCTTAAACGGTCTGGTATTAACTTAATAAAAGTTCTTAAACGGTCTGGTATTAACTTAACAAAAGTCCTTAAACGGTCTGGTATTAACTTAATAAAATTCCTTAAACGGTCTGGTATTAACTTAATAAAAGTTCTTAAACGGTCTGGTATTAACTTAATAAAAGTTCTTAAACGGTCTGGTATTAACTTAATAAAAGTTCTTAAACAGTCTGGTATTAACTTAACAAAAGTTCTTAAACGGTCAGGTATTAACTTAAAAGTCTGGGTCCTTAAACATATAGTATGTGTAGTTCTAGCCGGTTGTATTTTTTTTTACTTAGCAATGTACTCGCTTAGTTATACTTTACAATTTTTTTTGCAATGAAATTTACAATTAAACTATAAAATACTAAGCGTAGTAATAGAATTTATTACATTTAAAAAAATACCCCTTATCTTATTGTAAGGTGCATGGCTGCGCGTTAACGCATTAGACTTCCGTGCGGATGGTCGTCGGTACGAGCCCCGCGCTGTGCTACTCACCTCGAACGACATAGGCACTTATTCCGCCTAGTGGTCGAGGGCACAAGGATACCTATTACTTCGGTCATATCTACTATTAAAAAAAATCTCTAGCAGCCTGCGTAGCCTAGTTGGTAAATAAGAGACTAAATTTGAAATCCACCAAATGCATGCATCACTCAAGAGCTCTCAAGGGCGTATGATAGACGTGTGTAAGTAGTTTTTGCATCTTAATTTGCAATTGTAAACACGTGTGATGGCGAACTGCAAGTTTCGTGCCTACTCTAGTGGTGCTTAACCAGAAAGAAGGTTTAATATGTTCGCTTCATCGATTTGGACTTATTGAAGAATACCATATGTATGAATCTGGCGACCGATCTGTATTTGAAAAAATTGACCACAAAGAAGCAAGTATATATTTTCAAAGAACATTTTTAATGTTAAGGTTTACCAAGAATAAACGTTTTTATTACATTTATTAAAACATCTTAATATACAATTTTATAATTACAAATATAACTTAGGATTTTTAAAGCGTTATTTTGGTATGCTAATAATATAATTTTAATAAGTAAAATTATTAAAATATTTAATAAATAAAAGGCAGTATGGGTCTATATACAGAGGTTATGTCTTACAAGACATTATTTTTTTTAATTTATTATGCTGGTTTCATCAAAGATTCTCGTAGGATATGGATAAATAAATACATCTTAACAGAGTGTAAAGTGAGGATCTACGAGTATATAACACGTCTTAGACCTATAATGACTCATGCTTCGGAAACTAGACTTGATACCACTTAAATCAAAGCACTCCTTAAAACATCTGAAATGAAGGTCTTAATTTGTATAACTGATAAAACACTTAAAGGCAGAATGAGAAATACAAAACCAGAAGAATATGTGAAGTCGAAGAACTTGTAAGTTGGGAAGAGCAGAGAAGATGGATAACGTTCAAAGAATGGATGATACCCGAATTCTTCATATAGTTTATCATGGTTACTTTATAGTAAGCTGACGACCAGGCATACCAGAGAGGTGGAAGGAACGAGCTGGTAGTCTACATCCCAGAAACAATGCTGCAAAAAACAGATCAAGAAACTACTGAAAGAATAAAAATAACTTCGCCGTTTTACATAATTTACAGTTGTGCTTTGAGAACTTTTTTTGCTACTTTCCCGCCTGTCATCGACTGATATATTATATTATCTGTTGTGAAACAGTGATTGACACATTTCATGTTAATTGTGGGAAAGTTTGTTCAATCTTCATGTTACGAGTATATCGTCAGCATAATTGATATTAAATTAAAAAAATCCTTAAGCAAATTATTCCGCTAGATTCTAGTTAATCTTGGTTTTCTCAAAGAGTAATACTTCATGTCTAGCCTGTCGTCTCGGTATTGGAGTCTTTAACAAAAACTAGATCATGTATAACGAACTAGAGATCAGTGGTGGAACAATAGAAGTGGTGTATTGAGCTCATTATATATTTTCCCGAATCGTGGTTCTCTTTGACTTAGAGATTGGACATAACGATCTACTCGTATCTCGTCAAAATTTGATGCATTTATTGAACAGTATACTACGAGTAGAATAATTAGCACATTGAAAATTTCAAACAGAACTTTTTGTTTTGCTTTGCCCAATCTTGGTCTATCTTGGAGGAGAAACTAAAAATATTCAATTCATTGCTTAAATCCGTAGAGATATTGCAATTTACGGTAAATGTAAAAGAGAAGTAAAAATAATACTGATAGAAAACAAATCATATTAAATAACAGATAAAGTTAACATAAGATGAAATCTCAAATTCGATCAAATTTTTGTAATGCAGAAGCATTTACTTAATTTTTATGAATTTATGAGCGATATTTTAGTATATTTAAATCAATGAGTGATCATTTGCAAATCTAATGTATCTTATTTAAAGGCTCTTTTTGGTGTAATGTGATAATATAGGAAATTCATTTGCCTTCTGCTTATTTGTGCTTTTTCCCACCGCCCATTCAACATGTCCCACCTCCTAGTACTTAATTTACCATGAATTTATAGGCCCATTTAGTACCTTTCACATTCTCATACTGCCTCCTTTCATACGAATTGTTATTGACACAAATCATCCCCTTTTTTAGGATGGAATGCCTAATTAACTGATAATAAAAATCGATTTTTTTCTTCTTGTGACTACTCAGTATGTTTCTTTAATTTTTATTATTTTGTTTTATGAAGCCTTCCTGTTTCGGAACAGGCATGCAGTAGACTGATTTGTATATTTCATTGTAAAAATAAAAGAAAAGTTTACAAACATTTTTTTACTAGTTGTAAATCTCGGGTAGGTGGATTTTAATTTACATGTTCAGCCACTGTCTTGCATACGAGGTGATGTAAGACGACTTTATGGTACATAATGTGGAAATAAATGCACAATGTTGCAGTGATTACAATGGTTAGAGGAATGTTCTTGTTTATTTATAAGGTTATCGCTTGATTGTCAAGGGAAATTCTTTTTTAAAAAATGTTTCGTATAGCGATAAGTTATGCACTCTTTCAAAGGGTAAGAACATAGTATAATTAGCAAGAAACCAAGAAACTTGTCTTGATACAAGGAAAAAAATACATTGAGAAAAAAGTGTTTTATTCTGTGTTGTACTGATTTATGTCTTGAGTCAGTGTTAGAAATGTCGGAACAAACGACTTTTTTAATTGTGTACTGTTAATATAATATAAATAGTTTGTTTTAAATTTTTTTTAAATACATATTTTTTCAATACATTTTCTTTAATAATGATCTCAAATGTACTTGTAAACAATAACTTTAGAAATTCTCTATTATAGAAGTGAACTGAAATGGTTACGCTTGCTATCTCATACATAAATTACTATACACAAGTTCCTTCAATAAATCAATCGGTGGCAAAGAAGAACCTTTAATCTTGGATACTAACATTTTAGAGGTGAATTTTTATTCATCTGCAAGACGTAAAAACTTGTTATCAGATAAGTTTTAGACAAATCACTATTTTGTTCAATCGAATCGAGATAATTAACCAATTGACATGTTCGATATTTTGGAGTGATATACTTCTCACATAAAAATTACTTTAGACAATTTAAAGACTTTCTTAATTTGGCACTTTTTAAGAGATGATGTTCATTTATTCTTATGTTGCTTCATCAATATATCTGCATTCATTATGCGGGTACGATGAAGTCGTCATCCTGTAGTGTGTAGCTCATGACTGAGCATCGTGACTCCCGTGCTAGCCTCCGACGACTCATCTCCATCTATCCCAGAACTATGCGGCTCGAAGAGCAGTTGTTAAGGGTAGTCCAGTTGCGTCTTTCACTTGGTCAGTCCAACACATTAGAATTTTTCCTCTTATGTGTCGTATTTGAAAGCCTCCACTAACCACGAACTGTCTCCTCGACCACGAGCAATGCGCTCAAAGAATAGGAGGACTCATCGAAGGCATATTGTCGACAATCTATTAGTGATTTCTCTAGAATGGAGGCTCGTTCTACAAGTGAGCCCATGTATTTTCTATATCTCAAGATCTATCCATAAAATTCTCAAAAAATCCATCCGTTGTTCCACTAAAAACAAATCTAAGTTCTTTATCTCTATAAAATAAGTCTACGACAATTACGTAAGTCTGCTTGGTGAAGTTTGGTAATATGTTGTGGTATACATACATATATTGAACTTAAATGTACATATAATTATTATATTATTTTAAACAATGACTTTAATTTATTACTACTACTGCTTTTTGTACCTTAGTGTTAGTTTAAGATAAAGTTTTGTATCTTTGTCAATAATTTTAAGTAACATACTTGTATAAGCTGTCACATGTTCATTTGTATATAAAGACACTGTGGTGTCGTTAATTAAATAAATAAATTAGTTCGTCTTGCTGTCCATGGAACTCGTAACATCCTTTCTCCAGCCCCACAATTCAAATGCATATATTCTATTACGATAAAATAGACGTGGTCCAAAAATAATATTGTCTTTAGCCTCGTTTATCGAGAAATATAGATCAATAGGATAATTTATATATTTTTAGTTCCTCTCCTTCCGAGATGTTCGCAATCATTGTGCACAGTGAAACCACTCCCATAATTTCTACATCCAGGAGAAGCGCCTTCTTCCAGCCCTGTACTACCAGTTGAATGATTTAAATTATTTCTCGCATTATATGTCCAAATTACTAGAGATTTGTTCTTTTCATGGTGGATAATACTTGCTATCGTTCTTCATTCGTTTCGTCACCATTACGAGTTTTGTCGACTCAAGAGACTCTTAGCATTTCTCGATAGCATTACATTTCTAAAAAAAATCTTTGTGATGACCTGAATAAGTTTACATGCTTGAACACTGTAGAAAAGTACGTAGAATATATTGGAACGCAAAATTCGCATACGTAATTTGAGACCGAAGTTCTTGTTGCAGAGGAGGTCCTGCATTTTGAAGAAGTAACTTCGTACCATCTCAATTTTTACTTTGATTTCTTACGATGGGTCCCAATTATTGTTTTATATAAATATGTATTATATTTGTACAAAAAGTTTTTTTTAATATCTGTTTTTTCCTTAGAGTGGTTTAAGCATATAGAACGAAGTAGTGATGAAAGACGGATACAGAGGAGAGGGGAGAAAAATAATAGTTGTACAAATTAAGAGTCAAAGAACCCAAAAATGTTGTATGTGAATATGTATGATAAAAAAATCAGATACCCTGGAACATTTTATACCTACATTCATTGGTTCATTTCACAATTGAGTACTTATATAGAGAAACATACAATTTAAAAAAAAATCGAGTGAAAGCAGGCTTATGGATATGATGATTTTAAAGTTCATGCATTTTAGATATGTTATATTCAACTGTAGGTGTCCTTGGAGTTTGATCTTTGATACCTTTTATAGCGTCATAACAATAAATAAATGTATGTATACGTAAACGATATAAATACTTTTCACACATTACAAATAATACAACAATCAAAAACATATCATAGTATAAATAGGCCAAAACCCATACGACGGCTGTCGCCAAAGAAAGAATACGAGAATTGAATTTCGAGTACAAGAGAGCGAGAGAGTGAGAGAGAAATACTTGGATTCTCTCTGAAAGTAATTCGAAATTTGAATCTCGGTGGGTCTGTGATAAATGAAAAGATGGAAACTATAATGAACGAATTTTAAATACCTAGCTAACAAGGGCACGATATATAAATGATATATATATACATAAAAAAATTCTACATTTATGAATATATATTTTCATAAATGTAGAATTTGTTTGACTTCCGTGAATATTTCACAGACTTACAACTAGTGTATGACAAATAGTTATAAGAAATCTAACCTCTTCTGGTAACCGAGCACTCCAATATCGCCGCCGTTTATGGTCTAATATAGCTCTTGTGTCAATTGAATGTTATACGGATAAAAATGCAAATCTTTTTGGATATTTTTTAACCAACATGATGGAGACATTCCCAATTTTTGTGCACGGCGTCGATGAGAGGTGCACGGACGTTCACACTTCATCAATATTTTCTGGCGTACGTAGGAAACGTCATCGCCCAGACTTTGCTTTATTTCCCAGTGTATGTAAATTTTCAAAATTATTTATTACACGCTGAATGGTTGACTTGCTTGGCACATGATTTAAAAATAAAAAAACACGCAATTTTTTTCACGTCTTCACAATTGAACAATTATTGAAATAAAATGTTTTAATAACTTCAACACGTTGTTGCGGAATTCGATGCTCCATAATAAATTGTTATTTACCACGAATTAAATAAGAATTAACAAATAATAGCCAAATCAAAATGGTAGCCAAACAAAATCGGCCTGGAACATAAAACGCACCCTGTGTAAATGATTGACATTTGAAACTAAAGTTATTTAAAGTGTTCGAGTCCAGTTTTCACTAAAGGCCTCTTGAATATATTTCTAGTTTATTGAAAGAATTTGTCACGTAGCAATTAATCACCTAGGTTGTACTGTATGACTACACATACAACGAAAGTTTAATAAAGACTTCTCGTATTCAACTTCCTAAATACAGAAAACTTTTGTGTACAATACGTCGACCAGAGGTATACAAGGTGACCCATAACACAACCTCTAATGCTTATTTTTAAGACATTGTTGTTAATTTTGAGGCTTCAATTTATGCACTAACTGTTTTTTTTATATGGAGAGAGGTGCTAATGGCTTTCAATGGAGTGTCTTTTGAGACGTTCGAGCTGAGCTGAACATCGTCTGGTTGAAGTTACTTGATCATGTGCAAAACGCTTTCGTACCCTTTGGCTATTCTCATTAATGTGCAGAGTACGCGATTTTTCATTTCTATTGGTCATTACTGTGTTGGAAATATTGAATCATGTTTTACGAAATAAAGCTCGAACCCTCTGCTATGTTCAAATTGTAAAATTCGCCATAATAAAATTGAAGGATGTCTTAAAAATTAATTAAATAAATAATAACCAAATTAAAAAGTTTGAACATAGATGCGATTGGTGGCCACCTTGTATTGATACATGTTTGTTATATTTTATTTTTATTTATTTATTATTACACATGACAAGAAATATACACAATTTGCGAAAAAATAACAGGTAATTTGATTTAGACATACAATTTTAATGGATCTGGGTTTGTTGCCTTTCATTTGTCGTATCCCCAGTAAACTAGGCTTTTGCCTGTATCTTATTGAGGATATTTAGCACTTAGATACTTCTTTCCGATTTTTGATTACACAAAAACCAAACCCCGTTGCACGCTCTCATCAGCCTGACAAACAGTGACACTCAACTACAACTGGAAACATCTTGCGAAATTCAACTCCTCACACATAATCACTCTATAAAGACCAAAAATATTCATCCCACAATATACCGCACACAATCATAAAAATTAAAATTAAAACAAAAAATACACAGAAACACAAATACAAAAACAACCAAAATTAAAACAACAAGAAGAAACCCACACTCACGAGCTCACACAAATTCTTTCCACACGTCATTCATCCTCAAAGCCCAAGTACTCGAAATCCTGTCGCAATAACAACCACCCTCCGATCGACTGTCTAAATATAATATAGGATGTCTCATTGACACAGGATATTAAGATTTTTCCTTCACCAAATATAATTTCATATTTTAGAAATTCCATGTTTTTTATAATTGAAAATGTTCGTATTTTACAAAAAAAAAACATATTTTCCTAGGCTTATTTTATACGAATTGTGGATATTTAACATGATTTATGAGTTGCGTTTTTCTGACAGATAATTTACTTAACATATGTATAGATAAATTTACATATCAGATGTGTTAAATAGCCATTCAATCCAGATGTTAAAGTCTGAGAGGTGCATGGCCGCGCGGTAACGCACAGGGCTTCCGGGCGGAAGATCATCGGTTCGAATCCCACGCTATGCTACTCCCCTTGAATGACACAGGCATTGTTTCCGCCTGATACTCAAGGCCATAAGGATACTTATGACTTCAGTTATATATTATTAAAAAAAAAACATGCCGGTGTGCTCCGATCGTCTCCCTTCGATGTGCCATCGGATCCAATACAGCGGTGTGGCCGGTGAGTGTGCTGGTGTGCAATAGCTCACTTACTTAAAAAAAAAACTTCACAGCACAGATTTGCTCTCCAACTGAATTAACGTTGGAATGGCGAGGGGATCCTCGACTACGAGGTCCAGCAACAACAACAAAAAGAGTCTGGAGCCATACGACTCATCTTTTTTTTATTATTTAAATCTTTTCTTTAAAAAAAAATGCAAACTTATTTATTTCAACATTTGAACAATTGTTTTTTTTTTATCAAACAAAGTAAATTATTGTTCAAACATTTGTCAAGGCTATACCTGTATACAAATTTATTACTTAACTAATCTTAATTATATGTTATAATTTATGCACTTACTTAATCTTATTTTCCTACATATCATTTTATTTTTTTTTAATCTTAATATATGATTTCTTAGAAATAATTAACACCTACATACTACTTATAACTAGATAACAATTCTTACACTAATTATTTAGCATAAACAAGTTCACTCGTTCAGGCTACATGTATTCCATCACATTCAC
Source organism: Odontocerum albicorne (assembly GCA_949825065.1). Classification (NCBI taxonomy): domain Eukaryota; kingdom Metazoa; phylum Arthropoda; class Insecta; order Trichoptera; family Odontoceridae; genus Odontocerum; species Odontocerum albicorne. The sequence continues at coordinate 7,026,060 of OX463853.1, read as the reverse complement.
TCAGACCTTCGTCGTCCCAGCTAATACTGTAGGTGGACTAGTCAGGCAACAGATAATGCTTCGAGAACTTGTGCTTATAACGGAAGGGTAGGTCGGATAGAGAGTCTGGAGCCATACGAATCATCTCTGTTTGTCCTCTAAATCTTTTTATTATTATTACTAGGATGACTAATGATCAGTGGATATGAAAAACAATAATATTTATATATTATGCCTGCTTTAGGATGGGTATACGGCTAGTTATCCAGGGAAGTGTTATGTTTATTTAATTGTAAAAATGAAAATCACTGTCAATGAGATATCGATCGATGGCAAATAAAAACCAAAGAAAAGGAATTCAGAAATACAGCAAACAAATGATCAGGTGAAGCTTAAAAATACACTCATCGTTATAGCATTTTGTATTTCTGTGTTCAATCGCACTTAAATTATGTTTTATAAAAATTGTTAAAGGTGAAATCAACCGTAAATGGCAAAATAAAAATTAATATTCATAATTTTTTTTCTTCACTGAGAATAATTGTAGTGGTATGGACCAAATAAGATTTTTTTACATTTGTGGACGATAATTTGATCAATTACATAATTGAAAAATAAATATCGAATATGCGCCCAACATTATTGAATCAAAACATTTCATAAACCTATACGTGTTAATATATTTTAACTATAATTAAAACCACGAATCCCTATTTGTAACAAATCATAGTATGGCTTTGATTTATTTCGATAACCATTTAAATAATATAATACCGTGTTTTAATTATTTGTAATTTTTCATTTCGCTGCAATTGGTAACATTTATTCACATATCAAATATCGTAATTAAACGTCATTAAATATTTGATTAAAAAATATAAAATCAATTAAGTCATTTTTTTTCTACAAATATTTATGCGAGTGCCATTGCACAACTTGATTTTTTTAAAGTTCACAAAAAGGTCGTTTGCCAATTTAATTGGTATGCTCTTTTGTGAATTCAAATAAATCATGTTATTTTTTTTTTGTCAATTATATAAAAATGTTTCAGTATTGGGTATATACGTTTTTGTCAGTGGCCGTGGCTTAGCAGTTTTCATTCACGCTAAGCAAGCGGGCGCTCTAGGATCGATTTCAAGTGGATTCACTTCTAGACTGGTTAAAACTCTTAGATTGTAAATATTGTATATAAATTTATGTTTTTCTCTAGCTTATCTGTTACTCATCAAAAATTCTAAATGAATTTCGCAACTGTGAGCTCTTGGTGGAAATCCGTAATATGTCTTCTTCTTCATTGCGTACTTCATGCTGAGCGTCGTAGTCTTCTACTGTGTCTAGAATTCTGAGCATCATCTGTCTCTATTCTTCTGATCCTGGGCTATGTTGAATGTATTGCTCAAAGATAATCCTTTTACTCCTTTATTTGATCCATCCATTTCATAAGACACCGTCCTCTTGCTCACATTCCCTCAAATGCCCTCGTGACCACCAGCTTCTCCAGACTTTTACTATTCTTTCAAGCAACATGCACAAAGTACATAAGGATTCTTTATCTGCCATGTTCTTGAAAGTCTTTTAGAAATCTCCAATTATTTGCTGATAGAAACCTTGCGGTCCATGGGATACTGAGCATTTGCCTCTAACACTACATCTTCAAGGCACCATAATTGTTAAGAATTTTATTATATTGTTATTACTAAAAAAAAATTCCCGTAGTTTTATTATATGCTTACTACCCATAAATCTTCTTAGTTATGCAGCTAATTTCTGAGCGTCATGGTTTAATGGTACTAAGCGAATGATTCGCCTCTATTTCTCCCTTTCCTTAGCCATGATAAGTGAAACACTCAATTAAGAACTATTCATCTCATTGATTTGGTCTACCCACCTTGCTGGAGACCGTTCTCTTGCTCGCCGTCCCTCAACACTTCTAGTCACTGCTAGTTTCTCTAAACTGTCTTCATCTCCTCTAGCGACATTTCCAAAGTATCCCAGTATTTTCTCCTGCATTTCGTTGATAGCTTTTCTTTGATCTATAGATCCTGGAAGATGTATACATTGGTAATCAGGGATATATTAAGATTCATAAACTTTTATCGACATACCCGTTTCATCTTACAATCATCTTCAGAATGGCTCTTCTGTTGGCGTAAATCTTATACATTTATCTTAATAAAACTATAAACTTAATAAAGTATGACGTTTTTATTTAAAAACTTTAAAATTATTAAACGATTTAGTATATTATTAAACGATTCACTGTGTATAAAATTTTTGAGTAAGTTTCTGTGCGTTTTGGGCAGTTCACACGTCTCCTCCTCAGGAGTCATTAACTCGATTTGAAATAGGTCTGAAATAAAACGTAAACTGTTAATAATATCTAAAAATTATCACTCGCTGAATAATATTATCTAAAAACATGATTGTTATCGAGCGATTCATTGTAACTCAATAAACAAAATATCAGAGTAAACGTAAAAATATTTTTTTACGTCACATTAATTAATATTTTCAAGACTTTCCTATCAGCAATTCATTTTGAGTAGCCTACTCCATTTCATAAAAAAAATACTTATGAACTACGAAATCATCGAAGTAGCTTCAAATGGTGACTTAAAAATATCACATATCTCATCAACGATGAAAGTATTTTTCCTAAACTCCTATTTTGTTGTCTTTCATTCTCCTTTTAAACTTCGACGACATTGTCAAATATCGTAGTTTGATTGCCATTTATTTTTTGTTTAGGCTTTGAGTGTGTTTAAGATTTCTTTTTTTTTTAATATCGTTGTAATCTTTCCCCCAATAATTGGCATAATACGTAACTCTTGTCTACCGTTTGGCAAAACCTTAACATTTTATACTTTAAAATAAAGTGACAAAATAAATGAGTACAGAAACTTCTTAAGTTAAATAAAACGGATTACTTCTATAGCAGCACGATTAACCTGCTAGACTTCTTGGCAGAAGGTAGTGAAGTAGACGGTAGCTACTTCTCTAAAATAGTATAGGCATTTTTAATTCTAGTTTTCGGAGTATGACCTATGACTATCGGCAAAGAATACGTAATGAAGTGATTAGGGATGAATGTGACCATAAGGTCGATGTGTTGAATAAGACTATGAGAATAACTCTGATATGGTTTGGGCATATGTAGCGAATGAATTAAGAAAGACTAACCTAACAAATATAAAATGCAAATGTAAGTGGAAAGTATGATAGTGAGAGACCAAGAAAAGCATGAATGGGTCAAGTAAATAATATTTTGAGAAAAGGAAACATTTAAAATCAATCTTATGAGTTGTATAAGAATGTGTATGAGCGTAGAAGCGGGAAACGATTTGTGTCGAGATAAAAAGTTTGGTTATATGTCTTCTCTACCTACCCTGATAGAAAAATGGCGTGATGATATAAATGTATGTACTAATTTTATAATTATGATTCTTGTAAATTATTTCAGTTACTCTCAGTTACCTTATTTGCAGCTTGCCAGGTTGCAAAAGATCTTCAATTAAATGGTACGTTTGGTTTGTGATGCTGTCAAATAATTATATAGTTAAAGGGACTTCAGTAGTTGATGTATCCTGAAATGGAAGGGTGTCTTATGACAATCAAAGCCTTAAATGGTCTAAAACTCCATTGCGTGAAATAATTAAGTGTTAGGAATGCTTCCAGACATATTTCACAAAAATCGATAACACTTAATTATTTCATGCACTGCATTGTTGAGATGGGCCTAGCAAACACACTGATAGTTTACAAATTTATTCTGCGTACATAACCGTTTTCTCTAATAATATTTCTTTGTTAGCCTCAAATTGTTCGATATGCGGGTGGTGTGTGCAGCAGCTTTAGGAAGTTCTAAAAGAAAACCACTGGTATAGGCACGTTACATACAGTTTGTTAACAAACACGTTGAAAATGTATGTCATGATAATACGATATGTTGAAAATGTATGTCATAATAAAAGCATGTGCGATTGTTGCTAACGGACGATTTTTTTAAATTAGATTAGGTAATTTTTTTTTCTGGTACCATGGGAAATCGAAACCGTAACCCCCGAGTGGAAGTCTAGCGTCTCACGAATTAGGCGGCAGAGGTCGCCATCCCTGTTTCATCAAAAAGAAACAATACAACAATTCTCGAGAAATAATGGCACATCATCACAAAACGAGAATCTTTTAGATTTCTGATCTCACTTATAGTTATGGGTTTTACATATTTCTTTCAAGTGCCATTCGATCTTCAGATATTCTTAAAAACGTGGTCAGCAACGGCTTGAGCTTATGTCAAAAGATCTCTAACTTTAATTACAATACGCGGAGAGCAGTGTCATTTTTAATAGGCAAATGCCAAATGCCAAATGACCAAGCATTTGAATGGAAGTAGGCGTATTTTTACTCGTGAACTCGAAGATAATAGCTTTGAGACTATTGTTTATTAGCTTTGGTTTGTGTAACAAAGCACCTGTGGTTAACACAAAGGCATTTTAGTGACCAAAAGGTTACGTTGGCAAAAAAATAGGCACGAGTCTGCTATTATCTGGTTTGTATGGTGCTTGTCCAGACAATCGGTGATGAAAGAAAGACGGAACTCTTTAGTTTAACGAGTGGGTGAGAAATGAAGACGTTACTATCAAAATTTATCCATTTGTGGCAAATTCAGAACATTGTAGGGTTTACATTTTAGGAGTCAAGGTTTTTATATATTGACACGTGATTAAGGGTACATTTACTTCTATGAAAGCGTTTTAAATATATTGGAATCCATACGTAAAACATTGTAAAAGGAATTCGTCAATCAACATTGTTTAAATCTAGTTTTGATTTGGTCGCTAGCCAGACGCAAGCAGCCCCATTGCATTGATCTACATACGGAGTTATCTTTATAATCTAGACTTTTGCTCAAAGAGAAGACTGTAAGAGATTTAAGGGTGCTCTTACTCAGATATCGAACCTATTCTTATAATAATAATGAAAAGTACAATTTATTTAACGCCATTTAGAGAGCAGACTCACTTCAAATGAGCTTTAACTCGGGATTCAACCCCTCTATTATTGACAGATTGAAAATACTACAAAAAATAATTTGAGTTTAAAGATGGGAGGTGGAGGCTGCGACCATTGGATTGGGTACTTCCTGCATCTGCATATGTTTAGAAAAATATATTTGGTAAGAAAACCGCAGAAAACTTACAAAGGGAAGACGAACTACAAAGAAATATTTGTGGATCTTCAAATTTGTGATAGTAAGACATTCGGATATATGTAATATAGTAAGACATTCGGATATATTAGGATACTAGACTGCGCCGGCAAGAACTGTTCTTAATAACATACGCAAGAATGGGTCTTCCGGCCGCTATGCCTGTTGGAAGAGCCTTAACTCTTTTGAACGGGACTGGTTCCGATACTGACATATTTCATATCACATTACCAAAAGCAAAAGAAAAATTTCTTCTAAGATTGGGGACGTCAGAAAGCACTCATCAACGTATTTAAGTGACTTTGAATATATGTGTATGTCTGTGTATGTTTGTGTGTATATATGTATGCATATACATAATTTTTTATTTTATATATTATATTTTTTTACAATATTGTAATTTTACATAATTTTTTTTATGTCAATATTTCTTGTATTTTGCAATGTAATTGGGCTAAGCCTATTTTCAGAAAATAAATAAATAAATGTAGGTAAAGTGGATGTGTGTAGTGTTATTATGTCATTAAAATTATTGATAAGACCAAATTGTGTAAAAAAGTATTTTTGTGAGATTCAAAATATTACAAAAAAATAAATAAGTTTGCTGGAAGGATTGAAAGGTTTGGCTGAGATCATATTGAGTGTTTTCCCGCATCTGCATGTGTTAGGAAAAACATACTTCGTAAGAAAACCTCAGAAATCTTACCAAGGGACGACGAACTTAAAAGAATCCTTTGTTGATCTGAAATGTGCTATTAACTTATCCGGTTTAAGGTTAATCGAACTTTCAGACATGTCAAAGAGATGAAACGCTGTTTCCATCGTCGGATGTAAAACTAGAATAAAAATTGCTAACCGAACTTGGGTAATTTTTATTTATTATCTTTTACGTATCAATGAGAATCGAATCGAAAACCTTGGTTTGAAAGCAAGCGTCTTAAATAGTAAGCTACGAAGGTCAATACAACTTTTTAAAACGTATAATAAAATTTATCACTACTATTATTTTATTTGCCCCTCCAGCAAATAAGAGTTTAGAAACTGACCAGTAACCGCAGTACTCGCCCTCGCCCTCGCCCTCGCCAGGCATATGCCGGCCAATGCATTGCAATAAATTGGCCAGAAAGCACTCTCGTCTTGCCAGTGGGGAGGAGCGCACTTTGCAATATATGAGGATGGGCGTCCCTGGTTTCGATAATGTCAAGAAATGTGGCGGCGCATACTCCATTTATGTATGTGAGTATTATTTCATTTTGATTCTTGGATTTTAATTTTTAAAAATAAATCTTTTATTTAAAAAAAAAAAAAAAACGGAAAACAAAAACAACTTAAAATCATGCTTACATATAACAAATTGATTGTACCAAATTGATCCAATAAGATCCGTTTTATGATGAATAATTTGCTAATCCTAAGGTCTCTTATCATGGACCGTCAAAGTTAGTAGTATGAACCGACTGGAAGCATTCGAAATGTGGATTCACCGGAGAATGCTACGGATACCCTGGACGGATATGGTCAGCAACACAAGGGTTCTTCAAAGAGTCAAAGTTGATAGAGAGTTGCTGACTAATATTAAAATCCGAAAAGTGTCCTACTTGGGTCATGTACTTGAAGGAGAAGGGTCATGAGGAGAAAAGTACAAATTACTGCACCTGATCATCCAAGGCAAAATATAAGGCCGAAGAGGTGTTGGCAGGAGGAAATTCTCCTGGCTCCGCAATGTACGTGATTGTACTGGCATAAGGGGCGTTGAAGATCTTTTTCGGGCTGCCGGGGACAAAGATGTCTACTCTCAAGTAATATTCAACGTTGGGGGCACCTGATATGACACTGAGAAGAAGAAGAAGGCCTCTTAGTCGAGGATCACCTCGCCATTTCAACGTCAATTCAGTTGAAACTGTGCCATGGAGTTTTTGTTAAATTCTTATTTTATCTTCTTTGAGTGATCCGTAGCACACCAGCAAATTAACCGGCAACATCGAACTGGATCTGATGACATACCAAAATGAGACGATTGGAGCCCATTGGCACGTTTCTACCTTTTTTTTAAAATAGATATGACCGAAGTCATAGTTATCCTTATACCCATGAACACCAGACGGAAAAAAATGCCTATTTCATTTGAGTGGAGTAGCAAATCACGGAATTTAACCGGCAACCGGCAGTCATGCACTTTTCGATTTTTATAAATCAGTTATGATGGAAGTAGATATATGTTATATAAATTAATACTAGTGTGCATAACGAAATACCATAAACCAAACAGCAAAACTGGCCAAGAAAACGATTGAGGCGTTTAGTTGGCAAATACTTTCGCATGCGGCTTACTCACCAGACTTGGCTCCATCTGGTTACTACTTATTTGCATCGATAAGACACGTACTTGCTGAGCAGCGCTTCACTTCTTACGAAAATGTACGAAAATGGCTCGATGATTGGTTTGTCTCAAAAGAGCTACCGTTTTTTTTGGCGTGGCATCCACAAATTGCCAGAGAGATGAGAAAAATGTGTAGCTAGTGATGGGCAATACTTTGAATAAAATATTTTTTACCATTTTCATACAATAAATGTCTATTTTCTATTAAAAAATTCCAGTTTCATAGGTACAGACCTAACATATGTATATGTATGAATGTGGAGCAGGCGAAAGTAGTGTATTTGGATAGAAAAGTTTGAAGATCTACCATATTCTCTGTACCTGCCCCGTAAGAAGTACGGTGTGATGATATGAACGTATGTATGCGTATTTTTATTTTTTTTATTTCAAGATCGGCGCACAGTCCAGTATTGGAATTTATTATTGGTTACGCCCAAAACAGAAGATTATATCACACATATCCAGCACAGTTCGTGGTGCACACGTCCTCCGGGTACTCCTCGTGTCCAACGGCTGAGGATGACCTCTAGTTCTGACCACACTTTGTCTTTATTCCTCAACAATATTCTTGTTTGTGTTATATAGTTGCAGTTGTGATTGAATGACTGGGTATTCATAAAGTTATAAACAAGCCTCTTCGGTATCCAATATTTTGATGTTCAACGATAGTTTTTCTTCATTCGAAGCTTTCTGTGAAAGTACTGACAACTTGGAGGTTTATTTTAATTCCAGTATAATAATAATAATAATAGGATAATTTATACAGCGCTTAACTGAGAGCAGGATCTCCTATTGACAGATTAAAAATATTACAAAAATAAATATACCAATACGTTGAGTGAAAAAAGGAGGTAGAGGCTGCGGTACTTAGAAAAGGTAATTTCCTGCATCTGCATATGTTTAGAAAAACAAATTTGGCAAGAAAACTGCAGAAAACTTAGCAAGGGAAGACGAATTATAAAAAAACCTTTGTATCATATATCTTCCGATATATGATAATAACACTTTCGACATTAGGTGAAGTGTAGTATGTAATGTTCATATAAAATTATCAATTTCGATAAAACCTCCCAGAAAGGGTAGTCTTTAAGTGATTCCTAAAGCTGCACACGCTACTCATATCTCTAACACCAAGATGCAAACCATTCCACGCCACAACAGGACCAGCAAAGGCCAAAACTCTATCACAATTCCCCGCCTTATTGGATTGATCGCAATAATCGATTTGACACATTTGAATAGATTTTGTGTATTACTTGTAAGAGCGTGGAAAATAATTCAAGCCAATACATCATGGCTATCAACGATACTGTGAATAGCCCAAACGTTAAATTTAAACGAATCTTTCTCTCAGAAAGCTTAAAAAGGTGGAAAAATTCATAAGCATTCTGATAACATGTTCTATACGCGTCGTAGAAGAATTTTATAAGTATAGTCAATGTAATGACGAATTTATTTCTTAAGTAAGGCACAACAGCTTATGTTTTCCATAAATTGAAAGATTTAAGATTTCCTTTCATTGTAATATCAACTTACGTTAATATCGAAAATAGCAACAACTCATGTGCAATGAAAATAGCAACAACTCATGCGAGATAAAAATAGCAACAATTCACGTGCGATGAAAATATTATGGTAACAACTCATGTGCGACGAAAATATAAATAACTCATGTGCGACAAAAATAACAAAAACTCATGTGCGATGAAAATAACAACAACTCATGTGTGGTGAAAATAGTAACAACTGATGTATGACGAAAATAGCAACAACTAATATGCAACAAAAATTGAGATTTTATAGACATGCTCGAAGATTTTAAACAGCTGTTTCCAACTAGTTTTTCTTTTAAAAGACTTTCTTAGTGATTACTGTCTTGAGTTGACTTAATAATCTCTAACGTTTCAAAAGAGGTTGAAACCTTCATCCACATATAATTTTCGACTACATTTGATGATGTTTTTTGACATCGTCTTAAGAAACGTCGATTACCATTTAAGTAACTCCAAAAAACATTTTAAACAGGAATGGTTTTTATATAATAGTTAGCGCATTCCACGACAATATTTAAAGTATTTCCCTATAGATTTTAGTAAACATTCTAAAAAATAAGTTAAACCATTTAGATTAATAAAAATCAAATTGTTATTTTTAACGAGTGGGAGTCAGGAAATTCTTCAAAAATACTTAACTGATAATCATCTTAATGCGAGTACTATTCAAGTCCAATATACAAACAGGTAATGTTTTAGTTTATAATCAGGCCAAATTAAATATAATGAATTTTAGTACATTTTTGTTAGCCATTTTCTCGAAAGTATTTTAAAAACACAACTCTCTTAAGCTGATATTTTATTACGAAATATAATTACACTTGATATCGTTATATTATTATCAGTATTTATATAATGCATACCGTAATACATATCATTTAATTCAAGAAATGTACTAATTAGCTTAAAATAAGCGTTATTAAGCACAAAGTTAAAAGTGCTTAAACTGTACGTAAATTGCTTTCTTTTCTTTAATCTCACTAACTTCTGCAACTTTTTGATAAATTTTCCGTATATAATTATAAAAATAACGTAACTTTACATTCTTTCCATGTTTTTTTTTTACTTATGATCAAACGGGTTATATTAAAATGTTTGTACCCATTTATTTTTTACATGCACGATATTATTTTTTACATACATATGGATAACATTTTTGGTATATGGTATACATCAGTGGTAGCCAAAGCGTCGACCGCGGTCGACTGATCGACCACGTAGCTACTTCTAGTCGCCCCAAAATAGTTATTGGAATTTACTTTGTGAAGAAAAATATCCATGTTTGTGGAGATGTGTGGCATATTTAACAACTTTTTTAGGTTCATTTCAACATTTTCTACCATGAATGCAATCAAAACAAAACATCGCTCCCGTTTAACAGATGACCATTTGGCAGCATGTTTACGAATAGCTGTAAGTACACATGAACCACAATATAGTATGACAAGACAAGCTTGCCGTCATGTAATATGCAATGTCATGTTTCCAGCGCGTCCTCTGATACGACATAAACTCTAATAGTTCATATTTACAAACACATTGTTTGCATTAATAAAAAATAGTTCATATTTACAAGCACATTGTTTGCATTCATAATTTTTACACACACAATATAACTTTTCACAAGTACGGTATTTTTTAACACATATATTTTTTTACAAATATGTTTTTTTTTTCTCGTGTGACATTATTTTTAGCCTTCATGATATTATTTTTTACACGTGTGATATATATTATTTTTACAAATATGATATTATTTTAAACACAGGTGATATAAATTTTTCACATTTAAGATTATTTTGTTTTCGTAAATGATTTTTTTTTTAAATATGATATGTGATATTTAAATAATCACCATAAAACTATCTGGAAATAAAATTTCTTCTTCATTTAATATACCTTCGCACGGGCCTCCCGAATATATTCGATTTACGTAGAAAAATTAGTTAACGTCTTGTTTCTTAACTGGATGCGGATTCGATTCACGTTGAAACGCAGATTTTCTAAATAAGCTGCTTTTCACTTCAGCCCTCTTTAACATATTTATGGTTGGTTGAAAAAGATTTTCACATGCAACTAATACCACCAAGTTGTACTGTATACAACGAAAGTGTAATACAATACAATACTAGTTGATAAAACACCTATCTTCGTCCAACCCGGGGATTACGGGATCGATTTTTGTTGATTCAAAAAGGGTTTCAGTCTGGTTCCCACATATCAGTAAAGTTTATAACTAGGCTATATGTTACAAATAGAAGTTAATATTAGATGAATTATAGTTGGAAAGAAATAAAATGTTCATACAAACAAATTTTCTTGAATTGAACGTACAACACCTTGAAAAGCGAATAGCTCCATGGCCTAGTGATTGAACGTTTGTCTTCTTCGATTCCGATGAAGTCAAAAATATTGTCCCATGCAGGCAACTTTTTTTTAATTCCCCCTTAAAATATTCTTGATTGGTTGTAGGAAAATGGTAATGCAATAAACTAGTCATTCAACAAATGTGTAATACAACAATCTTTGTTGTCAAATTTAAGTACACACGATGACATCAATACGTGTCTTTGGTCAATTTCTGATAAATAAATAATTACATTTCAAAGTTTGTGAATGTTTAAACTTTAAATCATTTTATTAAAAAAAAATGCAAACTTATTTATTTCAACAACATTTGAATAATTGTATTGTATCTCACTTTCGTTGCAAATAACATAATTTGATGGATTTATTGCTATGTGATAATCATTCCCAACCAATCAAAAATAATGCTTAAGAGGCCTTAAGTAAAACCTAACCGGTACCCATATTAAAAATAATTAGGTTACAGCGGGAATCGAAACTGTCAATTTATTTAAGAGTTCGTGAAAAGAAACGAAACTTTAAAATCATGTCGTTTTTACAAATAATATAAGGCTTATTCGAAATTCAACTAAAATTGATTTCAATATTAAATAATGATTTATTTTATTATTCCATTAATTAAATTAGTCCCCGCGACAATGTTTCTACCGTCTATCTTAGGGCTGCTTCAGGCACAAATACAATGCCAAAAACTGTGAATAAATATATTTGTTCGTTATTTTATTTAACTTAACATATGTTAAGCATTCGACCAACTGCACATCAACTAAATGGCGTATTAATTCGCAAATTCAGTTTGATGTTTCTTTTTATGAATTTAAAGAATCACGAATATGTGATGCAATATAACATCAATTCAGTGTTTTGTCATAAACAATTCTTGCCAAGAATATTCTATATGAAATCAAATAGGCGCAGTGGTCATCTTGTTATTTAGTATCGGCCCGCCCCACAGCAGATAAGTATCGCGAGACTTGTAGCGCACAACTCCCATCCTCTCGTAGAATGTATGTATCATACAAACAATCACAGTCATAAATGTGATGTTCAATCGATACTTAACTTCATATAATAATCATCATCAGCACTTCAACCTAGGACAGTGCTGGGTAATCTTTTTAGCTCGGCGAGTCAAAATTTTGAAAAAACCTGGCTTGACACGGGTGTCGTGTTACATCTAGGAATATTAATAATTTTTGCAGCCCTAGTAAATGAAAGAGTTTTGTTTTTGAACTATTTATTTATTATTATTAAAAAACAAAAATAAATAATTATTTATATTAGTGACAGTGCTGCTGTTAAACAACGTTGTTATTAAACCCTTCGTACAAATAACAAACACATGGGAATTATGGTGGTGTATTTTTAAACAAACGTCAGACTCGAAACTCGTCAGAACGGCAGAAATTCAGGTTGGGCACTGTTTCAATAATAACGCCGCAATGTTGTAACGTTGCAAGCCGCTACCGTTCGAACTCCCACTACCCCGTCTAGTGCAGTTGTAAATATACGAGCGAAAAAAGCGCATCCTACCGTCACCGACACCTCCAACGGCAGACGACAGCCTTCCTCCATAGGCAACCGCGTATCTCCCATATTTATCATATATACGTATTAATATTTTTTAAAAAGTCACACACGTCACTGACCTAGGATCATCATTGGCACTATGAACTAGGACGAAGAACTAATTTATATTTTTAAATATAATTGTATGTTGTCATCAGTAAAGAAAGAACGAGGTAAGTGGTTAGTAAGCGGAAAGGGTGTATAGGCCAAATGAAAAAGTTAGTGTTCAAATGAGAAACCGGTTCAGGATAGAACTATTTCTTTAATTGTTTTGTTTATTATTAATATAGAGATCCGAAATAATGCAGAATGAAGTGATTTGGCATGAATGTGAACTAAAGGTGGTGTTGAGTATTATGAATAATGTATTCCTAATAATTACACTAGACTGCGCCGGCAAGAACTGTTCTCAATAACATACGCAAGAACGGGTCTTCCTGCTGCTATGCCTGTTGGAAGGGCCTTAACTCTTTTGAACGGAACTGCTTCGGATATTGACATATTTCATATCACATTAAAAAGCAAAAGAAAAATTTCTTCTAAGATTGGGACGTTAGAAAGCACTCATCAACGTATTTAAGTGACTTTGAATATATGTGTTTCTGTAAATAAGTTTATATGTTTGTACGTATGTACATGTATGCATAGGTATATACAATTATATATAAAAAAATATGTTAACATTCTTTGTATTTTTCATTGTAATTGGGCTAAGCTTGCATTGAAAAAAGTAATAAGTAAATAGCATTTATGTATGAATGAATGAAAAAATGCTAATAAAACAAATATACTATATAGTGCAAATCATTTCTTTTGATTTTTCATTTTAGAAGGGTTGGTTAGAGCTACTATGTGGTAGATCTTCATACCACGCTGCTCTAGCGGGTTAGTATGAGGCTTTTTGAACATAGTTTTAAGTTAACCTTCTCTATCTGGTGTAGTACAGGGATTTAGGGTTGCACATATGTAAGGGTTATACCGCCGATATCGGTCACCATTGCAGTTAATCAGCAGGGTGCATCAGATGGTAGATGGTAATCATCGTGCGTGAATGTGAGTTGGACATTAGTGCTGGTGGTTGTTTTCGACGGTCAATACAAATTACAACATCACCTGTCTGAATAAGGGACCATCGTCAGACGTGTGAATTCAGCGGTACCCAAAAGGTAGAACTAGGTCTGTAAGAAGGCCAAAGACACACTTGGTCAACGAAGTACGTAAGCAAGCACCGATTAAGTAGCAGCAATGTGCAAAGCACAGGATTTCTTAGAAACAACTTGAAGAGGCTTTTATCCTTCAGTAGATGAATGTATGCTGATGATAATGATAATGATGTAGTGCAAATGTAAGAAGAAGGCATGGCAGAGTAAGACTAAAGATACTATTGTGTAATCAAGTGAATGATATTTTGAAAAAGGAAATATAAAAATGAAAAATGTTGTATTAGAAGGTGTATGGATATAGAAGAAACGAGGGGCATGTGTCGAAATAGGTAAGGCTGGTGGTATATCTTTTTTGCCTACTTGTCTCGAGAAGTTGTCCAACTGTAAAGCTCCTCCCCCCCCCTCCAGGGGGATGAAACCAAAAAAATGTATTTATTACTTAAATTATTTTATACATATCTCTTAATGGTGGTGATTTTGAATGAGTTTGAAATCAAAGATTTTCCTCAGATGAAATTAGGGTTGATAGAAAATTAAAACGAACACAGCTTTCGCTAATAAAATATGTGTAGCACGTAACGGGTGGTGGTGAAAATCAATAAAGTTTCTTAGTTAGTTGATAAACCTTGTTTGGGCCGGAGCACGAAACAAAAAGGTCAATCAAACAGCAGATAGGACAGATCTCACGTCCGCAATGTGTTAAGTGGGTAGGCGCGACCCTGAAGTAGTCTCAGACATTTCCTTCTAAGGGTTGTGACAACCCTTAAAACAAGTTGATATATATTTTAAATAAGTAAAAATCCTCAAACGTGATTAACGACTAGTTTTACTATGTCTGTCATGCAGCACGGGGGTAATGGGTTCGATTTACATTCGAACTCATATTTAAAAAAATATCTCCAGTCTGGGTTTCACTCAAAGATTCTGGTTGGTTGAAAGAGATAGCCACAAAACAATAACCCAGTAAATTGTAATGTACAAGACGGAAGTGTAATACAATACAATATAACAAAAACTTTCAGTAAAATTAATGTTATAATGTATTAATTAAAAACGTTTAACGACGTCCATGGTCTAGTAGGGAAGACACCTGTCTTCTGATCCAGGACTTACAAGTTTCATTCGCGTTAGTACCCATTTTTTAAAAGGGGTTCCAGGCTGGTTGTACTTAAGATCTCATAAAAATATTTTTTGTTGGTTGGAAAAGATTTTCATTGGCAATAAATCAAGCAGCTCGTATAACCAACCAGAAAGATGTTCAAGAAACCTTCAATGCAAAAACCAGACAAATACACTTTTTAAAAAAAATTGAATACCAACGTCAATCGAACTCACAACTCCTGGGATAGGAGACAGACGTCTTGTCTTACCCACGTAGTCCTCATATCAACTTAAATTGTAAGTACTTGTATGTATGGAAATATTGACACCCTTTTGTAATAATGGTGCGAATAATTGAAGGAAAATAAACTGAATGATTTTTTGCGTAAATTTTTTAAAATGATTTATTTTGTTTGTCCTGCATCATTGGCACGTTGCAATGACAAAGCCTTTTTTTGTAGGATGTTTTTAAACGGTAATATTTGTGGCCTAGTTTCAAGAATGGTTGACTTCTACCTGGTGCTTTCGGATTCAATTCCTGAAATCATGGTTAACGTCTGGTGATTTACTTGATCCGGTAATGATACTTGCGCACTATGGAAAACGTGTGCGAGTGTAATTGTCTCTTCAAATGTGGTAGAATTTTTAACACGGTTCACGAAGAACTACGAGTTCCAGGCCTACTCCAGTGGTCCGAAGACAATGCTGTCTCTCGGCAAAGCTCTTTAAAATGTCCGCATCACCAATTCGGATATAATAAAATATGGCCAATAGGCATGAATGAAAATACGATGTAAAAATAATATCTGTAAATTAAAAATGCTACATGATTTCTATTAGAAAATTTCTCAAAATGACTTGTACTCGTATTGATAATGTGTCATTTTAACTTATTATTTTATTTTTATTTTTTACTTTATTTAATTAACGACACAACAGTGTCTTTATATATAGATGAACATGAGAAAGGTTATTCAAGTACTTAAAATTATTGACAAATAATACAAAACTTTATCTTAAACTAAAATGAAGATACAAAAAGCAGTAGTAATAATAAATTACAGACATTGATTAAAATTATTTAATAATTATATGTATATTTAAGTTCAATGTTAACATATGTTATGTATGTATACCACAAAATATTACCAAACTTCACCAAGCAGACTTACGTAATTATCGAAGACTTATTTTATAGAGGTAAATAACTCAGATTTGTTTTTAGTGGAACAACGCTTACATAGAACAAAAATTGGATTTTTGTTAATTAATGTACCGATTTTTTAAGTCATGATTTATGTTTATAAAAGACTTTTTAGTGAATTAATGAAAACTTTATTTTCATCAGATTTTTACTACTGTCCATAAGTGGAAAATAATCTTCGGATGTATCGCCAAGTTCGGTAGGCTTCGAAGATGGTCAACGATTTGAAGGCGTTGCAGCCTTCATCCTTATGACGATGTAAACCCCATCATCGATAATTCCTCCGGCAGACAGTTTACCCCCATAGGCAACCGCATTTCTCACCTTCAATAAACATTTTCTACACCTTAATATATTTATAAAAGTCACACACATTTCCCCACTCATTTACTTATCTACATATACTATATTCATTCTTATAATTTATTCACAATTCATTTTTTCATTTTTTTTTTTTTTTTTTTTTTTTTTTTTTTTTTTTTTTTTTTTTTCACCCATTCAATATAAAACAGTGTGTGACGACACAAATTTATGTATATTTGTATTTAATATTATGTATATATCATCATATTTATATATGTATTTAATCGTTTATAATTTCTCATAATCATTCATAAAATCAAAACAATTACCACAAACCTATCCTTTCCCGATTCCCAAAAAGATCCAAAAATTTCCAATAAATATCTTAACAGTCAGAACTTATCCGATGAAGGAGTAAGGTGTCCTACCATCGGACCGAAACTCCGAACAAGCTATCCATCACTTGGAGAGAAAATATTACGTCGTCAATCTTCAAGGCAAACAAATTGCAAACCACATCCGAAATGATCATTAACTTCTTTAACATACATACATACCATCACACCATTTCTCTGTCAGAGTAAGTTGAGAGGATATAACGGTATACTTTCCCATTTCAACACACATCCTTAGCCTCTTCTTCATCCATACGCTTTCCCACAAAACTTAACTTACAACATCTTTGATTTGTATGACTTTCTACGTTTCGTTTATTAAGAATAGTATTCACTTGATTCAACCTTTTAATGGCACTCCTCTTACACGTCTTCCACTCACATATGTAAGATCTGTTTTGTCAGTCTTTCTTCATTAATTAGTTCCACATGTCCAAACTATATCAGAGGGATCTTCTTCGTCTTCACATCGAACTTCCCTTCACATTCATCTATAGTCACTTCCTTCCATATTCTGTTATAAATTATCACCCCATGTACTTTTCTCCATGTACTTATTTCTACAGCATTAAAAATGTTGTTGTTGTATTCAATTACTAATTTTCTATAAGTGTTTATCCATTGAAAATAAACTGATATATGTGTACAATGAACTCAAAAAATGGCATAACCAAATCAATAATAAGAATTGTTTTTCTTTTCTCGTGTTATTCATTCACTGAAATGTTATTTCAAGTCTAAGTAATGTTTTCTACCTTACATCATTTATTTAAAAACCCGTGTAAAACGATATATTTAATATTTAAAAAAATGTTTAGGTGTCAACCCTGAGCTACACTCGAACCCACGGGGTGGCAAGAAGCTTTGATTGCCCAGTTGTGTCTCCCAAGATGGGGGTGGGTAGCACACAATATGTGCATATAGCACACTCATCAAGGGGAGGAATTAGCCCTTTCAAGAGGTGGATTATTTTTTCATTCATTAATATTGCTTACATGAAAAGAAATCAAAGAAATGTGAAACTCTGCACTGACTTGGGGGTGGTAAAAAGTTTAGTTTTGTTTATATGTGTGAATGATATATTTCTTATTACTTCTGCTTATTTAGAATCAGTGTTTATTTTTTATTATTTTTGAACAAAACAAAATTCAACAAAAACAGCGATGAAACAAAACATATTACGCAATGAAAGGAAACAAAAAAAAATGAAAAACGTCAAAACTGGTTCACACAATCGAAACGGAAAAACATTTATGTTCGAGTACAAATAAAACAAACAAAAATGTGGCAATACAATAAATTTTCAAATTTTACTTTTCAATTATGACAAAATCGTAACGATTCATTTAACATTAAAATAAATATAGAAAACACAAATAAATGAGTAAATCTGTTGGTTGGGAAGTGTGTTCTCATATTTATGGGATTATTTTTATTCATTTTATTCAGTTTTCCAAGATAAGTGTCATGATCCGACCTTTTATGTTTTTTTTTCGTTTAACAGTTTTAAACAAAGAAATATTTGTTTTTTTTTTTGTTATAAAAAGGCAATCCGTCCAAACTGATGATTTATGTCACCAAATTAATGTCATTACGCAATCGTACGAGTCAACATAATAAAATCAGTTTAAAAAAATGGGTATTATGGATAATTTTAAGTTTCAACTGATTAAGCTTCAAAAATTAAACAATCGATCTTTAAGTGGAAAGTTCGTCGAAGAAAGAAGAAACGCAACATTCATTGGACGCGATAAAGATATGACTTTTTAGTGGCTTATAAATAAAAGAGTCTCATATGGGTAAATTGTATATGCGATGTAAAAAAAAGTTGCGAAATCAAAAGTCATGGTGATAGAAAAGTGTGAAAGGAAAAGTAAACGCGACATATGGGTGAATAATAAAATATTTTATCAAGTTGAAAGATTCTGCTATCTATACGAGGGATATCTAGCGGCCTGTAGCGAGAGGAAACAAAGTCAATGGGTCACTAAAACATATACACTCGAACTGCACAATATCTACGGTATGTCTACTAATATGATAGGTTACAACAGGATTACAGTACCAACTTCGATATGTGATGTGAATCGAAAAACCGAATATATGCTGTAGAAACAAGTACAGTTAGAAGAATACATGGGGCTACAATGTATGATAGAATACGTAATGAAGTGATAAAGGGTGAATGTGTACTTGAGACTGATGTGTTGAGTAAGATGAAGACGAGCACTCTGATATGGTTTGGATACGTAAAACGAATGAATGACGAGACTTAATAAAAAAAATAGTGCAAGACGCGAAGTGGAAGACCAAGGAAAATGAGGTTTGAATAAATTAAAAAGTCTGAGAAATCATTACAGTTGTATGGATGTAGAAGAGGAACAAAAATATGTGTGGTTGTTTAAGACTTCGAAAAAGCTACATAGTTATAAAAGTACGAGTAGAATAACCCTCGATCTGGTGTGCGTATCAATATCAAATTAACTTATTTCTTTAAATATTTTCCTCAAAAAATAATCTACGATCAAACGATAGTATAATTATAAAATTAATTTCCCATTTTTTTATATTCTGCTGTCATGAATTTCAAATTAATATTCTCAAAAATACTACAAAAAACCAATTCGTCCCCAGACATCCAGTGACCAGAGATAGAGAGAGAGTTGAGAGGCAGGCGACCCTCGGCATTTTCTTAAGAGACATCTGGAATTCGACGTGTGTCTAACGAACATTCTATCGCCCTGATAATTACACGTCTTCCATCACACGTCCATCCCTCATCCTCTGTCCACCCTCCACCCTTTATCCTCCACTCCAAAACCACCCTTATCTCGCCCCGTTGTCTACTTTCAGCTGTATTATTCTCTTGTTTTTATTTCTTTTCTACGATCGCAGTACTTCTGCTATTTTGCTTTTACATAAGATGTTTATACATAATACACAAATTTAAGTGTAATTTTGTTAACATGATAGCAAAATTTCCGAATTATACATATTTTTTTAATATACTTTCTTATAAGTGGAAAAATTAAGTGAATAAAAATATGTTATTGTTTCTATGGTCTTAAGAACTCGAGTACAATGAATTAAAAAAATAGTTAAAACTTATCTTATCAAATAATGATAAAAAATATCAAATAATGATAATAAATAGTAAACAAATAATAACTACATATAACAGTTCTCAGGATAGAAAATTGTCATTTACACAATGAGCACAAATTTGATTTTTGTTTTTTTTTTATAATAAATACTATACAATTAAACGTACCTACGTTAGAAAAAAAAACATAATAACTTGTTACTGCTTATAAAATGTTATGTGTTCTGGATTCAACAAACTAGGCAATTGACTTTGTCTTGTTGGATGCCAAATATCAATAATTTATATCCACTACGAATTATAATACAATTCTTTCTCTGTAGTTGATATTCTCTTTATAAATTATCTGCGGTTTTCTTACCAAATATGTTTTTCTAAAACATACGGGGAAGAACCAAATTTAATCGCCACATCCACTACCTTCCTATACTTTTTACTGAATTTATATATAATATATGAGTCATCATCAGGGGAGCACAAACAAGACATGTTTATGCTCCCCTGATGATGAGTTGAAAGCCTTGAAACCGGTAGGGTTATACCGTTATAAAAAGTGGAATAAACAGTGTTTGATAAAACAAATTACAATGTCTTTAAACCTCCACAACGTTAATACCTTAACAATAAATAATATATAAAAATATTGTATATTAGGTGTGATCCTTAAATAAAAACTAAACCATCAAGATTAAATACATACTCAAATACCATCACTTCAATTCCCTTTTACAGTATGCCGATATGACATATCTATGTACCCTTCTTATCCAACTATTGTATAAATAATATATTTTTAATCTGTCAATAATAGTGCGTTCGAGTGGCGAATTGGAGCGCCCTTGAGGAGATTTTTACTGTATAAATTGATCTTTCTTCTTCTTCTCAGTGTCATGTCAGGTCCCCCCAACGTTGAATATCACTTGAGAGTAGAAGATATCTTTGTCCCTGGCAGCCCGAAAAAGATCTCCAACGCCCCTTATGCCAGTCCAGTCACGTATATTAATCTTTAATTATTTTTATTATATTGCTGTAAGAAAGCAAATTCTCAAAAATGGGGAGTCCTAAGATTTGAGTTCGTATTTTCTTATTTCTATGTTATTTAAGTTCTAATTTATTATAAATACAATAAAAGTCCCATTTTACATAATTTATACGATGTCGGTCACTCTAAATTGTGAATATAACATAAATACATTTTATAAAGAATTTTTTCCTGAGTTCTACGAAATATTCAGTGTTGATTTTCATCAATTAATTAAATTCGCATTCAGTTTGTTTACTGTTCGTTAACTTAACATAATCAACATGTGTAAACGCACGTTTAAGATGTTCTAGAATAAATTATTTATTATTTTTATTTTGTTTTACAATTAATAGAATTAAAGCCGTTAATTTAACATAATCAACATATGTAAACGCACGTATAAGATATTCTTTTATAAATTATGTATTATTTTCATTTGGTTTCCCACAAGGTAGAAGTAAAATCCATCAAACGAAATGCATAATACAAAAAAAATATACATATAAAACTTTAAAAATAATAAAAAGGAATAGGAAAAATATTACTCATGCTTTCCTGTGAAGAGGCGGAGTTATGTCGGCAGAGTTTATTAATGAGCTCAATCCTTAATTAACCTCTAAGATATTGAAGATATAAATATTGGAAAATTCGTTCAACAAATTCATGCCTTATGCAAGTGGTGACGATTTTAATATCTAAGTTAATAAAAACAAAACTGAAAAGAATCTTAATTCACAATTGCGTAAATTAACAAGTACATTAATTAATGTTAGTTAATCAACAATGGGTTCGATATTTTTCATATTAGTAATTTATACTAACGCATATATGTATGTTGATCTCTTTTAAGGTTTAATAGCCAAGGAGTAATATCTTTAACAGGAGTAATAGCCAAGCAACCTTTTAAAAGTTATATACAGCCATTTGTTAAATTTATATGCCCAACAATAAAGATGTCGCAGAAATCTTTTTATGACTTGCTCAATTAACCCTTCCCTCCCTGTGATGTGTAACTAGTAAAGATTCCTTCTTAAAAACTTTAATATATCTATAAATATAATAAATACTGGGTTCAGATTTTAGGTATTCCTCCGTAATACATTTACGCAGTGAATGAAAAAATAATATTAATAATAATTAGCACTTATCGCCACATCACAGATATTTTGTGAAAATCGGGAATAAATTCACCAATACAATCAAACGTGTGCCAGTGTGTGACGTAGATATATTCATTCTAAAAAACCGCTATGGGCGAGGAAGCGGCACTATTCACGTCTCACTCTCTCTACTTCGGTATATGAGAACGCAAGAAATAGAATCTTAGTTCGCAATTGTGTTTCTTCCTTCGAGGTATAACAGTCCGAGACGTAAGTCTTGTATAACAGTCCGAGACGTAAGACAGTATGTAAGTCGTAAATGTGAAATGAGTATATGCCAATGAAAACTACTGTAATAAATGAAATCGTTAGGAATAAAAACATTATTTTATCTCTCGTTTTCAACTTTGGCATGGTTAAACGAATACCGATACATGTGGTGTGGTATGTTAGCTGCCTCCCCCAAGAATCACCCTTGATGGCGGAATAAACTGCGGGGGCAGTTAATGGGAAAAGAACAATCCCTTTGTCATTACGAGTGTCCACCCGGGTGGTGGAGGAACTGATGAACTTTCTTCCCCTTGACAATAAATAGTAGGAAAAATACTTTTCTGAGGATGAAAACTAGTTCCGGCTGATATATACTATATAGTACTCATACCAAGTAGTTTCAAACATAAAGTATATTCAGAACATGTTATTTAGTTTGAAACATAATTTATATTATATATTTCCGATAGGATATGATAGGCTATTGCTCGTGGATCGAGTATGGTTGTTTAGTTCGGAAATTCTAGGATGAGTCCTGCGACAGCTCACAAATTTACCCCAATACAACCTTATGTAATGTATTTACCTAAATAACTTGCTATTTATTATAATTGAAGCTTATATTAAAGTTTATAAAATAATTAAAGTTACTGAACATCTTTACAAGGTTGTATTGGGGCAAATGTGTAAGCTGTCACAGGACTCATCCTAGAATTTCCGAACTATAGCTATCGTGCGGGTGGAAATCACCTGTGTATTGATTTTTTGTGTGTAAGCTATTGCGATTCAACCCCAAAGTTCCGATAATAAGGATATTGAAATTCCAAGACGACCGGCAAGTTTAATCTGCAGCAGTCTTTGGTAGTGTTTTTTTCATATTCTGGTATGTTTGCATTGCTTAAGAGCGCTATAAGAATATATTAAAAGCAGCATACGAGTATAAGCTAAAAAAACATAAATTCTGATGTTTAACAGTCTTAAGAATAGAAACAGGTCGGTAGTGAATCTGCTAGGAATCAAACCTGGGGGATCTGCTTGCTAAGCGTGAATTTTAACTATCAAACTAAAAAATGTGTGTTGTTTTCAAGAAATCCACATCGAAAATAATAAAATTTAAAAAAACTCGCCTAGTTTTATATTTATTTTCTCAACACGAAAATATCTTCTTGTAAAATATACAAATACTTAAATTCGACATCAAATATTGGTCCGCTCAAGATAAAAGGGGAGAGAAAGCAAAGAGCGGGCAGTGTTAAAGGAATATAAGGAAACATTTATCTGGATTGAAGAAAGTTTTCTTTCTACCTTAAAATCGCTTAGGAATTTGAAGGATTTTATTGTAATACATCATAAAACATTTTCATTAAAAATAACAAAATTAGATAAACTATTGATTTTTTTTCTTATATAGTAGAATACTAACAAGGCCTTGCAATTTTATAGTTCGAATTTATAGTCCTATCTAAATTGTCACTTTTAACCTAAAAAATTAGGGAAGCTACGACAAATTTATACAACAGTTATCTGTAAATGCTAATTTCTACACTAAAAAATGTAAGATTCAGTATTACGTGTTAGACAATGAATTTGGGCTCTAATATTTAGACAACGGACAGTCCATGAGGTTCAAATTCTTTTATCTATCTTAAATATATACCTATAACTTAATACTTATTGTAGTTTTATTGCCAGTGTTCATCATTGACAATATTTTTTTTGTTCGAGTTAGATAATTATTAATCTCAACGGATTAATCACGCCAGATAAAACGCAGATACTCTTGAAATGTTGTAACACTCTGCTGTTGTCGTCATCATTGCCTTTTCTTTATCTTTTCAGGTCAAAGTTGAATCATTACAAGCACAGATCTGGACTACTTTCAATGAATGATGCGTATGTTGAGTGTATGATGAGAAGTTGGACATTATTTTGATGTGCTGGTTGAGATCATGATGCTGTTAAACTTATATATATGATAGTTTGGGATTTAAATACAATACATATATGTAAGAATGTCAATACAGAGTGTGAATTACTGACTGTTCAAGTATTTAGTTCAAATATGTAAAATTCTGAATAAAGCTTTGTAAAGTGAAATGATCCTCTCTATTAGGTGCATGGCCGCACGGTAACGCACTGAACTTCTGCGCGGAAGGTCGCCGGTTCGAACCCTGTGCTATACAACTTCCCTCGTATGACACAGCCTTTTTTCTGCTTAGTATATATTTGGAGTTTAAGGATACCTACGCTTTTGGTCATACCAATTCTTTCAAAAAGAGAAAAAAAACAAGTGTGTTCTGATCGCTTCACTTCGGTGTGCCATTGGATCCAACACAGCCGTGTGAGCTGTGAGTTTACTGGTGTGCAATGGCTCACTCACTTAAAATAACTAGCTCCAAGGCACAGCTTAGCTTTTCAAATGAATTGTTGTTAGAATAGCGAGGATATCCTCGACTATGAGGCCCTGCAATGACGATTCTCCATTTTCACAATAAAGTAAGTATTTCGCATTGTAATGTACTTGTGCTCTGTGGTTTACCTTTTGTATAATATTAAAATTATAAATGGTGTACTGTGGATAATTCATAAACAAATATAATGAAAACAATTCATTATTATCAATAAATCATTATTTTATTTATTTATTATCCATAAAACATGAACAATTTAATAATGTAATTTAAAAGGCGAATGAATCATCGAGTACAAGTACTTGCCAGTGGAAAAAATCTCCCAATTTTGTGTATACAAAAAACGACTGCATTAGCAAGACATAATATGACTTGGTCATATTATGACCAAGTTTATCTTTCATTTTATTTATTTATTTTACACACGAAAAGAAATATACATAATTTGCGAAAAAATAACAGGTAATTTAATTTGGACACACAATTTTAACGGATCTGGGTTGGTTGCCTTTCATTTGTCGTGTCCCACTGAGGACATATGTCATGAAAAAATGAATCGATACTTCTTTCCGATTTTTTATTATATAAAACCACGTTACACATTCTCATCAACCTGACAAACAGTGACACTCGATTACATATGTGTACATCACGCGAAATCAAACTCCTCACATTTCATCACTCCAGACATAGCGCAATATTGGATGGCACAAATATTGCGATCGACTATGGTGTATTGTATTGAATTGTATTACATTTTCGTTTTACACAGTAAAATCTGGCAGTCTCGTTGTCATGTGCTATTTTTTATGACGAATCAGAATCGTGTTAAATGAGCCTAACGTTAAAACCAGACTCAAACCCATTTTATAAAATATGGATGTCAACGGAAATTGAGCCTGTTACTCCCTTGTTGGAAGTCAGTTGACTTCGCCAACTAATCAATAAAGGAGGTAGTTTACCATTAATTTTAAAAAAATATTTGAATTAAAAGCATCATTTTGAAACATGTTATTTTAAGTGAAATCATACAGTAAACACGTTTTAAAGAGTGTTTGCATTGTTGGTAAGCAAAATCATATAACGATATTTGTGCCACCCTGTACAAATATCATGTTCCATATTATGTTGCATAAGTACTTTGTAAGCTCACGTGGTGTTCGGCTCAAGGAGCACTGAGCCACGGGCCATCACGCCGTGACGCTTGAGAACCGGGCACGAGCAAGCACACCTGCTACCTTGCTGATGAGCCAATAATTCCGCCAAATAACACGCGCCAAATAAATATTTCCCTCGTCATATGCCCTACTGCAGGTACAGCTTTGACCCTTCGCAACTTATCTTCAACAGGGTTAGCAACACATATTCAAAGTATTTTTAAGTTTGACAAATGAGGTTTACTAAGAACATTTTGTTGACCTATCTAGTTTATTTTCAGATTTAAGTTGGTCACTGATTGATTTATGGATTTAACCCTAGTATCATAAAAAATATTGTAAATGAGGCTTTATTAATATTTATATGTATGAAGTGCCCGCCAACAAAATACTTGGTCAACAAGGAGCAGTGAATTGGTGTGAAAGAGGAAATTTAAAAAAATATTTAAACATAGAGATAGGCAAATAGGAAAGATATCCGTGTTTTTATATCTACGTACTCAATAGTTCTTACGTCAACAACATTCATATGTCTTGTTAGACATGCTCTTATTTCTTGATTGTTCTTGTGCTATGTATTTAACCTTTCCATTCCTGTGCTAATAAAAAGCACGTTCCGGTGCTGTGTATTCAATACACATGTAAAAATGAACGATTTAAAATCGGAAAAATAAGAATATTCATAGCCAATCGCTTAAATTAATTAAATTTGAATTAAAAAGTGATAAAAATTGAAATTTAATTGCTGAAAACATGAAAAATACATCGACCGACGTTTACAAAACGGACGAAGCGACCTCCTCAAATGGATGCCCGAAAGCTACTGAAGCGAGAGAAGCGAGCGAACTGAGATTCTATTTCTTGCGTTCCCATATACCGAAGTAGAGTTAGAGTGAGACGTGAATAGCGTCACTTCCTCACCCATAACGGTTTTTTAAAATGAATATACCTACGTCACACATTGGCACGCGTTTGATTGTATTGTTGAATTTATTCCCGATTTTCAAAAAATATCTCTGATGTGGCCGATAAGTGCTAATTATTATTAAAATATTTTTTTTCATTCAATGCCTAAATGTATTACGGAGGAATACCTTAAATCTGAACCCAGTATTTATTATATTTATAGAGAAATTACAGTTTTTAGAAACAATGTGTACTAGTTACACATCGCAGGGAAGAAAGGGTTAATATAAAATGGTAGGATAAGCACGTATTTTATGATTTACTCAAAATAAACATGTTTTAAGAAATCTTTTATTTCTTATACTTTTTATTGTTAGTATACCATATCTTCCACCCCCTTGTTGGTGAAGACAATTTCCGCTGGTTCAAATTAACGCATTATTGATGAGGCTTAGTAAACCAGTATAGAAGCAATAAAAATGTAAAAAAATAATTTCAATTTGTAGGACACATTTCCAAAATATCAGAATAAGTTAGGAAAAAGGGATCGTAATGGCAGGTACAAGGACAATATTAAGTTCAGACTCACAGGGTTACAGCGCTACAGTATAGCGACGAGTCGAGACTTACCGTGGCTAAAGAGGTGTTACTTTTCAAAACTGCGAAACGGGACTGCAAAAAAGACAAGCGCACAAATGACAAAAATGTCTATCACCGAGTCGACAAATGTCACCTGAAAGAGTGTGCCCAGATTACATGAAAGTGTGCAGATCCAGGATTGGACTATTAAGCCACATCAGAGTATATGAAAGGGAGTTATGATCATACTCATCAGCGAGGCATTCATTACCTAAGTAGAAAGTTAGTAACTCCAGACTAATGTCTGCTTTTTTTTCGAAGTTAACCCTTGCCGATCTGTGAACGGACAAGAGTGACCAAGACGTATATTTTATTTAATTTCTCGAAATATACTGCTATAATATATAATATCTCGAAATATACTGCTATAATATCTCGAAATATTTAATTTCTCGAAATATACTGCAGGGTCTTCATACTTTATGTATTCCTCATCGAAACCTCTATGATTTGAACGATGTCATTACGAAATAAAATCATAAATAAATATCAACAGAAATGAATGATATTAAATCGAGAATTGACGAAATGTCAAACACTCCGTATGACTCATTCTTTTTTGACAGTTAATATTTTACGAGTACATTCGTTCCAGGGATTGGTTACCAGTTTTATCAAACACCTGTGTGTTTAGTACATATAATAGAAATAAAAGTTATTTCGTGCCCCAATTGCGATAGACTTTCTCCACAGGATTAAATTTTGATTTTATGATATGTTTGTCCTATTTTCAAATTTTGACCTATTTTCAAAGTTTTTATATTTTCCAAATGGCATATTTTATTGATTTGAATTTCGTGTTTGTTTTTATATTATTATTTTTGAATTTATATATTCATTTTATATTTTGTTAATATGTTAATTATTGTCTTAATTTGAATTATATTTTTATTGCCAAAAAATACACGCTATATTTTATTGTATAATTTTATGATTTTTTTTTTAAAAGGTTGGAGACCTCTTTTCAGTCATGCGCATTCTGAACGTTGCGCAGACCGAACGACGCAGTGGGAAAATGATATTCTTATAGAAATGTCACCTCTCTGTTTCAACTCTTATTTTATCATTTCTTACACTTATTTTATATTATTCGACATTTTATTACATAATAAAATGATGTTTATAGCTAATTACAAAAAAAAACTAATAGATTTTGCATAATTTTAATTTAAAACATACATGTTTACTGTACCCTCAGTGTCCAACACCGTTACTGGCGTAATTTTTTAGCACAGCAAGGGAAGTGTTAAAATGTAAAAACAATAACAAATCTTATTTTTTATTTTCACATCCCTGTTCTCCTTCTTGACTCTTCTGCTCTCCTGATCCCAAGGCTTATCCAGCTCCTAGAAGGACCCTAGTAGGAAAGATAAGTGGTCACGTCCTTCTGTCCTTTTTCTCATTCAATTACTGATTCTGGAGAGGTGTGCCTGGACGAGACATTCGCTTTATTGCTTGCAATTCATTTAGTGGAATCTTGAGGTCGTCTTAGGTTATTGATTTCTAAATAGACTAAGGATATACTATACTTGAATGTAATAGTTAAATATATTTGTTTCCGTCTTGAAAAAGACGAAATTTATTTGCTATAAAACTAGTAAAAAAATACGTCTAGACTTATTCAGGAATAATTTCCCCCTCTCATCATCAATGCGACTTAAACATGTGTCCAGAAATAAAATTGTACGCTAGATCAAAATAATATCACCTAATGCAACTTCAATAAGTAGCTATCACATGCGAGAAAAATATGAAAAAGGCACCTGAAAATGGTCTGATCCGTTAAAAAAAGGTCTGCTTACAAATCAAACCAGTAGATAACCTAAGATAACTATAACTTATTGAAACTAATAACTATAGTTTAGAAACAGTTTTCCCCTTTTTGTATATCCTTTGTTATGAATTACAATAGTTTATAGTTTTACAATTCATTTTTTTCTACAAAGACAACACCTGGATTAAAATGAAAAATTCTATTATTTTAATTTACCCATTTTCAGCCTGGTTTGATATTTTATTAAAAAAAAATTAAGTTCTCTTAACTACTCAAAGAGTTTGATATTAATTGGATTAAGCAACATAAATCAAAAATACTTAAAAACCAATTTGATATGCAACACGAACTAGGTGACCTAATTGTTAAGACGCTTGTCTTCTAGCCTGGGGGTTAAAATTTTCCGCTTCCGCTGAAAAACAATTTATTTTAAAAAAGGTTACATTATATTTTTTTCCGTAAGACGTCTTGAACATCTTACTAGTTGATGGAAATCGATTGTTATTTAACAATAAATCAGGATGTACTGCATTCAACAAAATTGTAATACAATAATACGATACAATATATCTTAAACCATTTGAGAGACAGGTTAAGGTAGATCGAAGAAAGAATGGATGTAGACAGAACTTAACTGAAATGAAATGTTAGAAGATTAGTAACATAAGTTAAACGAAAATAGATGAGGGAAAGGAAAAAATTATGTTCGTGGATAAAAAGGGTATATACGAGTAGATTTGTCATAACGGCATACTGTAAAAGGGAATTGAAGTGATGGTATTTGAGTATATATTTAAATCTTGATGTTGTTTTTTTTTTAATTAAGGACCCCACCTAATAAACAATATTTTTATATATTGTTTATAGTTAATGTATTAACATTGTTGAGGTTTAAATACATTGTAATTTGTTTTATCAAACACTGTTTATTCCACTTTTTGTAACGGTATAACCCTACCGGTTTCAAGGCTTTCACCTCATAATCAGGGGATCACCTCATCATCAGTCTTGCTTGTGCTCCCCTAATGATGAGGTGAAAGCCTTGAAACCGGTAGGGTTATACCGTTACAAAAATTGGAATAAACAGTGTTTAATAACACAAAACAATTTTTTTATTTTTATTTAAGGATCACACCTAATATACAATATTTTAATAAAATTGACTTCATATTATTCTGATATAATAACCTCTCATGCTCAAAATGTTCGAGAAAACGTTCTTTCAGGTCATTGTATAATTTACGAAACAATGCGAGGTAATATTGATTTGAAAAATGGTAATAAAAACAACATTTCTTCACTTCACATCAACGTTTTTGATTGCTAGAACTTTGCATCCAGTTCGAGAGAGCAACTTTTATATATTATATGAAGAACCTTTGTATTTAAATAACCTATTTTCATCAGTTCAGAATATTTACTTGCTTTTTTTCTTTGATTTCATTGAATATAATATACTCTGCAAAATCTATCAGTCAAACTAATATTATATATGTATACAACATAAGCTGGTTCCTTGGAAAATAAATAAGCCCGCTATAAGTACGATGAATACCAATATATATTTAAAAAGGTAAACACATCAATAAAATGGCATGAAATCCAATGAAAATTAAACGAGATATAATCACATTCACTGTCTGATAGGAAGCCACATTTATGAAATTCATATCAAGGAAAGTCTTACATGTGTGTGTGCTATTTGGATAGTTGCTTTACTGGAAGAGATACGAGGGATATCGATAGGAAACAAAGTTAATGGAGCACTTAAACATGTATTCTCGAACCGCACAGTATGAAAATCGACTAAGATGATATTCCACAATAGTATGTGCCAGCTTTGATGTATGGAAGTGAAACGTGGACTTGAAAAAAAATACTAAAAAGAGTCAAAATAAATTATGCAGAAATATGTAAACTGAGAAGGAAACATGGGGTGATGATATATGACAGAATACGTATTGAAGTGATAAGGAATGAATGTAAACGAAATACTGGTGTATTAAAAATAACGAATGAATAACAAAACAAATTTCAGTGGAAATTGTTGTAGAGGAAGACCAGAAAAAGTATGGTTGAATCAAGTGAAATATTACTTCATTGACTTTTGTCTGATTGGTTAGAATAGATTGCCGCCTGGCAATAAGCCTGCCAGATTGTATTTGTAATAAAAGTGTTAAATAAATAATATATTAAATCAAGATATTTCGAAAGAATGGAATGTAAAAAGTCAAAGAATCGTAAGAGTTGTGTAAGAAGGTACAGTACCCGACGGTAAGTAATACACATCGGGCTTAAGAAAGAGGCTGTCGGCCATAATCGGCTAACTTCGGCTTTGTAGAGCGTCGTCTCTGTCACTCATACACGCGTACAACATACATAGATGTAGAAGAGGTGAAGGATATGTGACCAGATATGTAAGTTTGGCGCTCTGGCAGGGAGGGCACGTATGTAGTATGTTTGCATATCTGAATAAATTTTTTCCCATAACTCCTTAAATAACTTAAAGTCCTGTACTTGAATAGTTTTCCACGTATTTTTATCATTCATTTCAATTGTCATTCGTAAAAAGTATTATCTGTATAGAATAGAATACCTAATTAATTAAAAAGTATTCTCCATATAGAATGGAATGCCTGATTAATTAAAAAGTATTTACTGTATAGAATGGAATGCCTAATTAATTAAAAAGTATTCTCTGTACAGAATGAAACGTCTAATTAATTAAAAAAATCACATTCAATTTGTAACAGTGCCATTTTATTTGTACAAGTGGGTACATGCTAATTGCAATAACAAGTAGATATGTTATATGCTAATTGCAATAACAGCAACAATTAAAGGCAATTTAAATATATCGATTTTTCATAGTTGTATTATTAGTTAACGATATTTAAATCGACAGTTTCTCTATTACAGCACTACATGCATAATTATGGAATTTAAAAAAAATAATCAATTATACAAAACACCTCGTCATAATTGCTACATATGTTATGATAACTCATGAAAATAGGCTAACGAAAATAAACATCACAAAAACTTGTTTACGACCAATATTTTATTTATTGTGTTTGATATTTTTTTTGTTCTCATTTATTTAATATATTTATATGACTATTGTTTATGCGGATAAACAGTGTGTTGGCAAATATTTCACGTTATAGTAAAATCGTAAATAATATTTTTTTCAACAAAATTATAAAAATAGTATGGGCACCATTTACAATATTTGCAAAATAGTGAAATTAAAAAGGTTTTTTTTTAATTCAACAAAACCAAATAAAAATACATACCAATCAATACAACAAAACAATTTAAATAATAAATACGTGCACGAATTATAATGATTGTAAAAATATAATAACCTAACAATATGTGTATACACAGTTGATCACACGATTCGGGGCTGTCTCGAGTCAGCTGCCCGCACCTCATCATACCAATTTGACATTAATGCGAAAATAATAGTGCAGCACAAATGCAATACTTCATCAACTCTCAAATCTGTCAACTTTTATAATACAGATTTTATTGAAAAATATCAGCGTATATGGTCTGTGACGGTTAATATTTACGCTAAGCTAGCGGGCGTCTAATGTTCGATTCCTGACTGGTTCTGCTCTTAGGCCACTTTCTTCTTCTTTGCGTTCTCAACGCTGAGTGATGTGGTCTTCCGCTATATCTAGATGTGTTCGGGTCCTGGTCCATACTGAATGCAGCATTTAAAGAAATTCATTTATTTGATCACATCTCCTAATCTAAACCGATGGTACAAATACTGCATTAAATGAATAAGTTCGTAATCTGATTGACTTTGTACTTTTTAAAACACACCTTTGGCCACCGTTAGTGACAAGTTACTATATATCTAATTGACATTTTACGTCATTCCAGCTCCACCACTAACTATAGACAAATCACCTACTGTCAACTTTCACCACCCATGTACAAAATGTTACCAGTTATTTAAATTATTTTTTTTCAAGTTTGAAACAGGTTTGAACCAATGACATCTAATAACGAGAAAAAAATAATTATTAAAATCTAATTAAACACAATAACAACAGAAACCATTAATGCTACTCATGTTTCCCAATGAAATGGTTCAGTTATACCTACAAAGTTGACTAAGAAGTTCAAATATCAATGTATCCACCGAGAAATGGAAAATATCGATATAGGAAAATTTATTTAACAAGATCATTCCGCGTGCGAATGGTAATGCTCTTAATGAATAAGTCAACGAAAACAATTGAATAATTCACGATGGCGTAAATTACTCTCTGGTACATTAAACAAAACTTTATCAATCAACAACCTGTTTCTTTCATTCCTGTTATCAATCGGGTGCGTATTTTATTCTAACGCTGTCAAAGTAATATCCAACAATACTCATTAAAAATGTGAGAGAGAAATCTATATTCTTTGCAATGAAGGTAGTATGGATTATGGATTTCTTTCGGGTTATGGATTAACCGTACGGTTAAAGGAATCTTTATGGCCTTTATCAAAACCTTGAGAAAACCTGAATGGCCATTGGATGGATTCATGACCGAATATGATTTCCATATACGAGTATATATAAAATATACACGAATTGTATGTTAGGAAACACTTTATTACGGTCAATTTGTAAATTTTAATAGCTGATCGCGTAAGGTCTGATGGCCGAGAAATGCAAATATATCGGTACCGCTTAGGCAAGTAGCGTGAATATTTTTGTTCTGATTAATTTACTGCAAAATGATTTCCTAGAAACAAATTATTAATTAAACATTTGTTAGAGGTTTTTACTTAAATAATATTGATTTTTTGATGAAGGATTTAGCATTTTTGTAACGTATTATTTAAAAAAATATCTAAAATTGAAAGATAACCACTCTTCAGGATCTAAGATTATTGTATCCTAGTTGGCAAAACGTTTAATTTGTACCCGAGGTTTAAGGGTTCCATTTCCGATCGTATCCAAAAAAGATGTAAATTTTTACGAGGGTTAGTAGAAAAATACCGAGGTTTTTTTAATGTAGGCTGTTTGTTTTTTTCTTATACTCATATTTTTTCGTCACGTTGGTGACATTGTCTGTGATGAACTCGCACATTTAAATTTTTAAGCCATGTTGCATGGGCAGTTTGTGTTTAACAGGGAAGTATTTACAACGCATTTTGACACGTTTGCGATTTTTTAAATTTTAACAATGGCTGGATAAAATTTTGTTTAAGTATTACGTCGTTTTGCGTGAAGCAATCCAAACAAAACAATTAGAAGTGTGGGCAACACCTTTTGCTTTTTGCACCAGGTTACATTTCCCTTCTGAATCGTGAATCTTTGCCCAAAACCATCACCGTTGTGATTCCACAGCTACCGTATTCACCAAACCCTGCGAATTTTTCCTGTTCCAGAATATGCAGAAAACATTTCAAGGGAAACATTTTACGACCACAGAGGAGATTAATACAAAAAGTGTGATTCACAAATGTTTTGCGGGCTGGAAAAAAACATTGGCATAAGTTTATTTTATCCTATGAGGACCGTAACAATATTACGTGTAGATACTTTTTCATATAAATGAAAATTCTTGTTATTTTTTTATTAAACCTCGTATAGGTAAATTTCATTTTCATCTTAGCATGTCGCTTTCTTATTTTGTGTGAAAATGACCACTTTAACACGCTCAAAATAAAGTTGGCTGAAGGAAAATAAATTAAACTAAGATAATAATACTCATTGTAATAAAAATAAATAGGAAATCTTAGAATTGATCTTGAAAGTTTCAAAATAAATAGACGGTATTTGAAAAAATCGTTTCTAATTTTATGTTTTTATTTTTCATCACGCGTCGTTATCAATGTCTATTGGAATAGACAAACAAAACGTATCTTAAATTTATTTTATTTAGGCATACGTCGTTTACTTTTGTAACCCTCATATACCTCACCATGTATACTCTACTAGTATGAAGACTTTTCACTCTTCCCTTTTTCAGAATTTGATGGTCTACGTTTCTTGACCCTCCCAAAATTCTCGTTTATTTTATAGTACAAATGTATGATATCCCTTTTAATCCCAGCATATTTTGCATATAATGTGCGAAAAATCCCAAAAATTTTTTGGCAAAAAAAGGCAGTAGTTTATATTTTATTTATTATCTCAGTTAATATTTAGTTTTAAAACCTAACTTTTTTGTGCAGACCTCCCTGTAGAGTGTATAATAATAAGTCATTTTCATATTGCATACAAAAAACAATATTTTTATTTTATAAACATAACAACGTGTACGATAACTTTGAGGCCGATATTCGGCCCCATGGGGTTAAAAGGGATATTTTTTGTAAATATTTTATCATTCATTCTTTTTACGTTGCTGAACTATCTTAATTCTCCTTTTTTTCATATAAGGTATTGTATCTTCTTTCAATATATTAGGTGTTAACATAAGTTGTGTTCGTTTTTTTCCAATTTAAAAATGAGCACCGAAAGTAAAACAAAATGGTAAATTGTAATTTATTTTTAACAAACACTGTTTATTCCACTTTTTATGACGGTATAACACTACCGGTTTTAAGGCTTTCACCTCATCTTCAGGGGAGCGCAACTACAATATATTGTGTGGGAATCTTCATGAATAATATGGTTTAAGTGGTCCTCATCGAAGTTCACTGGTCGTCCGGAATGCTCCATGTCTTTCAGGTCGAAATTACCGTATTTGAAACGCAAAAACCATCAACGAGCTGTCCTTTTATTCATAGCATCTTCACCGTACAATTCGCTAATATCGCGAGCAGCTTTGCCAGCTATATTCCCTCGAATGAACGCGAACAGAAGGAGGTGTCAAAAATGCTCACTTTCGTCTACTTGCCATTCCATTTGGAAGGCTTGTGATCAAATAAAATAATACATGTAACGTAAAAGCAAACACACTATCTTGTAGAGCAGAAAATTTTCTTTCGAATGACGTACAACATTTACCATTTTGTTTTACTTTTGGTGCTCATTTTTTAATTGAAAAAAAAACGGACACAACTTATGTTAACACCCAATACATTCTTTCCTAATACATTTATTCTTTATTATGCCACAAATTATTTTTTCCAAAAATTCTACGCACACTCTTATTTGCCACACGAAACAAATGTTTTGAATTTGTTTCGGTCGATATTTGCTAAATGTATGTATCAAGGCCTAGAGAGCACAGTTGATGAATTATTGGCTGGAGAAGATTTAATACACTTGCTAAACTCTGATTGAGGTAATAAACTCTGATGAGATTGCGATAGAGCCTCCGGGGCAATTATTTGGGCCGTGACTGTTTTTGTTTATATTTTTCAAACCGTTTTATGGCGACATCGTTTAGTTTTTTTATAGCCCTCTCACTGACAGAGGAATTCCACAATTACATGCAGGAAATAGAAGACACCTTTATTCGATTTCAAGTACAAGATTTTTTTTAAGGCAATTCACCTTGGCGACTTGAAATCGTAAATTAGCTATGGTTTTGATGAAAAATTTAGATATGTAGATATTTTTTAATTGCTTTGTTAATTATAATAAAAAATTAAGTTATTTAAATAAATTACTGATGGATACATATATAAATACAATTGTAAAAGTTTTACTTGAATCCGATATAGATGAAACGACGATAAACTTTTTGATATTTTTGTATGTGCATAACATATGTACATACTTTCGAATACTTAACAATAAAAACCTTTATAATTCCACATTTTAAATTAAACACCAATGCACATGTTTTGACACCTATTGCGATGTTATTTTCAAGCAGGAACTCCACAGTTATATATTCTAATACGGAATTTCACAAATTTAAAATTTATAAAGCACAAGTTTCGCTTACGGGGCAAGTCGAGAGAACATATATTAATACTTTCAAGACAAATAACTTATCGTTTCCTTTATATTCAAATATGTAGACATGAAGAATATAAATATTTTTATTTTACTCGATCTTGCCAGGTTTTTATCCGTCAACAATTCAATGCACACCTTTCACTTCTAGCTTTATAATTAATGCGGTTTGAGGAACAGTTGTTAAGGTAGTCTTGTTGCGTTTGTCAGTTGATTAGTTTAACGCATTGTGACTCTTTTTTCTTGTATGTCGTCGTTCCATGCTTTCAGTAACCATAAACCTCTCCTAACAGTCTTCTTGATCAACAGCAATGTTCCAAAAAATCGGAGGACACATCGTAGGCATATTGTAGACAATCCATAAATTATTCTCAGTTCTTCGATAATGGAGCCATTAGTTAGCCTTACCATCCATGGACTTTAACCAGCTTACAGTGTCTTGTGATAGCTTGTACAGTTTCTGAATATTTTCAGGTAATGCATACAGTTAGTTAGCCCCTGTCAACAATGTCATCCATAGTTTTAATCTACCCGTTTTCACACAGTTTGCTAGGACGTTATTCAGCACAAACAGTGCGACCCCGCTCATCTAAAGTAGAGAAAAACTTGGAAACTGCACAGTCAGAACATTCATAGGTATCCGTTTTTTATACTTCATACCCATTTAACGGGGCCATCATTTATGAGAGTGATCGGCCTAATATTGTGGCAATGAAATCCTGAAAGAATATGCTTAACTTGGACCTCGAGGAGACTCCAAAAATTGTATAGAGCGACTGCATATTGCAATACCCTGGTAGAAATTGACTGGAGAATGACTGTACCGGATAAAGATCAATGGAAGATGTTTCTATTGACAGGTGGTCGCGCTTTTGATGACAATAAAATTCATATGTTCAAACATAAGTTTTAGTTGAATATTTTAAAAATATAAATAAATTTAACAGTTTTTGTTTTTTTGACGAAAACACTTTTATTCATTTGGAAAAATAAACCGGAAAAAGGAAAATAACTAAAAAACACAATCACTCGATTATTCACAATGCTTTTGGACACCTCTATCGTCTAAAGTCACAACTAGCAGAATATAAGATTTGGAAGAAACGCAGGAGCAGTCCTACTCTAACGTTGAGGCAGGTGGAACCATCATATATGACGAAGCTAGCTTAGCAAGTTATAAAACTTGCTAGACTGCGTTAGCTTGGATACTTATACCGCATGCAGAACACTGACCCTGCAAATAAAGCTTTGTTTATTGATCTAATGGGGCGAAGGAAAGCAAGATACTAAAGCTGAGGTGGTTAGAAGGTGTGACACAGATCTGTCACATATTTGGTATAACGAATTAGATAACGAAATGTACTAAGGGATAGATAGAGGGAAGAGAATCCTGCAGGCAGCTAATATATATTCTGAATTGTAGAGCTGATGATAATGACGATGAGTATCACAATATTTTGTTAACAGATTGATGTGGATTGTCCATATAAACGGCAATAAGGCGAAAGGACAAAATTAAAGACACTTGCGTAATTTTAAAAAAACACCAAAAATTATGCAACTCTTCTCGTTATTTATAGTGTGACACGGCGTGGCACGCAATCTATTGTTTATAGTCACTGCTTGACAGTCACAGATAAATATTATATATTGTCCTAATCAATTTTACATTCAGGCGTGACTTAGAGATACGTTGGAGCTAATTCAATTCAAAACGACACTAATAAATGTTTGAAATAAAAACTTCATTTAAAATAATACAACATTATCATGTATTTACTTAGCACTTCATTATCAAATACTCTATTGGACTTTTTGTCATCTCTTTCAACACAACCAGACAAAACCAAATATAGGAAATTACATAAAATATTCAAATCATTATTCACCTGTACAAATATATAATATGTTAAGAAGTTACATAAAATATTCAAATCATTATTCACCAAAACATATATAGGAAGTTACATACAACAGTCAAATCATTATTCACCTATACAAATATAGGAAGTTAGATAAAATATTCAAATCATTATTCACCTGTACAAATGTAGCAAGTTATTATACATAAAATATTCAAATCATTATTCACCTGTACAGATATAGGAAGTTACATAAAATATTCAAATCATTATTTACCTGTATAAATATAGGAAATTACATAAAATGTTCAAATCATTATTCACCTGTACAAATAAAGAAGTTAAATAAAATATTCAAATCATTATTCACTTGTACAAATATAGAAAGTTACATAAAATATTCAAATCATCATTCATCTGTACAAATATAGGAAGTTATATAAAAAAATTCAAATCACCATTCACCTGTACAAGTATAGGAAGTTACATAAAATATTCAAATCATTATTCACCTGTACAAATATAGGAAGTTACATAAAATATTCAAATCATTATTCACCTGAACAAATGTAGGAAGTTACATAAAATATTTAAATCATTATTCACCTGTACAGACATAAGAAGCTACATAAAATATTCAAATCATTATTTCCCTGTACAAAATTCATGAACAATATAGATACATAGTAAAATTAAAAATATCCTTATCAGTCTTACAATGCAGGAAGGGTTTTGAATACCTTATCATTCTTACAATGCAGGAAAGGTTCTCTATGTCGTATCCCTTTCAGCAACAAACCGCGTCCAATTATTTCTTCCGTGTGATACCCTCTAACATCACTGAATTGGTGATTCGGACATATAAAAAAACGTGGTCGATAAACAATATTGTTTTCGGCCCCAGCAATCGAGCCTTTGGGTTAAGAGTCACTGGAGTATGCACGGAAATTGCGGTTCTTCATTGTACGTGAAGAGACAACGCAGCGCTCACGCACTTTGTGCGTTTGAGTATTTTTACATGACGAACTATTTTACCAGATTTGGACACTTTTTTTTTTTGGTACGATCAGGATTCGAATAAATTACTGGGTCAAAAAAAATAATAGCGTTGTCACAAAAATATTTATTTATTATATAGTTTGGAGCATACCGTCTATCGATCCCACGTATTTAAAAAGCAAATTAAAACACTATGTGAAAGATAGCTGCACAAAATTGACTGAGCATGGACTGTTCTTCCGACCTGGTGACGATATAATTCTCTGTTCTCCCATTTCCCGTACAGAGCATGTAAAAGAAATGTTCAGCTCCTCCAGAGCAGTTCAGAGCCAGATGGTAGTGTCTTATTTGTCTTCTGGGACCCGATATTCCTCTCCACTCTTTCTAGGAATCAAAGATTTATTGGTCACAACTGTGTCTGGATATCAACATAGAAGTATGGAGTCGGCGGCTATGCAAAGGATTTCTGGGCTCATCATATTGGTTGGATTTCTCAGCAATGCTTCCAATGGCTCTCCTAATTATTAGGGGAGTAATCGCGGCAAATATGTACACCTTATTTTTTTTAATAAAAACAATAATCATTCTTATATTTAATTAAATGTTGTTTGTTCTTCAGGAACTTGACACAGAATCTTTATGGTAGATAGACATGCTCCCATTCTGCAATACGTTGAAAATGAGAAAAGTCATGTTGAATTACCGTATTTTACGGACTATAAGACGCACTTTTTTCTTCAAAAAATTGCCTCCAAAATTTAGGTGCGTCTTATACTCGAAATTAATATAAAAATGTCCAGTGTTTCATTTAAAGTTCCCGCCAGTCTTAAAAATGGCCTTATATTCGATGCCGCGGGAAACCTATCTTTATCTGGCAATATTGGATTCAACTGACAGCAACAGTGTACCGATGCGACGATGACGATGAAGAGTAAGAAGAAGAAGAAGAAGAAAGTTCAGATAACGATTTTCAGGGATTTTAAAGGTCAGTTCGGTTTTATAAACTAAGAATTTTTTTAGTCTGGCTTTGCAATCTAATAATGAAAAAATGGTAGAAATGCTATTTTTTTTTAAATTGCCTAAAAATTAAGGTGCGTCTTATAGTCCGTAAAGTATGGTAATCATTAAGGTTACGAGAGGTTTTCCTTCAAAGGATTCGTTAATTAAATGATTTTTAGTTGCAATAAATCATCAATGGGTCAACATTTGTATTTTTAAAGTATCAAAATTTTAAAAATACAAAATTAGTATTTTTAAAGTACTTCAGTTCAAAGACCTCTCACCTAGTCTCCAGTAAAATAAAAATCCAACTTTGTAAAACAGTATAAAGATCTGTATCCGTCGGATATCTGGACACTCACAAAGCGATACAAAAAAGTTCTCTTAACATCTGAAATGAAAAACCGTCGAATGCTGAGAATCCCGTGGACCATCAGAAGAACGAACGTCTCACTCTGCTTCCAGCATATTCTGCGGTTTTCTGGGCCCATTTACAAATGTGAGCCACATAACCTTAAGAAATCGATGTTCATAAGAAGTGTGACAGAAATAAGATGCAGAACGCCAGCAATATGGAGATATCAAGTTAAATAATTGACTAATGAAAACATGTACACTACCATTCAAACGGCAAATGATCAAGATTAGTAGATACGTGTCACCAACAACGTATAGATAATAACCCTCAGTAATGGTGAGAAAGAAAAGACGGCCCTTTATATAATGAATGAAATTGTACTACTTCAACAATATACGTGTAAATATCTGGGATGCCGGCTGTATGATCAATGATCGGTTGGAAGGAATTGCTGTTTAGCAATATGCCCATCAGATGTGCCATGTTTAACCATGTAAATGGAACAGTCTAAATATATCAAAATAAGAAATCGCCTCTACAAGGATTTCAATTTCGATTGACGTATGTGAATTTTGCGTTGCAATATATTCTCTATACTTCTCTATGATGTTGAAGCATGGACTCTTACTCAGTTCACCGTAAGAAAACGCGATAATTTCGAAATGTGGTGCTATCAAAGAATGCTGATAGTCTCTCGAGTTAATAAAGTTCGTAATGGTGACATCTTGAAACGGATAAAATATAGAGAATTTTCATCCCCCATCACAAAGAGAAAGTGATTATACTTCGGACATTTGTTTCCGAGGAATACGTTTGGGCCAGAAGAAGCTGGAGAAAAAGACGGATCTCCTCGTTGAAGAACTTACTGAAGTGGTTTCATTATTGTACAATACATTGGTTCAGAACTGCTGTATCAAAGATTAAGATAGCCATGATGATTGCCAACCTCCAAAGAAAAGACAAACTTTGAACATGAAAGAGAAGGTTCTGTTACTTGGTGTACTGAATCTAAAACCATTGAGTATGTTTTATTTGAGAAACATGAATTACACACAATAGATTGAAGGCTAACATTTGTATTTACGAGAATATAGATTATATTAAAAAAAACATTTTTCGTTGACCACTGCTATCTCATGAATCTGTTGATATTATCCCATAATTCACCCCAAGTGGTACGAGGGTGGCACAGTATCGAGGGAGTAGCAAGGCGAGGAGATCAAGTCCTTAGACGTGCTCCAACTGCAAGGTGCACACTTGTCGGTTACATGAGAAAACGATGGGGTCATATCCTGATATAAAATGTGACTGTTACACCGATTCGGCGATTATTCAGGATTGTGAAAAAGGAAAAAAATCATTTTAGAAAGAATTAGAAAATATTGAATTAAAAATTATTTTTATTGATACTTTTTGGTTTTGATTTCTTTCGGGTGCAGAGATGGACATATAGTAGACCTCTTTTTGAAAAAAAGTTGAACAGGTATGATATCTTTAAATTTTATTTTATTATAATGTACGGTATTACATTTATTTACTTTATTTATAAAATCTTTTATTGCAAATACAATCCGACGGGTTTATTGCCAGGCAGCAATCGCTTCCAACCAACTAGATAAAAGTAAATGATGTAAGTTACATGGTCGCATAAATCATCCAAATGACAACCCATTTCCACGAAATCCATGAACACATGCGTGAGCATAGCCCACAAACCCCACAAAGATGGACAATCACCCGAACATTCCTTTTCATATAAAGTGAGATATCATCAATTTAAGGAAAAGGAAGGGATGGTGGAGAGGAAAGGAAAAAAAACAGGAAAGAAACACGTTATATTACTGACTAGAAATTAAGAGTTTTTTCAGTTGCCTTTAAAGCATGCCAAGGACGGAACGAGTCTAACATTGGTTTGTAACGGACAATAAACGATGGCGTAAAAAAATAGGAGCGGGGAACTGGAAAGGTCAATGAGCAATCTCTGTTTGAGCATAGCGCTAATCCATGTTCAAAAAGATACTTAATTTTCGGTGAGATAAGAGGGAGCGGTAGGACAGTTAAGGATATTATACAATAGAGACAGCATGTGAATTTGGCGTCTATTTCTAACATTCAACCAGTTCAATGCCTTCTGATACGAAGTTATATGCTCTTACTTTCGTTGGTTGAAAAATAAATCTTAGACAAATATTTTGAAGACGCTGTAATTTGTCCTGTTGTTCCTCTATAACATCCATGTAACAGACGTCCACATAGTCCAGAATCGGAAAGAGCAGAAAATATTTGCAACACTTTAAGGGAATGAAGGCTGAAAAAGATCCTTCG
The DNA here is from genome assembly GCA_949825065.1 of Odontocerum albicorne. NCBI lineage: Eukaryota > Metazoa > Arthropoda > Insecta > Trichoptera > Odontoceridae > Odontocerum > Odontocerum albicorne. Next base: position 6,982,043 of record OX463853.1, on the reverse strand, counting down.
GCTTACTATATTCTACATTTTTTATTTGAATTACATATTTTACATTTTTGATTTGAAATACATTTTTTATTTGAATTGCATATTTAATGTTTTTATATAAGAAACATATTCTACATTTTTATGCGAAAAATATGTACAATATTTTGATTTAAGTTAGGTAGCTCTTAAAATCACTCGAAAACTAAAGTGACTCTGGTATCTACCGGAGATTCAAGTAATATATCAAGATGGAGAACTGAAAGGGAGGATAAAAGGAATGAATGGTGTATGGGATAAAGAAGAATGCATTAGTGATAAAGAAGCAGAGTTTAATGAAAATATCTAAATTACTATTTTTTAATCAGTTTACAAGTGTAGCTGAAATATAGAGTCATATGACAATGCTCAGAATTTCTTGATTTCATTTCATCGTATCTCAATCACCACAGTGCTGCGCCCAGCAAGTGTAGAACAATAGTTCTTAACTACCATAAACTTGCCTACTATATATGGGTCATATATTGAGAGGAAATTAAAACCATTTCTTACAATTAATATTTAAAGGCCAAATTAAAGGTCGCCTGTCTTGGTTACGCAAAATTCGTGAATGGACAGATGAGAAGCCATTCCGTGCCACCAATGACATGTATTTTCTCACATGTATTTGCTAACATCAGGGGGACTGGACACGGCACATGGAAAAGAAAAATATTAGATATTTGCACTATGGCTTAACAATAGAAATGCTCGCCTAGCATCCAGGCATTTTGAATTTAATCCCAGTTTTAGAAGTTAAATGCCCAATATGTTATTTTGTTACTATTTATATTGTATAGTTATATTTTTGCAACAAGAATTAAAAAAATATACAGTAAAAATGTCACATTTCCCTATCGGGTTAGGCGAAGAGAATATAGCGCCAGACTTTCTTAGCTCGACACACATCCTTAGCCTCTTCTACATCCAAAGAACTTCTACGATTTCTCTGACTTTCTATGTTTCCTTCTTTCATAATATCCATAAAGGTGATTCTCCCCTCGGTGATCCAGATACTGACATCATGTCAGAGCCAGCAGGATTCCAGGGACAAGCAAAGTGAAGCAGAGGAAACAAATTCGTCCAGAGGAAGACCAAAGAATTCGTGGGTGGTGCAAAAAGATAACCTGATGCAGAGGCACGGCCTGGGGGACGCAGTCCAGGACTGAAGAGCATACAACCTGAGGACGAGGAGAGCTGACCCCAACAGTCTTCGCAGACAGTGAGTTGGGATGGAGCCAGGGAAAACAAGAAGAATATCCATAACTTGATCCAACCATACTTGTAACATCATACCGTACTTGGATAAAATTACGTCAACTTAAAAAGTTTTCATTTAATCCATGTTTGTTATGTAAACTGCCGGTTATTTGATATATTTTGGTAGTATTTGTTTCCAATCTATCTTTACAAATTTAACACAAGAAGAACCTTCAAATGTAAAATGTGTGTAAATCCCACCCCTGAATACGATTAATATGGCTTTTGGGGGAGATGGCGCGGCCAGGCATGCATGACGTATGCTTTGGTCGAGGATTCAATGCCGGGTTATGACGATTTGCTAAGTGGGCCATTTGTTTCGGTTACCAATCTGCCTGAAAGCTTTTGCACGGCTTTTTTAGGGGCAACGTCAGTCAATCTGTTTTTTTTTCCAGTTACTACCGTTTTACATCACCTAAAGTTTTTTCTCAAAATGATAAAGCTCTTTTTTGTTTTATTTTGTATCACGCTTCTATAGTGTACAATATAATCTAACGGACTTCTTGAAAAGTGAAAATTTCTTTCAGCGATTCAAAAAGATGTGAAAAGTCTTGTTTTGTTTTTTCATGCTTTGCGTCAAAACCCTTAATCATATATTTGTTACATCTTTTACAGGGTGTCAATATCGAATCGAATTCATACCCTCTGGTGAAAAACAAGTGTTCTACCAAAACCAGGATGCATTTTAAACTTTTCATAGATATAAGGTAATATGAACGAACTCACTAATCACCGTTTTGGTTAATTTTAAATATCGGGTAAGCATACCTCAATACTTGCTGAAATATATGTATGTATAAATATACATATCATCACACCGTATCCTGCGGGATTAACAGAGATAACATATCTCCGAACTGTTCTCTCCAAGTACACAACTTTCGCCTCCTCCAAATTCATACATCTCGTAATGCACAATCGTTTATTATTTATTTATTTAACACTTTTATTGCAAATACAATCTGGTGGGCTTATTGCCAGGCGGCAATCTCTTCCAAAAAACCAGACAAAAGTAAATGAAGCAAGTTACGTGGTCACATAAATCATTCAAATGACTATCCATCCCCAAAAAATCCATAAACATATACGTGAGCACACGCCCACGAACCCCACAAAGACGAACAGTCACCCGAACATTATTTTTCATATAAAGTGAGATAGCATCAATCAAAAGGAAAGGAAGGGATGGTGGAGAGGAAAGGAATAGAAAAATCAGGAATGAAACACGTTATTTTACTGACTAGAAATTGAGAGGTTTTTCAGTCGTTTCTTAAAGCTAAATTATTCATACTTCTAAGTATACTTACTACATGGAAGAATAAAAGTAAGACTAATGTTGTAGAGATGCGTGAACTAAGTATACTTACTACATGGAAGAATAAAAGTAAGACTAATGTTGTAGAGATGCGTGAACTAAGAAAAAAATGGTGTGCTGTCAATATACGAAATAAGGCGGTTTGAAGACAACAGAAATAAATGCACGGAGTAAATTAATGTTTTAAGTAACATGAAGAAATGACCCTTAAAATGTTGGGGACATATGGAGATAATGAATAAAAAATAACAACTTAGCGAGTAAACAAGTCAGATGTGCAAGGTGTTCGTGAAAGAGGTAGACCAAGGAAACATAGCTGGATCAAATATATGAGATTTTGAAAGAAGGTAAAGTGAGAAGTACAAATAATATAAGGTTGTGCGTAACGAGATGTTTGAATGTGGAGATTACAAAAATTATGTGCTTTGATAATTTGAAAAGTTTAGAGATATGTTATAATATGTATGAGATCAATATCCTAAAATATACATACATTCTAATTAACTGTCTTTATTATCATCCACAACTAGGCTCAATTGTAATGAAGATGTGACCAGTGTTTAACCGTCTTTAATAGTATCCACAACTCTATTATCATCCACAACTAGGCTCAATTGTGATGAAAATGTGACCAGAGTTTAACTGTCTATTACCAACCACAACTAGGTTCAATTGTGATTAAGACGTGACCAGAGTTTAACTATCTATTATCATCCACAACTAGGCTCAATTGTGATGAAGACGTGACCAAAGTTTAACTGTCTATTATTATCCACAACTAGGCTCAATTGTGATGAAGACGTGACCAGAGTTTAACTGTCTATTATCATCCACAACTAAGCTCAATTGTGATGATGATGTGACCAGAGTTTAACTGTCTATTATTAACCACAACTAGGCTCAATTGTGATGAAGATGTGACCAGAGTTTAACTGTCTATTATTATCCACAACTAGGCTCAATTGCGATGAAAATGTGACCAAAGTTTAACTGTCTATTACAAACCACAACTAGGTTCAATTGTGATGAAGACGTGACCAGAGTTTAACTGTCTATTATCATCCACAACTAGGCTCAATTGTGATGATGATGTGACCAGCGTTTAACTGTCTATTATTATCCACAACTTCAATTGTGATGAAGATGTGATCAGAGTTTAACAGTATTTATTATCATCCACAACTCGGCTCAATTGTGATGAAAATGTAATCAGAGTTTAATTGTCTATTACCAACCACAACTAGGTTCAATTGTGATGAAGACGTGACCAGAGTTTAACTGTCTATTATCATCCACAACTAGGCTCAATTGTGATGATGATGTGACCAGAGTTTAACTGTCTATTATTATCCACAACTAGGCTCAATTGTGATGAAGATGTGACCAGAGTTTAACTGTCTTTATTATCATCCACAACTAGGCTCAATTGTGATGAAGATCTGACCAGAGTTTAATCGTCTTTAATAGTATCCACCACTCGACTCAATTGGATTTTTTCTCCTTAATCTTATTAATTTAACTTGAATATTTATTAAAAAAAACAAATACGTTTCCTAATTTTCTGATAAAACCGTAATTGAATTAAGGAATGAATTCCCCGAAAAAAAAATAAAGATTTTCCCCAAATCCCACGACACGATTTTTTTATCTGAAAATCCTCGCTCATTTGTCAGGGAGACGATATCTAGGGTTGCAGGGCCAATTCTTCCTTTGGTATTCTTTGCCACCCTTATCAATTTATCACAGCCCTGGGGGGCTAATCTGAAGTTAAGTGGATGTCCCTTGTCACTGGGAAACAACATAAAAAACCGCCCCCTCAAAAAACAGACTGTGTCACTTCCGAAATAAGACGTTTCGCAAATAACGTTTGCATAACTATTTAACGACAATTTCTTTTACTACAATTATAGATTGCTCCTTATCAATTATTATTCATAAAACTCCACAATATATAGAAATAAAATCAAGTTAATTTAATTTGGTTCCATTAACTTTTGGTATATTTACCCGTTCAACTATTCTGAAGATGCTCGCTAAAGTGAAACAAATGTGAACACAAAGTAAGCAGTATAATTTTGACTCATTTTTTTAACCTTTCTACAGTTAAATCATTTCAAGTATTTTAATTACTATCGTCAAATAAATCAATAATGTGGTGTTTTACAAGTGTCGTTATATTTCGTGATTTTTTTAATTAAATAATAAAAAAGACTCCCATGTTTGTGGTTACGTATGAAAATTGCAGTGTTAATTTTGTGGTTTATTCTTATTTGCATAATCTTAAATTAAAGCAAAACATTTAAGAGAAAATTCATATTGAAAGACGTCTTTCGTGACCTGATTGGAATTACGACTAATTTCTAAGATGACGTTAGAACTTAGATTTTAAAAAAAAAAGGATTTTAGGCCATTTTTGGCTGTATTAAACTCCCATATACCGGTATCAAAGATTTTCATTCCTTACCGAAACATCTATATGATATTGCAACGGCTGCGTTTGAAAGAACTTTCTAATGAACTATCTAAACATGTCATTATTTATTCGTCATCTCATTGCCTATATCTTCTAATTAAAAATTTCGAAATTTACGAAAAAAAAATAAACGGTATACCATAATACTAGTGCACAAAGGCTACCAATTTTCCCCTGAAAACGGTGTACCACAAAACAAACTGAAACGAAAAGCGATGTCCCTTTTATCTCCAAATGAATTAAAATGGGAAGGAAAGGGAGGGAATGGTTCTATTGTGCAACACGTCGGTGACACATGGGATAAAGTACTACGACTTGAATGAGGTCAGTTATAAAGGGGAGACACTGCACTTTGTACTCACGTCAAACCAGTTTTAAATTTGATTAAGTTGACAAATGTAACTTTTTAATTATTAAATTATACTCGATAGCAACTAACATAATAAAAAAATTAACTGAATTATTTATTATAAGGCTATTTTTGGTTTGATATTCAATTATGTAACATTTTTTATGAAATATTATTTAATAGCGGATATTAAATTTACAAAAAGACTAAAATTATTATTGTAGGACTAATTGGTTTGATATCCAATGATGTTCGAGTTTTAGTGAAATATTGTTTAATAACGGATATTAAATTTACAAAAAAACTAAAGCTATTTTTTCATATTCAATGATGTTCAAGTTTTAGTGAAATACTGTTTTATAACGGATATTCAATTTACAAAAAAAAAACTAGATGAATTATAAATAAGTCTGTTTTGTTTGATATTCAATGATGTTAAAGATTTTGTGAAATACTGTTTGATAACGGATGCCAATTAACAAAAGTACTAGATGAATTTTAATATGGCTTTTTTGTTTGATATTAAATATGTTAAATATTTAGTGAAATACTGTTTGGTAACGGATGGTAAATGTATAATAAGGCTGTTTTGTTTGATATTATTATATTCAATGATGTTAAATATTTAGTGAAATACTGTTTGGTAACGGATGGTAAATTTATAATAAGACTGTTTTGTTTGATATTAAATATGTTAAATATTTAGTGAAATACTGTTTGGTAACGGATGGTAAATTTATAATAAGACTGTTTTGTTTGATATTATATTCAATGATGTTAAATATTTAGTGAAATACTGTTTGATAACGGATGTTCAGTTCACAAAAGGACTAGATAAATTTTAATAAGGCTTTTTTGTTTGATATTAAATATGTTAAATATTTAGTGAAATACTGTTTGGTAACGGATGGTAAATGTATAATAAGGCTGTTTTGTTTGATATTATTATATTCAATGATGTTAAATATTTAGTGAAATACTGTTTGGTAACGGATGGTAAATTTATAATAAGACTGTTTTGTTTGATATTAAATATGTTAAATATTTAGTGAAATACTGTTTGGTAACGGATGGTAAATTTATAATAAGACTGTTTTGTTTGATATTATATTCAATGGTGTTAAATATTTAGTGAAATACTGTTTGATAACGGATGTTCAATTCACAAAAGGACTATTTAAATTTTCATAGGGCTGTTTTGTTTGATATTAAATATTTAGTGAAATACTGTTTGGTAACGGGTGGTAAATTTATAAAAAGACAAAAATGTTTTAAAATCAACTTAAATTTTCCTGTTTTGGGAATAGAGTTTTTTGTCACTGTGTTAATTTGATTCTGTCTGTTCAAGTGATTCATTATTTTTATAAAATGTCATAATCTAGCACAACGATTATTTATTTATCAAAAGTACCATTAAGTAAATTTAGCAACCAATGATTTAATACGCGATAAAAATGTTTATGTCATCCACGGGCACTTCCCATTATAGAATATTATCATACTCGTATATTTTAATACTTTTAAAAATTCAAATGTGTTATTGTAAAGGGTCTTTCAAATTGAGCGGTTTTATTCATTCAATTTTTTAAAATTCTTAAGTAAAACACAATTTGCTTTGATTTCAAAAAACTTTTTATTGGTCATTGAAGTATAATGTATGACATTTAAACACAAAAAACAATATCCGCCAAATGTTCACCTCTTGCAACTCCACAGATGTCCACTCTTTTGTCAACATTTTCGATGCCATTTTGGCATAATTGCGGTTCTAACACACCAATAACGCGAATAATTTCATCCTTCAGCTCAGAAATTGATTGGGAGTCATTCTTATAGACCTGAATTTTCACGTAACCTCAGAGAAAATAGTCCAACGGTGTCAGATCACATGATCTTGGTGGCCAATTAATATCACCTTTTCCGGAGATTACTATATATAAAATTATTCAACAATTTGAACGCGTTATTGTATTGTATACGACTCCATTTTTATAAATGCCATACATTACACTTCTCAAACGTCACAAGACCCAGGCAAGTTCGCGACACCATCTGTGTTTTATCCAAGAATAAAAAAAAACGCTTAATGTAAAATATCCTTTATAAAGTATACCATGTCTTAGGGGCTTCATGTAACACAGTTTCATACGATGTAATATTATTTCAAACTCTTTGAATGCATTTTGAAAGAAAAAAACAACACTTGTTTTATTTTCAAAAGCAGCTAATAAATGCAAATAAAAAATACGATAAGAATTTTTTTTAAATTAAACAATGTAAATTATTGTACAAACATTGGTCAAGGCTATACCTATATAAAAATTTATTACTTAACTACTCTTAATTATGTGTTATAATTTATGCACTTACTTAATCTTATTTTCCTACATATCATTTTATTTTATTTATTCAATCTTAATACATGAGATCTTAGAAATAATTAATACCTACACACTACTTATAACTAGATAACAATTCTTACACTAATTATTCAGCAAAAACAAGTCCACTCGTTCAGGCTACTTGTATTCCATCACATTCACTCAGACCTTGATCGTCCCAGCTAATACTGTAGGTGGGACTAGTCAGGCTACACACTAACTAGATAACAATTCTTACACTAATTATTTAGCAAAAACAAGTCCACTCGTTCAGGCTACTTGTATTCCATCACATTCACTCAGACCTTGGTCGTCCCAGCTAATACTGTAGGTGGACTAGTCAGGCTACACACTAACTAGATAACAATTCTTACACTAATTATTTAGCAAAAACAAGTCCACTCGTTCAGGCTACTTGTATTCCATCACATTCACTCAGACCTTGGGCGTCCCAGCTAATATTGATTACGATAAGAATAAGTAGATAAAAAATCAGAATTAAGGCTGTTTTAAAACTGATGGGTACAAACGAAAATTTAATCTGCACCCCCTTGTTGGAATTTAGGCGTCTTGTAACTTCACGGCTATTGATAATGTTGTGTATGGACCGAAATATGCATTTGTTATAAAATTGGGTATCAACGGAAATTAATTTAACAGCACCTGAGTTGGAAGACAGGTGTGATAAATATAATACAAAAATATTTGATGTCTTAGTACTAATAGTTCGCAAAAATATTTATTCAATCAACTTTCAAACACACCACTGCAATATATGTTTGTGTATTCTAATATATTTTTATCAGTTTGATACTCCATTTGACAAATTTAAAGGGGAATTCACAGATCCTTCTAATGTGATATTTTAAAGTGTCTTTATAGTATCAAGAATGCATCCGAGATGAAGGGGTGTGCTTTAGAGACAAGTGGCACACGCAGGGGATGAATAGTGGGGGTGTAAAGCGCCTGCCGTAACATTTTTGACGTCTTTATTTGCCGTTTATACACTTGGTAGTCATGCATGACATGTCACGTGTCATAAAACAGCTACCACACACATATTAGACTGACTCAGCGCAAGGATTATAAAAATGCACTTTTTATTTTTTAGCTTTTTCATTAACATCATACTCTAACGAAATAGATTACTGTTTTCATCAAATAAAAACAAAAATATTTCGATACATTCTTTTTTATTTTGATATCTTTTATAATATATGTCAGCAAGTTAAAAATAATTCTCGTTTATGTTTAAAATCTAGAGTTTATTGTTACCTCTCAGTGTTGAGTAATATTATCAACACATATGTCGGCGGACATCATCTTGCGTGTGGTTCTTAACTCAAAAACTTGTTAAACTGGTCATAATTGCGAAATAAATTGATTTAGTTTCGTCCTTTATTTTTTTTTGTTTAAATATTTTATAAATTGGCTATCCTTTGTACATGGAATCCTATGGACGGAAGACGAACGTGTGTGTATTAATTTATTATGTGCATGGTGTTGCACTTCCGAAACACACATTCTTGACAGATCAAATCCAAAGTTTCAATGAGAAGAAAATAAACTTTAGAGACGATCGATAGGTTTAATCAGCTGCAGCGTTTCGTTAGGCAGTTTTATTTGGTTTTTTTTTTTTAATTTATAATAAGCATCATATAAGCTACATAAAAAACTAAATTCAGATGTAAAATGGTCTAAGAGTAAAACCAGTCTAAAAGTGAATGCGTTAGGGATCAAACCTGAGGTGCCCGCTTCCATAGCATGAATTCATGCTGTGGAACCGACATGGTTATAACTAACTTTTGATAGTGACTCCGAGATATATATTTATTTATTTATATTATTTGCATTACTAGCTTATCCCAATTATGAACATCTTAAAACAAATTTAATATAAATTAAAGATTAAAAAATATTAATAATCACTTAAATTAGCCCATGAGTGCTTTCCTACGTCCTCAGTGTTTAAGAAAATAATATGTTTCTTTTGACATATGTCAAAATCTTGTTAGTTTGGTTAGTAAAATGCTCATCTTCGCCCCAAGGGTTTCGGGTGGGTTTGTTACAAACGTTTTTTTTTTTTTTTTTGAAATAACAACTTGAAATAAATTAAATAATAAAATAATGTACAATAATATATCCTGTTTTAAAAAAACCAAGTAGTATTGTATCACACTTTCATTGTATGCAGTAGAACCTGACGAGTTTGTTGTTATGTGGCAATTTTTTTCGACCAACCAAAAATATATATTAATGATACCGTAAATGAAAGTAGACAAGAATTTTTTTTATATAAATCAAGTTTCTAACAGGGATCGAACCCGCAAGCCCTGGGCTGGAAGACAGGAGTATCATCAAATAAGCCACAGAGGAAGATATTCTGTTTGCCAAGAAAAAATTCCACATAGCAATTAGTCTGCCATGTTATGCTAAATAAAACGAACTTGTAACACAATATATCGCCTTTTAAAAATCAAGCATTGTTTTATTTATTTAAGAAATATTATTTAAGTACTGATTTATAAATAAAAATGTACCTTGTAAGAAGAATAATAATAAAGAGTAGTGAGTGTTTTAAACATTGCAGAAAAACAGAACATATTAAAAATAACATAAAAATAGTTTAAAATAATTACAATAAAAATAAATTTAAAAAAAAACACAAGCGTAAAATAATCAAATGTATAAGAATGCAATTAAGAACAGCTCTCACATGTATTATTGTCTCATGCGTGCCAGCTAAGTCAGTCCAGTTTTGTGTTAAACCATTTCCTTAACAGGGATGCGTCGCATGTCACTTTACAGTCAAACCGATGAATATTAATGTAAGGGGGGGACGGTTCCACTTTACAGTGGGGCTGACTCAATTATTATATTCGTGTGGGTTGTTTTGTGTGCACACAGTGACATTGAGGCCTTTTGTACTGATGTATTCAAATGTCAGATTGTGGAGATGCCGGATAACATTTGTTTTATTGTGTGAATTAACTGCTGTAAATTTGTTTGTTTTGATATAAGAAACACCCTAAAAATTTAGACATTATAAATTATTATATATTTATAAATTTGATACTGTTTTAAAGTTTATAGATCATCGTCTTTTGTGTTCTAAGTATTTGACAATAGAGATTATGATAAAAACTAACAAAAACGAAAGTCTAAAAAGGCAATCAATAAATTCAATAGTACGTTTTCGTATATTGAATAAATGGCAAAATGGATGATATTGCCGCCTGAGACGCCTCTGTGACTTAGTTCGTAAGACGCCTATCTCTCAGCCCGGGGGTTGTGGGGTCTAATCCCGCTAAAACCCAGTTTTTTTTTTAAAAGGATGATTTGACATACTTCTGGTTGGTTGGAAGAGTGTACTGTATACAACGAAAGTGTAATACAATACAATATTGTCATTATTGATTGATTGAATTTTATCCGACCATATGACTTACGTGGCCTAGGTGGTAAAACACCTGTCTTCTGACCCATAAGTGGTAGGTTTGATTCCCGTCAAAACACTGATAAAAAAGGGATACAATTCTGGTTTTCATTTAAAGTCTCATTCACATAATTTTGTTTAATTGTAAGAGATTACAACATGGCAATAAGTCCACCACGTTGTGCTATGTACAACAAAATTGATATACAAAATAGTGCTACAATATTAGTGGCTGGAAGTGTTGAAGGTTGGATGGACCAAATCAAAGAGATAACTAGTTCTTCATTCCTGACCATCAGGAAACCACGACCCTCATCTATGAGCAAGAGTACTTAGACGAGATTTCAAAGTTTCTGTATTATAGTATCCCGGGATTCCATTTGATTTTGATCTTGTATCTTCAGTGGCAGCCCTGCTCAGTTGGCACAGATAGGTTGACAATAACCAGAAGCAACATCGCCCACCGCACGCGCCTGTACACCTCTCTTCTAAGCTTTCATGGCTGTCGAGCTATTTCCAGACATGATTCAGTCAAATGTGAACTGTTTAGGCTGCTAGACAAGATTAATATTCTTCACTCATTATTATAATTTTTGTACAATAACATTGGAAGGTAAAATAGCTGTCAGATACGACAGAGTCTTTCCATAAAAGTAATCTTTGAGTTCTCAAAAAAATGTTTTTTGTATGTTATAGAATCTTATGACATTTCCACTATTAAAGCAATTTTTAATAACTTTTCTCTTCAAGAGGAACATAATAGGCTGCTTATATTGAAATTCTGTCTTCGCGACCGGGCTTGCCCTATATTGGTTTGGTGTATCTCGACCGGGAGAATGTTATGAGATTAGCTTAGACCTTTTGATAACTTCTCTCTTAAATGTGTTTTCTGTTATTAATCTTAGATTTCTGAGTATATAGTATGTGCGATTTCGAACACATATCTCAGAAATCATTTAAATATGTACATACTCGTACTTTGTGGCTATCAATAAACCTTTGTTAATTTATTTGAATCTTAGTTCTAACATTGGGATATGTAAGCAATTTAAATAGGCAAAAACTATAGCAAATAAGATAAATGCGGTAGAAGGAAGAACGTTGCGAGGACTGTGTGGGAAATGAACATATGGCAGAAAAAAGACTGAATACATCAGAAAAGAATGTGGATAAAAGAAAAAATCAGTGCTAAAGATGAAAAAAACCATAAAGCTGTCACGTAAAAATAATTAATTATGAAATATTAACGAAAATAATCTATCATTTCACACGAAAAAAAGCAAGGACAGACTTCCCAGGAGGCTCTACATAAAGCAAACAATCATCTGCTGTGGAGAGTCAATCAACGAAAAATTTGGAAGTCATGATTCTCAGTAATGAGGGAATGATCCGAAAGAAGAATAAAGGATGAGCATATATTGACCATCATCATCACGCCATGTCCTTAAAGGGGTAGGAAGAGAACAGATATCTAATATATTCTACCCTTACACGCTTCTGCTATATCAACACTTATAAATACTGGTTGAATCAAATTTATATAATAATATTTTATAAGAAATTAAAAGTTCAAGAAATTTTAGGAGCTCTATAATAAAGTTTATAAATATAGACGAGGCAAAATATGTGTGTCGCGATAGGAGAGTCCTGCGCTCTACCCTCTATGCTTCATTCGATAGAGAAATAGGTATGTACTCGTATGTATATATCAAAATTTAAATTAAGGTAACTCATAAACAAAACATTTTTTGCTTTAATCTCAAAACTATTAAAATGTTAAAAATTTAAATAAAATTATATTATGATACTGTAATCCCTCCATTTACCCAGGTAATTGCGTCCAGGAAAATAGTGTGTCAATGACAACCGCGTAAATGAAGTCATTGAATGCGATATGAAAAAGGTGAACTTTTACACATTTCCAAATATTCTTTTCTTACTTTATAATAAAACACGCATTTTGATGAGAGTTATATATTTTATTTATATATTTATTTTTCTTTTGAAAAAAATTCTCCGTGGCCTAGTTGGAAAGGAGGACGTCTTCCGGGTTGGGGGTTCATCTATCCAGATTGGATTCGTTTTTAAAAAATGATGGTACTCATTAATTTTAAATAATAGTCTTGTCTAGTTTCTACCTAGATCTCTTTCACATTATTGTACAGCATTCTATTGTTGTATAGTATAACCTAGTGAACTTATTTCTATGTGACATTCCCTTCCAACCAACCAAGCAGATGTTAAAAAAGCATTACCTGTTGAACCCCTGTTGAGAGTAAGAATAGGAATAAAATAAAAACAAGTTGAGAGTAAGAATAGGAAACTGGTGACTGCAACCGTTAGATTATGTGATTTACACATTTGTTTATATATTTAAACATATATTTGACAATAAAACTGCAGAAAATACATCAATGGAAGACGAACTATAAAGAAACCTTCTTAGCGCTGCGATATAACATATGATAGTAACGCATTCGGATTTAGCGCTACGATAGTAACACACTCGAATTTAGCGCTACGATATATGATAGTAACACACTCGGATTTAGCGCTACGATATATGATAGTAACACACTCGGATTTAGCGCTACGATATATGATAGTAACACACTCGGATTTAGCGCTACGATATATGTATGATAGTTACACACTCGGATTTATGTTTAGCGTAGTGTACACGTTAAGAATTCACATACAATCTTAAAAAATCTTTCTAAAATGAGTTATATCCAAATACTTCCTAAAGCTGTACATGCCACTAATATATATCGAACACTTAAAGGCACACCATTCCAGGCCACATAGCTAGCAACGGCAAAAGCTTTGTCATAATATCACGCCCAATATTCAGAACAATTAATTTATTCGCTGAAGACGATACAAACCTTAAAGTTCGATTATTTTACGTTAAACGTTCATCTCTCAGATACTATTTCGAAATATACAATGGAGACATTCCGTGAAGAAAAAAATCGCGTAAATAGAGAGGTTTAAAAAGCCATTTAATTTAATCAGGTCCGTTGGCAAGATGTCATCAGAGTTTTAATCTTATAGTGGCCTAGAGAGACTTGTAAGTAATTAAAGTTTTTTTTTAACAAAATTTATCGTTCTGTAATATTTCACCTACGGTATCCCACCTGCAAAATTACGACCGTTCCAGTTATTTCAAAGCAAAAAGTCAAATAAATGTTCAAAACAAATGATAACGGATGAGGAACGCCGATTGTGGATAGCGTTATTACCATAAATACGTCATGTAAATTGGTCAGTTTATTCAGATTTATCTGCGGATCGGTCGTAAAATTGAACTGATCTTGCATTTTAAAAGGATAAATCGCGAATAGCGCGCATAGATCTTTTGCTAAAAGTCGAGCAAAACTTCTAAATTGGCACCAGTTTAACGGCGTGTGTCAGATCTGTATACCTGTCTCATCTCATGGGATATTTCTATGTACAAATTGATGAATTTCGTTTATTTATTTTACATGATAAACATAATTCATACCATCGAGATGTGCCCTTTTCGGAGTAGGCAGAGACGAAAGAGCGCCTTCCGCATATTTTACAATACAATCAAACACCGTCGCTTATAACGCATACGATTTTTATTTTTTTTTTCCTTCAAAATGTCATGGGTATTTCTAAATAGCACTTTTTAAATGTATTTATGGTATATATTTTATATAACATACATACACATATCACATCATTTCTCTGTCGAGGTAGGTAGAGAGAAAATACGGCCAGACTTTATAGAATACTCTTGTGGGCATCGTCTAAACAGATTTTAATACTTTACGGTATGGTATATATTTTAAATGTATCTATAAAATGTAAACAGAGTATATGAAAATACAATATGTAAAAAAAACTCAAAATATATTAATCTATGTTTATTACCTGTCATTTCAAGTGATTCTAGTAAACTAGGCTTTGTCCTGTGTCTCAATGATGACATATGAACGTGGAAAAAAAATATTGATACTTTTTACGAATTGCTGATTATTTTTTAATTTTTTTGTCGAAAATTCCCATAAACTTTGTGAGTATATACCACGTGATTCAAACCTTTGTGTACAGCATCAATTGAAAGAAATCAACATCCCTTCATATAGTCTCATTTTTACATTCATCTAAAACATATTTATTATGTTTTCGTTTTATACAGTACAACCTGACGGGTTCAATTCAATATGGTAATATCTTCCAGCCTCAAGAATAATATTGGCCTACATGGCCTAGTTTCTTGGTATGATGGTTTTCACTTAAAGTCTTTTAAACATCTTCCTGGGTGGTGTTAAGAGACCACGGAGAACATCTACCAAAATAAAAGATATAGGATAACAAAATACAGGGTATAGTTTGAAAAAATATAGATTAAAGTTGCCTATTTCATTCGATACTTGACTTTCACTCTTTCGAATTCGATTTCCTATGGTACTCAAAGACAGCTTATTTTAGTTGGTGAAATTATGTCATCCAAGGCAAAATAGAAGGCCGAAGAGGTGTTGGCAGGAGGCAAATCTCCTGGCTACGCAATATACGTGATTGGACTGGCATAAGGGCCGTTGGAGATCTTTGTCGGGCTGCCGGGGACAAAGATATCTACTCTCAAGTGATAGTCAACGTTGGGGGGACCTGACATGATACTGAGAAGAAGAAGAAGAAATTATTGTGCCGCAAAGCAGACAACTA
This sequence comes from Odontocerum albicorne, assembly GCA_949825065.1. Lineage (NCBI taxonomy): Eukaryota > Metazoa > Arthropoda > Insecta > Trichoptera > Odontoceridae > Odontocerum > Odontocerum albicorne. The sequence continues at coordinate 6,966,116 of OX463853.1, read as the reverse complement.
GGTTGTGTTTATCACAATATGTAATAATTTGCAGTTAATAAAAATAATCAACGAATTTCTATAGCTATAAAGATAAGAATACCTCCCCAAGAGCATTCAAATCAATTTTTTTACTGAGGCACTAAGCGTCAATATACTCGTATAAAAAAATTCAAGTTAAAAAAGGTCTGAAACAAAACCCTGCCGGTATCTAAATCACGAGACTCTTCATTAATTCGTATGGAACCCATCAACATAGTTCGTCATTGTACGTATTGGATATATCACTGCACCTGAAGACGCAGCAACACTCGCACTAGATTAACTCTTAAATCTGACTGAGACAATGTTTCTTTTTGGCACCATCAAGAATTGAATCCGAAACATCGTGTGTAAAACAAATGTCTTAACAACCAGATCCTGAAAGATTCCTCGACATCGACATTATACCACGGCGGCCTAAATTAATTAAGGTGTTAGATTTTAAAATGACGATTACTTATAAAACATCTCATTCCCTACAAACGGAATTTTATCGGATTAAAATGAATATCTCAATATTGTATTGCATTAGACTTTCATTATTACAGTACAACTTAGAAAATTTATTGCCTATGGCAATCTCTTATAAAGAATTAGAAAGATGTAGAAGAGGCCTGATGTGAAAAACAGACAAAAAATCTTTCAAAAATAATGGGTTTCAACGGGAATCGAACCCGTAACCTCAGGGTTTGTGGGCAGGCATCTTGTTGGAAAGCATTCTCATTTTCCTTCTTATGTCCGTCATCACTACTATTCTTTTCACCCTCAGATGTGTCGTCACAGGAAAAGGAGTCCCTTTGGGTAATTCCTTCTTCATCACTACGTGACGTCGCGCTCATAAAAGAATAAGAAGGTTTGGATCTTCTAGTGTAGGTCGCGCTGAATGAGATCTTATTTTATCGTCCATGACAGCGTGGGTGTTGGTGGGATCGGACTGACTATATGGTTGGAAAGACATCTGTCAGAGTACTGACAACCTTCTTCTTCTTCTTGGTTTAGGTCATATGACCTGTTTGTGACGGTGGGCTGTCCTGGGATGATGACGTTCAGCTGTCCTTCCACCTTTTCGGCGGCCTTCCTGGTAATCTCCTGCTGTTAGAGTTTTCAGTCTTAGCGGTTCTTGCCAGTCTTATATCCTCCATGCGGTTCACATGATCCCTCCAGAAGCGCATTCTGCTTCTTCCCCCCCTCACTATGCCTTCAACACCACAGACAGACCTTATCGTCTCATTTCTGATCCGATCTCTAAAAGTTCTTCCTGCGATGGAGCGTAGGGTTCTCATTTCTGCCACTCTCACTTCTATCCCATATGTCATGATGGGGCGGACGCATGTCTTATATATCCTGACCTTACTTTTGGTTAGCATGTGTTTGTTTCTAATTTAAAGAAATGTGAAAGTGGGAAAAAAATTAGATTGTTATTTATTTGTTTCAAGTCGAAATATTATTCAAATAATTATTAATTTGCACAATATTTTTTAACACTTCAAATAATAAAAACGAGAGAAAAAAGGAGGTGACGTTGTTGAAGAAAGGTGAGCGAAAATGGAACAGGTGATTGCGAAATCAAGAATTTTGAGGATAGCTTTTTAATACATCCCCATGACGAAGCGAGTCTTAAATTAGTTAGTTCCAGAATCTCACTGCATGGACAGTCAACAAAAAATAGAAAAGGGATGAACCGGGGAAGCTAATAAACAAGATCCGCTTGAGCGTAGCTTAAGCCCATAAACGGAAAGACGCTGAATATTTTCGGCGATACAAGAGGGTGCAGCGGAACAGTTACGAATAACAAATAATGACAATGTGTGAATTTCGCGTGTATTTATCACATTCAATCTATCGAGTTCTTTCTGATATGAAACGAAATGATGGAATACTCATAGGTACTAGATAAACCTCCGACAAACATTTTGAAGACGTTGTAGTTTATCCAACTGTTCCTCCGTAATATACAAATAATAGTCTCTCCGATTGACTCAACTAAAAGTTATAGTTTCTCACGATTTAGTAGTCATATTGTCATGTGGGAATCTCCTCCAACCCAACAAATCTTTCTCAAACGATAGTATTTGAGTTCATTTCGAAAATGACGCCACATTATGGCGCTCTAAAAGGGACTTACCGCGTGAGTCAGCCATTATTCAAAAGGTATTAAATTACAGCATAGAGCTGAAGCTAATGATGATATGTTAGCAGCGAGAGGCAAAGTGACAGATCGTGAGCAAAGAGATTGCACCGCAGACTGCAGAGGGCCTCCGTGAGCCATGCCAATGTTCTACTGCAATAACTTAATGATATTTATCTAAGACTATCTATATCTATAGTTTCTTATGTTACAATGATGGTCAGTATATTGACTTTAAACTGTAAAGTGGAAAATTGTATTTATATATAATACAAATATTTTTTTACGAATCTATGGAGAGTGAGACTGATATATTATATAAATTGAAAATTATGGAGACTATGGAGAGAAAGTATGAGAGAAAATTATGGAGAGAAAGTATGAGAAACGAAAGAAGGGTTAGAGGCAAAGTTTGACTGCTTTGGATGGAAGATGGGCTGGATGTCTGGAAGGCTGATTTCTGTTGATGACGGCCAAATCAAGGCTTTGATCGAGAATATCCAGCGTCCTGAGATTCTGAAAATATAAAAAAAACCACCGTCCACGTGCATATGATGCAATTTACTGTTTGAATTTGACTTATAAATACGAAATTTCTTTCAGAGCAACCAAATATTTGCTACGTAAGTACGATCATATAACTTCATACCAGAAGGCATTGAACTGGTTGAACGTTAGACATAGACGCCAAATTCCCATACTGTCTTTAATGTATACTATCCTTTACTGTCCCGCTGCCCCCTCTTATCTCGCCGAAAATTTTCAACGTCTTTCCAATCATGGATTAGCGCTACGTTCAAACAGAGATTGTTTATTGGCCTTTCCAGTTCACCGGTCCTCTTTCTTTACGTCGTCCTTTACTGTCCATGCAGTGAGACTCTGGAATCAGTTACAAACCAATATAAGACTCCCTCCGTCCTTGGCATGCTTTAAGAAGCGACTGAAAAACCTCTTAATTTCTAGTCAGTAAAATAACATGTTTAATTCCTGATTTTTCTTTACCTTTCCTCTCCACCATCCCTTCGTTTCTTTTTGATTGGTGATATCTCACTTTATATGAAAAAGAATGATCGGGTGATTGTCCGTCTTTGTGGGGTTCGTGGACATGTGCTCACGTATATGTTTATGGATTTCGTGGGGATGGATAGTCATTTGAATGATTTATGCGACCACCAAACCTACTTCATTTACTTTTGTCTGGTTGGTTGGAAGAGTCTGTCGGGCAATAAGCCCACCCCAGATTGTATTTGCAATAAAAGTGTTAAATAAATATTTGTAATTTTTGTGAATTGGTCTGATTTTTTAAATATTCGTAGATAAAATAATATTTTTCGATCATGAGATTCAATATCGATTAAACACCTGCAGAATTATAATAAATAAACAAGATATAAAAAGTAATGTGGCAAAACAGCATTTTTATTAAATACGGTGATTCGTCCAAAGACTAATAGACTTCCGTAGAGTATATTTTAAAGGAAAGTAAAATTTTGTATAGAAATTAAAAATAATAATTAAGTAATTTTTATAGCATGTATTCCAAATTAACTATCACTTCAAGAGAGTTATGGTAAAAGCAGGTTGTACGTTGTAAATTCATGTGGAATGGAGTTTGAAAGTAATTTTGAAACAGGGATTTAAATTATGGATAACAAGTCTGTTATCCATTAAGTATACGTTGGTATGCCCTGTTACAGCAAAACAAAAACTACACAGACATATCCAAACATGAAATAATTTAATCTTTAGCAGTCATAGTTCAAACAAAAAAAATGCCTGTTTTTTTTTAATTAACTTGTCTAACTAAAATTCTTTATAACATTATAATGAAAACATATCTGATGATACTCGTATGATGAGTGTATAACACTGTTTTTCTTTGTATTTACCACTGTTTTATTTATTGGGTTCACTGACAGAAAGGTTGAGGAGAGAACTATTCCTGAAATTGAGATCTACTCGTATTTTGAGAGGAACTTCGATAAGACCTCCCAAAATGAGAACAATCTTTTTGGGAGGTCTTATCACTTTTGGGAGGTCTTTTACTTTTGGGAGGTCTTATCACTGTTGGGAGGTCTTATCACTTTTGGGAGGTCTTATCACTTTTTAGTTATATATGAACACTATACGAGTATATGTATATAAACAACACTAAACCTAAGACCAAATATGTTACTATTACATATCGGAACCTTCACCGAAGTGTATTGGTAGTTCGTCGTCTCTTAGTATGTTTTCTTACCGAATATGTGTTTCTAAACATATCCAGATGCGGGGAAGTACCGAATCCAATTGCAACAGCCACCCACTTCCTATTTTTACATAACCGTGCGGTAACGTACTGGACTTCCTTGCGGAAGGTCGCCGGTTCAAACCCCACGCTGTGCTACTCCCCTCGTATGACACAGGCATTTTTTTCCACCACTTCCATTTGGGGGTACAAGGATATCTATGACTTCAATCATACTTATTCTTTAAAAAAAAAGGGATTCATTCCGGTGTGCTCCAATCGTCTCACTTCGGTGTACCATCGGATCCAGTACAGCAGTGTAGCTGGTGTGCAATGGCTCATTCACTAAACCCTTCCTTCCCTGTGATGTGTAACTGGTACACATTGCTTCTAAAAACTTTAATATCTCTATAAATATAATAAATACTATACATACTGGGTTCAGATTTTAGGTATTCCTCCGTAATACATTTATGCATTGAATGAAAAAATAATATTAATAATAATTTGCATTTATCGGCCACATCAGAGATATTTTATGAAAATCGGGAATAAATTCACCAATACAATCAAACGTGTGCTAGTGTGTGACGTAGGTATATTCATTCTAAAAAAACATTATGGGTGAGGAAGCGACGCCATTCACGTCTCACTCTCACTCTACTTAAGTATATGGGAACGCAATAAATGGAATTTCAGTTCGCAGTTGTGTTTCTTCCTTCGAGGTATAACATACGCAGTGTTAGTCCGTCTCAGGTCTCAGTAGCTCTCGAGCATCCATTTGAGGTGGTCCCTTCGCCCGTTTTGTGAATGTCGGCCGATGTTTTTGTCATGTTTTCAGCAATTAAATTTCAATTATTAACGCTTTTGACTTAAAATGTTATTAATTTAAGTGACTGGCCTTCTATTTTGCCTTGAATGTTCAGGTGTAGTAATTTGTACTTTGCTTCTCTAAGTACATGACCCAAGTAGGACACCTTTCGGATTTTAATATTAGACAGCAACTCTCCATCAACTTTGGCTCTTTGAAGAACCCTTGTGTAGCTGACCACATCCGTCCAGGGTATCCGTAGCATTCTCCGGTGCATCCACATTTTGAATGCTTCCAGTCGGTTCATACAACCAACTTTGAGGGTCCATGATTCCACTCCATGCAATAACACTGACCAAACGTAGCATTTGACTAACCGTTGTCGAAGTTTCAAGTTTAGATTATCATAGCAGAAAACGCTTTTCATTTTATTAAAAGCCGCACGAGACAATTCAATTCTGCACTTGACTTGAGCTATTTACATTTTTTCACTCTCTCTATATCAGCACCGTTCAATGTAAGACGTGCTCCTGCGTGATCCTGCCGGCCAAATACATATGTATGTTAAAGATGAAAATCTAAAGATATACGAATTTATCTTTGTAGTTCATCTTCCCTTGGTAAGTTTTTGCGATCTTCTTACCAAATATGTTTTTTTAACATATATGCAAATACGGGCAAATACAAAATCTAGTGGCCATAACCAGCATTTTCATATCCTCACACTGAACTTACATAGATTTATTTTATAATTTTTTTAAACTACCTTTAAAAAATATACTTTATTCATGTGACAGAACAGATGAACAATACACAAACGAAACTGTTTTAGAACGTTTTATAACGTTATACCTTTATATAACTCGAAAAACTCTATTCTATGTGACTGAACGGATAAAATAGTTGAAAAAAACACAAATGAAACTTTTTTTATAAAGTGTTGTAACGTTATACTTGAAAACTCTAGGAATCATACTCTATTCGTGTAACTGAACATATAAAATTGTTGAAAGACACGTTAACAAAAAAATTAACCATGTTTCAGTATTATCTAAGAAATCCGATTATCGACTGTCATTTAATGTTGTATTACCTTTTAAGATCATAAACTTGTTTGGAAGTATGCGAGATCCACTTTAACTGCACGAGAGCGCAATGGAGAGAGGATTCTTATGCAAATCTCTCAGCGACAGAGAAATGTGATCAGGCTAGATAGACTATAAGGAAATTGTCCAATAGATTTTAAAGACATCGTTAAAACATCGCTTACACCTGCACATTATGTAATTTTTCCGTGATGTTTTTTGAATTGTTCCCGTGATTGAATAATATGAAGAATAATGATTTTCTCATTTAATATACTTGTTACATAACAAAAAAAAACTACAAATGTGAGTTGAAGGCGTTGTAAAGTAACGCCAATAAAAGTATGATTGGATCAAATGATTTTTATTTAAGAAGGAAATGTCAAAAGTAAGAGAAGTCGTAGGAGCTATATTGACTAGTGGAAAGGATTTGTGTGAGTTCGTGAGTGTGGGTTTTTTTCTTGTTGTTTTAATTTTGGTTGTTTTTGTATTTGTGTTTCTGTGTATTTTTTGTTTTAATTTTAATTTTTATTCTTATGATTGTGTGCGGTATATTGTGGAATGAATATTTTTGGTCCTTCTGGAGTGATAATGTGTGAGGAGTTGAATTTCGCAAGATGTTTCCAGTTGTAGTTGAGTGTCACTGTTTGTCAGGTTGATGAGAGCGTGCAGCGGGGTTTTGTTTTTGTGTAATCAAAAATCGGAAAGAAGTATCGATTTATTTTTTCATGCTAAATATCTTCAGTGAGATACAGGCAAAAGCCTAGTTTACTGGGGATACGACAAATGAAAGGCAACAAACCCAGATCCATTAAAATTGTATGTCCAAATCAAATTACCTGTTGTTTTTTCGCAAATTGTGTATATTTCTTGTCATGTGTAATAATAAATAAATAAATAAAAATATATATATATGATGAGATGTATGTATCATATATGGGGGAGGCGAAATATGTGTGTTAAGAAAGGTTAGTCTGGCGCTCGGTCTTCTCTGTCTGCCTCAAGAGCCAAACGGCGTTATGTTATGTATGTAAATAAAAAGTTAAGTGATTAGTATATTACTTGACTGAGTTCCTTTTCTAAGAAGATCATGTTTTGTTATACATCTTCATTTCAATACTGTTATATCTACCATATGAGGCTTGAAGACATTGTCATTTGTTTAGTCAAGTAAGTGTTTATTTCACTTAATATAACGGCATAAACCTACCCGTTTAAGATTTAAACCTCACCATCAGAGAACTGATGGTGAGGTTAAAACCTTTAAGCATTTTACTGAACGAACTACAATATTATACCGACCACCTTCCTACCTGAGATGGTCATACGATTAAAATAGAGATGTTGCATATCAGATGACTTTCCTCCTAGTACTACAACTCCTTCATCCCTTATTATTTCTGACTTTCACAACTACCAGTGAGACCACTCAAAGGATATCTTATATAATATGTATTCTCACATCTTATGCCCAAGTCACTTTATTTTATTTTCTTACAATGTATGATAGATTTGGCCCTTTAAAATAAAACATATTATAATTTTAAATTTAAAGTGCGCAACAATACAAAACATAAGATGTTACAAATTATAATAAACATGATTTTTCACATGATTTTTACAAAATAATAATAAAAAAACACGCACTGACAAACACATGTAAAACTGTCACTTTAATTTCAGTTTGCAATGAATTTTTTTCACATTTTTTAGTGTTAAATCATTATATAAGCAAGAAATTTTAAAAAAACTTTAAAAATCTAAGCAAATTATTTTAATGATCTAATATAACTAATTGAAATGGAAACGTGGCGAATAGTCCCAATTAGATTAAATGTTATCACGATCTAATATTTCAATTATTTTTTAATAAAATCAAACACAATCATTGATCATCGCTGCCGCTACAATTAATCATTGAAAATAGTGAAATTTTACATCTGGATCAATAGATCATCTAATATTGCGTCAATTCGCGAACTACTTTATTCAAAGCTTCTCAAAATGAATCAAGCTTTATATGTTATATACGAGTACATCTACAACTATTCGGCGCAAGAACAATGTATAAAATTCAGGTGAAAAAAGATCTTCTAAAAACTGTCTCGGAATCTATTAATCAAATATCGATCATAATTTAAATAGAGTTACAACATAAAATTCAGATGAAAAAAGATCTTCTTAAAACTGTCTCGGAATCTATCAATCAAATATCGATCATAATTTAAATAGAGTTAAAACATAAAATTCAGGTGAAAAAAGATCTTCTAAAAACTGTCTCGGAACCTATCAATCAAATATCGATCATAATTTAAATAGAGTTAAAACATATTTTGCCCAAAGGCAATATGCCTATTTAGCTCCCAAGACATACAATGGGGTGCCGAATTCAATAAAGGCAAATGGAGGAAAACAATTTAGGCAGTCGATCGGAGCGTGGTTGTTATTGCGACAAGAGTTTGAGTACTTGGGCTTGCAAGAGGAATGACTTGTGGAAAAGGTTTATGTTAGCTCTTGAGTGTGGTGTTTTTTTATTGTTTTATACTTATATTTTTTTTACTTTTATTATTATGTGCGGTTCATTATGGGGTGAATGTTTTTAGTCTGTCTAGAGTGATGAAGTGTGAGGAGTTTGATTTCGCGCGATGTATATATGTGTAATTGAGTGTCACTGTTTGTCAGGTTGATGAGAATGTACAACGGGGTTAATATATAATCAAATATTGGAAATAAATATCGATTCATTTTTTCATGCTATATGTCCTCTGTGAAAGTCTAGTTTACTGGGGACATGACAAATGAAAGGCAATAAACCTAGATCCATTAAAAGTGTGTGTCCAAATTAAATAACCTGTTGTTATTTTTGCAAATGATGTATATTTCTTGTCATGTGTAAAATAAAATATAATATTCAGTATTCAGATGAAAAAAGATCTTCTTAAAACTGTCTCGGAACCTATCAATCAAATATCGATCGTAATTTAAGTATATTATTTGATTTGTAGTGCGGATTGTTTAAGAGCCACTGTGGTAGATAAATGTACTTGCAAGGTATTACGTACACTGTAAATCGTGATAAGTAAGTGCATCCTCATTTCTCAATGAGACAGTATTTTTAGTGCTGCTTATCGAGTTCTGGGGGCCGCTGTGATGCGTGGTGATTTTATTTTGATATATTCTTCAGAAATTAACGTATTAGGCAGTATAACATTGAAATCAGTTCGGTTCCTTTCCGATACAATTTAAGCACTTGAATAAGTTACTAAAATTGCGTCACATAACAATCTAACTCTAGTATTGGAACTGCAAATTAATATCCGGAGAATATCAAGAAATTAAAGCTGGCTACGCGTAATGGAATCATGGTCCCAATATTATAAATAAATAAATAAAATAAGAAATTAAAGCTGGCTACGCGTAATGGAATCATGGTCCCAATATTATAAATAAATAAATAAAATAAGAAATTAAAGCTGGCTACGCGTAATGGAATCATGGTCCCAATATTATAAATAAATAAATAAAATAAGAAATTAAAGCTGGCTACGCGTAATGGAATCATGGTCCCAATATTATAAATAAATAAATAAAATAAGAAATTAAAGCTGGCTACGCGTAATGGAATCATGGTCCCAATATTATAAATAAATAAATAAAATAAATATTAGGTTTATTGACAGCGACATAGTATGTACAAGATCACACCTGAATAACACTTCTAAAACACATAAATTGCAGACAATACATCAAACACAGAAGCTTTCAAAAGGTCTGGGCTCATCTAATAGCATCCCCTCGGCCAAAATACACCCCACCAATATAGGGCGAACCCAGCCACGGGGACACCAGATGTTTTTCAGCCCACACCCTTAAACACGAAGAAACAGGAATATTTACAAAAAAATAAACACAGAAAATAAATATAGTAGATGACAAAAAAGAAAAAAATACATTCAAGAGAGAATACACCAAAAGGTACGGGCTCATCCCACAAACATTCCCACGGCCGAGATACACCCCACCAATGTAGGGCGAGCCCGACCGCAAGGGCATCAGGGGGCTTCCATCCCACACCCCCGCATATCTAGATTAAAGAATAAATATAATAAAAAAGAAAAAAAAAAACAAAAACGTATGGCAGAAAACAAAATAAAAAGTAAACCCACATATACCACCTCAGGTTAACTGTCAGCAAGAACGAGAAAAAAAAAGAAGAGAAAAGCCTCAAAGGAGTCCAAATTTTACATAATGACAAATGGGAAGTAAGATAGTTGAGACAACATTGAAATAGTTAGGCAGTAATACATTGAAATAGATAAGCAGTTTTAAAAGAATTAATGAGGAAATGACGCACAAACACGTATGCACAATCCTCGATTCACCACCAGCGAAAAGAGAGAAAAGAAAGAAAATAAGAAAAGAAAAGCAAACAAGAGACCCTAGATATGATATGTAAGTTAAACTTGGACAAAAAGTGATAAGTGTAAGATAAATACGCTAAAAATGAGAGCTTTGTATGAAACGTGTGAAAAAAACAATGTATGGCTAAATAAGACATGAGAACATTAAGGCCGAGGCCACACAGATAGGAGCCTCGCTTGGTGCTTAGAGCTACGCTGCGAGTTAGGTGACATATCCTAGCGAACCAACGCACCGCATACTATCGCAATGGCCACACTGTACGCTTCGCGCCACGCTACATGACGATTAGTTACCGAGTGAATCTCCTAGCGAACAGACGTGTTGGTTAACTTTATTGTGTCACCGTGATTTTGCAAGATGGCGGAAGTTTTAATAACGGGTGTGTATAAAAGGGAGCCTTTATGAAACCCATCGAGCAAATTATACAAATTTGTACCTGTAATAAAATCACTTTGGAATGAAATTGCACAGAAAGTAAATAAAGATAAGGTAAGTTGTAACGAAATTGGTTAGTTTTATGAGTGGCATCGTTTGTGGACTCAACCGCACACAAGAATTTGAAACGAATTTAGGACAAGCACTTTGGTGTGGCCAAACATGAAGTCATCTAGTCTATTAGTTACTTTCCACCTAGCTTAGCACCTAGCGAAGCATTTTGGTGTGGCCTTAGCCTAAAACTTCTTTAAGTAGATATTTGTTTTCTTCTCACTCTAAATTAGTCCTCTCATCACATAAACTTGCTGGGCTTCGTGTATTGCAATATCAATTTCCACTACATCTTGCACTTATCATATGGATATGTAACTCCTGTCATTTCTTATAACCCTATGAATATCGATTTAAGCTTAGTTATGTTTTAATTGACCAATTCATTTTATACAATACGACTCGATGAATGTATGGTATACATGTGGTCATTTCTTTCATCCAACAAGTAATATAGAGGCACGTAATGAAACAGACTGGAACCCTTTTTATTAAAATAAGTTATCCACGAGAATGGAATCCAAAATAACAAAGTTGGAATATAAGCGCCTCGCCAAACGTGCAAAAAAAATTAAGAATTATTAATTCATTTGGTACTTATATTATATAACTACGTTTTTAAACATAATAGTTTAATACTTAAATTTGGGGGAAAATCTACACAATAAACTTATGTTAATGTTAGGGGACATTTTATTGTAAAACTGTCACTTTTTAAATTTATACCAACTATGCATAATCATCGAATATTGTAAAATGAATCTCACTATACGAGTATCATCTAGTTGCCTCGTTAATTTCTACTCCCACGTCTAATTGGCACATGGATGATCTAATCTCGTTTAGTTATTTGAATTTTCTCTATTTGGTCTATTTGCCACGCAAATCTCCAGTACCTTAAGTAGCACCCATCAGGTTGCCAAATAAATTTCTTCTACCTCAACAAGCTGCTTCGTGAAAACTCTCATTACCTCATCTTGTTGTCAAGTAAATATTCGCCGCCTCAATAAGTTGGTTCGTGGATATTCCAACTAACTCATCTAGTTACCGAATAAATCTCTACTACCTCGACAAGCCGTCTCACGTTTATCCCCACTACCTCACCTAGTTGCCAAATAAGTTTGTATTACCTCGACAAGTTGCCTCGTGAATATTCTCACTACTTTATCTTCTTGCCAAATAAGTATCCTCTTCCTCGACAAGTGAATCCACATATATTCCCACTACGTCAACTATTTCCCAAATAAATCTCCACTTCCTCGATAAGTTGCCCTGCAAATATCTCAACTACCTTATTTAGTTGCTAAATAAATCTCCCCTACCTCGATAATTTAATCCATATATATCCCTACAACCTTAAATAGTTGGAAAATAAAAATAAATTTCCACTACCTTATCAGGTTACCACATTAATTTCCTCAGTCTCAACTATAATAGCTGTCAGCTTATTAAGTTGCACATAGAAAGTCACATACAGCTCCTACTTGCAACAAAAATTTTCACTGTCACATCTATTCACACCACGAATACTCATATTCGCCTCGTACTGCCAACTCATGCAACTTTATGTCTCGTTAGTTTCCACATGAATTTCCACTCCCACCTGATTTAATTTTCCTCTCAGCATTCTTGTCAGCTTCTTTTGAAACTCGAATCTAAATACCTGCTTCTAACCGACACCACTGTATGCTGTTTCCACTGCTCCGGTTCACGAACTGAATTAAATGACTGTCATGAAAGAGCCATGACGGGTCACGATTTAAGACACGTCTGTCTGACGGAAAAGACCCTTGCGATATTGCTTTTAGATCAAAGATCAATTTTCAGAATTGCTGTTTTCAACATTTTAAAACAATAGTCATGTTACAGTAACATTTTATTGGACAAATTCACGTATACCAACCATCATATCATTTGCTTCTTGTGGTGGACAAAATATACATAACGCCCAACTATTCTATCAAGACATACTTTCGCCTCTTTCACATCTATACAGTTTCTTCTGTTACTCTTACTTCTTCCCTTTTTTTATTTTCAAAAGTTTCTTTCGCTTCGTCCAACGATACTTCTCTCCGTCGTCCTATACTACGACTCTCACTTATCCTTGCATCGTAAATTTGTGAAGTCAATCTTTCATCACCTTTATATTCAACACGTTCAAACCATCTCCACATGCTTTATGCCTGCTAAACACAACAGGTTTAGCTCATATTCACCTTTAATAGTTCTTATTTTGCCATGCATCGACACATTACACGTTTCTTCTTGTCCACGTTTCACTCCCTTACATCAATGTTGACGTTAATACTCTGTTGTGATCCATAATTTTAGCAGATTTTGTTATTTCACGGTTTGAATAGATATCTTATTGATCCTTCGCCTCTGCTCTCCATGACGAGCAACTCGTAGATATTTTCCAATTATAAAGGCTTTTCACTTTTTTAGAATTTGATAAACTTTTTAGTGCCACTTTTTTCTAAGTCTTTCCAAACTTCTCGTACCTTTTATACTACTTATATCGATTACTCGTATTTGTGTAAATCCTTCATCATTCATTATTTTCTATGTGGCTGAACGTCAACGGTACTTTATTCGTCTTAAGTACTGCATTATTTTTCAATTCACGGTTTTATTTTAATATCCTGATGTTTCGATTTCGACATGGTACGCTTTATACGAGTATATCTTAATATTTTTAGAAGAAAAAAAATTATGTGAATATGTAGGAACTACATTAGAATTTATAAATTAGATTGCCTTCCTAACAAATCGAACATACTTGTAGCGATTCAAAAGTTAAACGTTTTAAATTGTTTTAGTATTTTTGAAAAAATCTTTATTCGCTGCGATGGGAATTGAGTAAACAGATATTGAATAACAGGTTCCAGTTCATAAGAAGCAAAAACCGAATCAATATTGTTGAAATGTATCATAGTATAAATAGGCCAAAACCCATACGATGAATACGAGAATGAATACGAAAGAATACGAGAATTGAATTTTGAATACAAGAGAGCGAGAGAGGAATACTTGGATTCTCTCCGAAAGTAATTCGAAATTTGAATCTCGGTGGGTCCGTGATACTGAACGAATTTTAAATACCTAGCTAACAATTTTTGTACCGGTGTAAAAGGGGACGATGTATAAATGATATATATATATATATATATATATATATATATATATATATATATATATATATATATATATATATATATATATATATATATATATATATATATATATATATATATATATATATATATATATATATATATATATATATATATATATATATATATATATATATATATATATATATATATATATATATATATATATATATATATATATATATATATATATATATATATATATATATATATATATATATATAAACAAATTTTACATTTATGAATATATATTTTCATTAATGTAGAATTTGTTTTACTTCCGTGAATATTTCAAGGGTTGCAACTAGTTAATTTAAATACGAAACAAAGGCTGTAAGATTAGAACAAATTACTTTGTATCAATAAATTCGCCATATGTATAATACATATGTATTTGCATTCATTTCAGTCGTTTTCAATCATGGTTGAGCATCGTAGTTTCTTAATGATCTAAAACTTAACGGAAAATTCGCCTTCACTAATTCTGGTCCTGAAACGTGATGAGTGCAGTACTCAATAAGGAACCTATCATCTATATAGTATGATCTATTCTTGCAGGATACCGTCTTCTTGCTCGCCACCCTTTACCACTTTCAGTCATTACCAGCGTCTCCACAACTCTATTTATCTCTTATAGTTTCCGCATTCAAATGTTTCATAAATAAATAATCAATTAAGTGATGATTTTTAGATAGGCAAAAAAGACAGAGATACAGACTTTCAAATCTTGACATATATTCTTCGCCTCTTTTACTACTAAAACCTTCTCATAATAATAATAGCAATAATAAATATACCTTCTCATAAAACTCTTACGATTTCTCTGACTTTTAACGTTTCCTTCTTAAAATATGCCATTCACTTGATTCAACCACACTTTCCTTGGACTTTCTTTACCACTTACTTGACTTGCCTTTATATTTACTTGTTCAATCTTTCTTCATACCTAAATCTTCTCAGAGTGCTCTTCTTCATATTACTCAACACATTAACCTAAGTTAACATTCGCCCATTTATTTATTTTATACATGACAAGAAATATATATCATTTGTGAAAAAACAACAGGTAATTTAATTTGGACACACAATTTTAATGGATCTTGGTTTGTTGCCTTTCATTTGTCATGTGCCCAGTAAAGTAGGCTTTTGCATGTACGAGTATGTCACTGAGGACTGAATGCTATAATTACGAGTATTTTGCTCATCTGCGATTTATGCTTGATATTTTTACCGTGAGAACGGGCCGGTTACTGGGTTGGTTGGATGTGATTCCGCAATAGTCGGACAGCAATACCGGAGTGTCGGTAAATATCGCACTTCACGGCGCTGGGCCATTTTGTGCTTTAAAATTTTATGACCGCGATGAGCCATTAGTAATTAGATTTTGATGCGAGAAAGTATAAACGCGAGTAATGCCTGCGTTCTGATGGGCCGGACCTGGATACGTTTTTTTTTATTCAAACGTAACGTAATTCTAATAATAAAATGTCAATTTATATAGCGCTGTTTAAAGAGCAGACTCATCTCAAGTGAGCTCTTACTAGGAATTCGATGACACATTATTGACAGAATAAAAATATTTCAAAATAAATAAATATAAATTGAGTACTTATATGAATAAGAAGGTGGTGGCTGCGGCCATCAGATAAGGAGCTCCTATGCATCTATACATGTTTAGAATAACATACTTGCTAAGTAAACCGCAAAAAACTTACCAAGGTAAGACAAAATACAAAAAAGTATTTGTAGATCTTTCGAAATCTGGAACAGAAAAATTTGATCTAGGAAAACTGTGTGCGTGCTGAAGTGCAACAGTTTGTATGCAATAAACCGATAGTGGTCGTTGCTGAATCTCGTAGGCTGTCCCTATAGCGCTTTTTCTGACCTTTCGTTTGCCCAATACTTCCCCGTATAAGACGCGTTTTGGGAGCAGATGATCACCCATAAGTATCACATTCTGGTCCACCGCAATTTCGTCTTTACACCTATATCGTCTATAGGCTACAGATGGGGAGCGTTGCAGGACCAAGACATTGTGACATGATCACTCCATTGGACCCAAAGAATAAGATGAAGGAAAAGTTAGTGGAATATTTCAAGGCTTCGAATGAGCCTTCTAAAGGGAACCCCAGACTCGGATCCACAAAGATGTGTGGGTAGGGCAATGGCCTTGTAGACTGGAAAATGTCCCTGCTGTAGATTACTCTCATTCAGTTTAGCAACATCTGCTGATGCGCTTCTGAGACGACTCTTCCCCAATACATGCACAGGCGTCGTCCATCTGCAGGAGAGCTGACATCATACTGGATCACAACGGATTGTCTATGATATGTAGGTTATACTGTATGCAACTGTTGTGTCATACATGAAATGCAACACAACCTTCTCATGATTTATTCTACTCCCTTCCTTCTTTCAAAATTCAATTCCCTTTATCCAACATTACTTTTGTTGATTATTGTTTTATATAATATTTTAAGATATCAAAATAACGATCTTTAAATACTTTTTTAAAAATTCAGAATCAATTTTAAAATATTGTGAATATTTAAATATATTTCCCGATTCACGCCTGTGAAGCGATATAATTTTTATTCCGACGTATGCCGCCCTGGGATACGCCATGACACTAGGATGGGATGTTGGATATTGGGTATGGGGAATGGAGAGTGGGGAATGGGCAGTGAGCAGCAGAGATACTCCATCAAACGGACGCCATATCATTGATCTGGAACGAAAGTAGAACCACTGGCTACAATTTGAATGGATTCTAGGCTAGGAGTGATGCATCTCAGTTTTGGATGATATTTTTTACGATAAATTGGAGATTCTAATTTTAAAAAATCATGTTCTTATTTGAGAGATCAAATTGATGTTATTTAATTGAATGGTTGAAGTATTTTTCAAAGTTTTATGCATGCAAATATTAAATTAATTTTATTTTTGATATTAGCATTATTTTACTAGAAGGGTGTCACGAATTTCATAGACAGCAAGGCGAACTAACGCCTCCATTCTTGAGGAACTAAGAATCTCCGACGGATTGTCGACCATATATACCTTCGACGAGTCCTCAGATTATTTGTGCACATTACTCTTGGCTAAGGAGACAGTTTGAATAGGTTTGTGGTTACTGAAGGCATGAAAGGACGACGCACAAGATGAAGAATCCTATTGCATCGGACTGACCAAGTGAGAGACGCAACTGGACTACCCTTAACAACTGCACTTCGAGCCGCGTAGTGCAGGGATGGATGGAGAGCAGTCGTCAGATGCTATCATGGGAGTCACGATGCTCAGTCATGAGCTATACGACATATTGATGATGATTTTATTTTTGATATCCGAACCATCGACTACAAGTATATTAAAATCCTAAAAACAAAAAAACAATTTTGTGGGTAAAGAGAACCTATTGACTAGGCAAAACCTGTGATAATAGTCTTATTTCTTTAACGCAAATTTCATATATTTGTCTTAATTTACATACTAAATCACTTACCTGAAACATCAAATTTTGCACTCATGTACTTCCACATACACTTTAATCCCTTACTACCACATACATAATTCCAACAATATAATAAGCTCAAAAACTACAATACATCAAAATTATGTCCATCAACTTCTAATCTATCTCAACATTCGCAATATATTGATTAATAAAATATGAAAAGAACCTCGTTAATGATTTCATTGAAATATTGCATTATTCAGATGTGACGGAAATTAGGAAGCCTTTGATGACACCTCTTTTCTGGAGGTCTTACCAAAATATATGGTTATACTCTTATATGAACACTATACATATATTTCCACTCCACTTAAAGCTGAATGTGTTACTATCACATATTTGTATTGTATTACACTTTCGTTGTAAACAGTACAGTCTGGCAGGCTTACTGCCATGTTGCAATCTCTTCTAACCAATCAGAAAGATGTTAAAGAGGCCTTAAGTGAAAACCAGACTGAAATTCTTTTTAAACAAATGTAGATTCCAGTGGGATAACCCGCAACCTCCGGCTTGGGACACGGGTATCTTACCAACTAGGCCACTGTGGTCTACAAATGTCTACATATTGAAAGATCTACAAATGTTTTTTTGCAATTCATCTTCCCTTGGTAAGTTTAATACGTTTACCTTCCCAAGTACATTTTTTTAAATATATGCAGATCCGGGAAAGTTTCTTATCCAATGGCCGCGGCCACCACCTTCTTATCCTTACACTCAACTTATTATTTTTGTGTAACATTTTTAATCTATTGACAAAAGTATATTTGAATTTTCTGAACACTGCTCTGTATATTAATTGTCCTTTCATTATCCTATTAACAAAAGTAAGTACCATATGTTTGAATTTTCTGAACACTGATCTGTATATTAATTGTCCTTTCATTATCCTATTAACAAAAGTACGTTTGAATTTTCTGAACACTGCTCTGTACATTAATTGTCCTTTTATTATCCTATTAACAAAAGTAAGTACCATATGTTTGAATTTTCTGAACACTGCTCTGTATATTAATTGTCCTTTCATTATTATTATTATTATTATAAAATGAGTAATTGACAAAGATGTCTACTCTCATGTGATATTCAACGTTGGGGGGACCATGACATGACACTGGGAAGAAGAAGTAAATGAGGTTGAGATGGAAAATATTAGAAGAAGAACATGTTTTCTATTGGACCGAGAAAGGCTGATGATGATGATGATATTGGTGTGATGTGAGAATAAATTAAAATGAAATACATACAACTTTCAGTTATATATTAATTCTGTTCATAATATATCTATCATTTTGTCTACCTAATGTAATCTCAATACAAATTTGTCAGTCAATTATTCTTATTCATTCTTTTTTTACACATAGCCCAATGTGCTAAATCTTTTTCCAATCGCCTCAATGATAATAACACCGACTATATAACACATTTCACAACTCGCTCCGATAGCCGAAATTTTAGAAATTATTATATACCTATAATAATACGTAAGTTATTTTATATATAGTACTATTATTATCTATTATTATTATTGATAAATAGTTGTTCGCACTGCTAGTAAGTTGGAGTCGGAGGTATCAGGAGACCAGAAGCGTGTAGTCGGTGCCGCCTGATTGAAATCACGAAATGCACTTTAGCAGCATAATGCTTTATGCTCCGAGGAACGAGGCTCAAATCAATAAAATAAATTACATACTCGGCAAAACGGAGAAAAGTTGGGCAATATCATCGAAAATGTTACGCTACATGATATTTTGGTCTGTTGTTTTGCAATCGTTTGAATATCTATCAAGTTGGGGTTTTATAAAGTCAGCTACTGTCAAAGGGAAAATCATCATCATCGTTACCATCACGCTATGCCCCTATCGGGCAGACAGAGATAATATATCTCCACTTCATTACATCCTGGCAAATAACTTTCGATTCAACCACGTTTATATCATACACTTCATTTTTTTGCGTACATGTTTAAACATGATACATTTGGTGAGCTTATTGTCTTCTTCTTCTTCATCTTATTTTAGGCCTGTTGGCCTGTTATGGTCCTGCATCATTGTTTGTCTCTTGCGACGTCGACTGTCAGCTGTCTTTCCATGTTTTGGGAGGTCGTCCTGGAGGTCTGCTTGCTTGGAGGAAACTGTCCCTGGCCATTCTTACGGCTCATGGTTCCGCCATTCTGGACACATGTTCGTTCCAGAACCTTCTTCTCTGTCGTCCCCATCTGACAATATCTTCAACTTCGCACGTCCTTCGGATTTCTGTGTTACGTACTCTATCACGAAGGGTTTTGCCAGCGATACTCCTGAGTACCTTCATTTCGCTGGTTCGAAGGAGATTTTTGGTTCTGACAGTGTCGGCTCTGGACTCTATGCTGTACGAGTATGTCATTATGTATAATGACATACAGCATAGAGCTTATTGGTGTACAGTAATTTCTTCCAACCGACCAGTTTATCATGGATACATCTCACAGTTTTAATCCAAGACGGATTCCACAAAAAATTATATGAGCAATCTATGTTATATCAATAATGGTAGAACTAGACGAATCGAATTGATTCAAGTATAAGGAAGGAAAACATAGGAAATTTAAGACGAAAGGATATTCTGCGTAATATATATATTTTTTCAATTCTCTCTTTTATGTAAATAAGGATGGTGCACATCTCATAAACCTTGGAAGCTGATTCCACAGTTATGCCGAGTGAGCCGCAAATGAAGATTTGTAAAATGTTATGTGTCGGTATGCATAGGAGTCTCTCAGCACCTGATTGAAAAGAAATATTTATTTCGCAGTCTGATGGTCACACCCATGGAGCCTATTATAAAGGCACTCTTCCCCCTTTCAGGATTTTATTTATTTGATCGAACTACGTTCTTCTCAACATTCTCATGCTATCTAGTAAATCTTTTGTCATTCATTATTTCTACGTGGCTGAACTCAAATATAGAAGAGGAAACAACCTAAATAATATGATAGTACAAATAATGAGATGTACAAAACTAGCGAAAGCGAGAAATATGTACCAAGATTGAATGAAGTAGTGCTTTGTTCTCTCGTGCCTTCTCCAACTGCGAAATGTCGTGATGGCGATGATAATGTTATATTATTATTTTCCGTAATAATAAAAAAACCTTAGACCATTTTCAGTTCCTGAAGCTACGCTAACCAATTGCACCCCCTTAATATGATTAAGGTACTGTTAACTTTAAAACAGGATATCCGGCACATAACTACCTCTTTTACATTAAACTCCAATTGTTGATTGCCACTGCTTCTCGGACAGAAGAAACTTATACTCGTAAGTTCGTTCAGAAATATTATTTAATGTTAACAATCTATGTTTAAACGCCTCTTTGTTTATGTTTATATAACATAATAATTTGTTGTTAAAGTATACCCGAAAATGTATGATGCACAATAAGTTTGACAGGTCCATAAATAGTCCACGCGCAGTCGCGATAATCTGGACTTTTCAATGTCTCTGGGTTTTTAAAAGATATGTTTAACTATTATTGAAATGTAAATTAAATTTATAAAAAGGTAGATTTAACTACAAATATTCTATTAAAAGGTAGGTTTAACTAATTAGAAAAAATAGCCTAGCAAATTTAGCATAATTTAAATTTAAAACATACATTTTTCACTGGACGCTTAGCGTCCAGTACAGTGGCTGGCGGAATTTTTTTAGCACAGTAAGGCAAGTTTTAAATAAAAAAATCTAATTTGACACATCTAACTAAATCAGGATAAAATTAGTAAATAGTTAATAATAATAAAATAAACAAATAATAAATAAATAAATAAAATAAGTTCTTTTTTTAAACTAAACAATAAATAAACTTTTTTGAGACCAGACATTTAGAATTATATTCTTTATAAATGATTTCTAACAAATACGATATTCATGCTTTCTTTTTTCTAACAAATACGATGTTCATGCTTTCTTTTTTCTAACAAATACGATGTTCATGCTTTCTTTTTTTAAAAATTGAATTACAACTTTTTAAGATCTTTTTTAGGGCGCTTCACCATTTCTGACAAAGCAACTTTCCCTAGTTGTCTTCAATTCGTCCAACAATGCACCATTTGAGAACCACTGTCTTACTCCACCAATTGATATACATACTCATGAAAATAAATCCAAGTCGAAGGTCTTTATTCACTGTCTGATTTAGCACTTATCTAACTTTAAATAGTAATCATAATTTGAAGTCAAATTTCACAAAAAAATTGTCGTAGCGCCATAAATAAAAGAAAAATGTGGTTTTATTACCTCACTTTAAAGTTTGGTCCGACTCTGAAACAGGTCGTAAAATTTTAAGGTTTTAAATTAAGATTCAATATTGCCCGATTATGAATTCGGACCTAAAACTATAGATGATATCTACTTAGTATTTTGTATTGATCTGGGCGCTGCAGTTCTCCGACTGTTCGGCCTAGCTCCCAATCTGTGCTCAGTATCAGGTGTAGTGCGGCCCTGCGGGCTGTAGATCTCTGCTGATGGATTTCAGCAGGGTCTGACCTCGGGTGAATTATCTCTCGCGTTACAAGAAAGTTCCCAGAATATATTTTTTATAATATTATAGATTTGATAAATAGTCACAAAAAATATTGATTATGTTTCCAATTATAAATTAAGAGATTAGAGCAACTTGAAGGATTCTGCTATTAAGCTAGTATTTTCTCAGAAGATGGGAGTGTCACGAGGAATATCGAACGATGTGTAGCGAAAGGAAATAAAGTCAATGGGGCAATTAAGCATATGTACTCGAATTGGACAGTATCAAAATATGCTAAGATGATAGTCCATGACAGAATATTAGTATAAATATTGATGTATGGTAGAAAAACGTGGGTGTGCAACAAGACTGAAAAAAGTTGGATAAATGATGTAGAAATGCGTGACTTTAGAAAAATACATGGGGCAGAGGTGCATGGTCGCGCGGTAACGCACTGGACTTCCGTACGGAAGGTCGTCGGTTCGAACCCCGTGCTGTGCTACTCTCCTCGAACGACACAGGCACTTTTCCGCATAGTGTTCGATGGCATAAGGATACTCTTGACTTCGGTCATATATTTGATTAAAAATAATAACAATAATGAAGATAGAATATGGAATTAAGGGATAAATGTGAACTTAAGGCTGATGTGTTGAGTAAGATGGAGGATAGTACTCTGAGATGGTTTCGGAACGTGACACGAATGATTGAAGAAATACTAACAAAATTCATAGTATATGGGGTAGAGAAAAAACAAGGCAAGTGTGATTGGATCGAGTGAATGATATTTTGAAAGAAGGAAATTTAACAGTCAGAGAAATCGTATCTGTATTGCCAGGTGTACGAGTATTGATGTAGAAAAAAAGAGAGATGTGTGCCGCGATAGGAAAACCTCATCTCTGCCCACCCCGACAGGAAGACAGCGTGATGGTTTGTATGTGGTTTGTAATTTTAATTGAATAATTGATGTTTTATTCAACTTTGTTCAAAATCAGACACTGGGCTGGAGTACAGCGTGTTCGAGAGCTTAATAATTATAGGGTTTCCCTAAGATTCCTGTGCCTGTATTGGATCATTGTATGCAAGTTGTTGCAACTTCATCGAGCACGTAGTTTTGACAGATCAAACACAAAGTTTCAATGGCAAGGAGATTGAACTTCGAAGATGATCGGCAGGTTTAATCTGCTGACGCCTTTCGGTAACGCTTAAGCATCAAGATCAAGAAAGAAAGGTTTTTGTTTTGATGATTTCCTAGGTTAAGATAACGTTATATTGCACCTGAAAAAGAACCAAAACGACTGATATATCGAATAGTTGAAACGGTCCTGCAGCGATTTTGAGTTGTTTATGCCATTATCAGGGGCTGCTAAGTACTCTTGGGACGTGCAGTGATTGATTGTATTTTTCGATCTTCAACCACTTGAGAATCGTAGACGTACATTTGATCTTGTATTTTTTTATAAAGTCTAAAATGGTTTTGTGGACTCATCTGCAAATCTGAAACGTATTGATTTACATAATTGTTCCTTTTCACTATCTTAGAATACTTGTTTTGTTCGATGCCACTCTCAAAACTAACTAATTTCATTACAACTTACCATCTTTATTTACTTCCTGTACAACTTCATTCTAAAATGATTTTATTACAGCTACATTTTTGTATAATTTGCTCGATGGATTCCACAAAGGCTCCCTTTATACACAGCTGTTATTAAAACTTCCGCCATCTTGTAAAATCACGATGACACAACAAAATTAACCAACACGTCTGTTCGCCAGGAGATTTACTCGGTGACTAATCGTCATGCAACGTGGCGCGAAGCGCGCAGTATGGCCATTGCGATAGTATGCGGTGCGTTGATTCGCTAGGATATGTTGCCTAACTCGCAGGATAGCTCTAAGCATCAAGCGAGGCTCCTAACTGTGTGGCCTCGGCCTAACCCAGTAGTAAGAATGTGCTGACAGTACAATGCGGTAGGTAACTGACTTGGATTAGAACATATTTAGTTCAACACTGTTAGAGTTTAGGACGGTGAAAAAATTAACAGAGGAATAAGTGTTCAATTTTTTTTCATACATTGTACATAATTTTTAACTTTTCATTGGCCAGTTGAAAAGAAAAGATGAAAAAACTGCATGAGATGACCATTGATAATTGGGATTCGGTATTATTTATAAATTATATTTTAAATTAATTTCCAGTGTTCTTTTATATAAAAATAAAATATCAATTCTGTCACCAGAAGAAAGAAGACTTTTGAGTAAGTTATGAAACTGACCCACAATATTGCATCCTTTAGACTTCCTTTAAATACGTGCTAAAAAGTATATCGTATAACGTTATGACTTATAACGCTTCGAGGAGTCATTATGCGTCATTGCCTACGCGTCAGAAGGTCATTCTCTTTGGTCATTTAGACCGCCATTGACGGTCTAAACGACCAAAGAGAATCTCTGGAGGAATTTTTTCTTCGATTATCTTTTGAATGGAACCTTCTCAACGAATTGCGTTCAGTTCAATAATGGTATAGGAAAAATGCACATTGCAAAATATTTCTTATTTACAATAAATACTCTTTAAGGTATTGAAATTTATACATCAAGGCATTATACATATTATTGTATTAACTATATTAACTATGACATAATAACAGCTTTTATACCATAATTATTTTTTATTTATATGTCCATGGGTGTGGACTGAAAAATATCTGATGTCGGACGGGCTTACCCTCTATTGGTGGGGGTGTATCTCGACTGAGGGGATGTTTTGAGATGAGTCTAGATTTTTTGAAAGCTTCTCTCACATATGTATTTGTTTTTATTATTAAATTGAAATGCATATACAATTTTCAGTATATACTCGTATACGAGTACATGTACATATTTTCTTGCTATGTATCTTCCTTTATATATTTTTTCGTCTATTTGAATGAATTACAACAATCTGGCCAACTTAAAGCCACCTCGCAATAAGCCCGTCACATTGTTATATAATGAAGTGTTAATAAATATACAAAGAATTGAGCTTTTTGAAGTATTTGTAGCCACTCAATAGGTGAATATTAACTTTTATTATTGTTTAAATTATTAATTTCTTTAAGTTATATCTCAAGCCATTGCAATTTATTTATTTGGCATACCTTTTGATATAGGTTTAACCTAACGAGATTAAATAAAGTGCATATGAAAGAAAAAAATGGTAAGTAATATAAGGCAAATCTCCTGGCTCCGCAATGTACGTGATTGGACTGGTATAAGGAGCGTTGGGGGTATTTTTTGGGCTGCCGGGGACAAAGATGCCTACTCTCAGGCGATACTCAACATTGGGGGGAGCTGACATGACACTATAAAGAAGAAGAAGTAATATAAGTCTTAACGATAACAAAAGGAACAATGATACTCATTATTTTCTATGAAGTGGCTCAACTATGTCTTCAAAGTTTATTGAAGAGTTTAATCCTCAAACAATTCATCGGGATATGAGAGATATCGATTTTGAAAATCATTCAACAACGTTTTTTTGTGTGTGAGTAGTCACGCTCTTAATAGCGAAGTTCTTGGAAAAGGCACCGAAAAAAATTGTAACTAACGATGGCATAAATAATTGTCCGGTAAGTTGATCAAGCAACAAGGGGCTTACTACTTTTTCTGTTAGCAATTTGGATTTTTATGGACAGGTTCGTGTACCTTCTCTCGTATCGTTGATGAGGCTCGTAGTTGAGAATCTCCTCGCCATTCCAACGTCAATTTAGTTAGAAAGCAAAACTGTGCCGTGGAGTTTTTTGCTTTTCCTTGTTCCTATTTTTTAAGCCCGTTGCAAACCAGCAAACTCACCGGCCACACTGGTGTACTGGATCCAATGGCACATCGAAGTAACACAATTGGACCACACTGACAAGTGTTTTCCTTTTTAAAGAATACATAACTGAAGTCATGGATATCCTTATACCTCCGAATACTAGGCGGAAAATGCCTGTATCATTCAAGAGGAGTAGCACAGCGCAGGGTGCGAACCGATAACCTTCCGCACAAAAGTACAATGCGTTACCGCGCGATCATGCACCTCTTCTAACGTTTAAAACGTAGCAATTAAAATGTTTTTAAGTCGTCCTTTACTGTCCATGCAGTGAGACTCTGGAATCAGTTACAAAACCAATATAAGACTCACTCCGTCCTTGCCATGCTTTTAGAAGCGACTGAAAAAACTCTTATTTTCTAGTCAGTAAAATAACGTGTTTCATTCCTAATTTTTCGTTTCCTTTTCTCTCCACCATCTCTTCCTTTTCTTTTGATTGATGATATCTCACTTTAAATGAAAAATAATGTTGGGGTAATTGTCTGTCTTTGTGGTGTCCGTGGGCATATGCTCACGTGTGTGTTTATGGATTTTGTGGAGATGGATAGTCATTTGAATGATTTATGCGACCACGTAACTTGCTTCATTTACTTTTGTCTGGTTGGTTGGAAATGATTGCCGCCTGGCAATAAGCCCGCCAGATTGTATTTACAATAAAAGTGTTAAATAAATAAATAAAAAAATAAAAAATGCGGAATAAAACCATGGGTTAATTCCCTGCCTACTCTTTGCAGTAAAGGTATGGCAGAGATTTCTTTTGAATTCGCTAAACTATTAGAAAGTCCTGGAATTCTCTCGGTGACAATATAATTGGATTTAACCAGGATCAACTGTAAAAAATAAAAATGAAATACAAATAAAAAATTTGTAACAATTTGGATCTAATGAACACGTATATGAAGTACGAGTATATGCAGTGAACAGGTATGAAAGTGGGCATTTTGAAAGCACTCGGTCACACAACGCGGCTATTCGCATCGCGTCGTTGTGTTAAGGCTTTGAAAATTCACGACCTTTTTTGTATTCAATGCTTGCCGGAGATTTATGGACATTCCGATGGATGTTTGCTGGACATCCTCGGGGCAGGGCTGGCGGTGAAGAGAAATTCAACTATTTTTAACTGTAAAATAATGCGTTCTTCCACGACGTAAGTGATCCAATACTAACAAACTTGTCAAACTAAATTAAACATGCAAGCCCAACAATTCGAAAAAAAAAATCGAGACCGATACAAAGGCGAGACAATAACCAAAGAAACAAACGGATCAATGGGATGCACTGTATATCATAAGAGAGCTGAAACCGATTGAATACTGAATGCCAACTCACATTTCACCCAGCCCAATTGAATGCTATTTAAAATACCCGAATGAGTCGATCCATAAGACTTGCAGATGAAGCAGGAACTAGACACTTTTGAAGCAGGAGCTGTTATATAATCTCTATAAGATTGTGCATACTCTCGTCCATATATTCAGGTTAATTTAAACAACTCACTATGTTGAAAACATTTAATAATACTAACGATCAATTTTTAGAAATCATCACCCAGCACAATTGAAAGCCATTTAAAATACCCTAATGACTCAATCCAAAGGACTTGCAGATGGACAACACTTGAAGCAGGAACTAAACACCGTTACATAATCTCTACAAGGGAGTAGATACTCTAAAATGTCAGTAAGAGGAACCATAAACGGGGAAGCCATCACTGAAAATGGAATGAAACGGAAGTTAACCCTTCCTGTCCTGTAATGTGTAACTAGTACACATTGCTTCTAAAAACTTTAATATCTCTATAAATATAATAAATACTGGGTTCAGATTTTAGGTATTCCTCCGTAATGCATTTACGCATTGAATGAAAAAAAAATATTAATAATAATAAGCACTTATCGGCCTAATCAGAGATATTTTGTGAAAATCGGGAATAAATTCATCAATACAATCAAACGTGTGCCAGTCTGTGACGTAGGTATATTCATTCTAAAAAACCACGTCATTCACGTCTTACTCTCACTCTACTTCGGTATATGGGAACGCAAGAAAAATATTCTCAGTTCGCTCGCTCAGGAGCCAGCGGGCTTTCATTCGAGGTGGTCGTTTTGCCCGTTTTGTGAACGTCGTCCGATGTTTTTTTTTTCATATTTTCAGCAATTAAATTTAAATTATTATCACTTTTGACTTAAAACTTATTTAATTTAAGCGATTGGCTATGAATATTCTTATTTTTCCGATTTTAAATAGCTCATTTTTACATGTGTATTGATGTGTATTGAATACACAACACTGGAATGTGCGGATTTTTTAACACAAGAAGGGAAAGGTTAAGCTTGGACTGATAATTTTTAAGGATATGTATTTGTTTTTCTCAGGAGATGTGTGTTTTCCCTTTGTACACGTGAGTTATTCTTATTTTTGCGAATTTTATGATATTTCACCGCCACCAATAGGTTGAGAAACGATGCATACCATCAACACCTACTATTATCGGTTATGCGCAAATAAAAAAAATCGCCTCATCAGATAATATTTTTCTTTCCCAATTTGATGCTTAAAAATATTTTTCAATGCACAAATTTTAAGTGTCAATTATTTTTATTAACAAGTGTAGTAAAAAAAATTATTCGCATTTTACTTTAAATTCTTAAGGTCTGGAGCCGACCCTGTAACATTTACTCGCGCCCTCGGCATATTTTTATTTTGCATATCCCTGTCATATCAATTCTGCGAAGGGATCACTCGCATCAGTAAGCTGCGTTACAATGTATGGACCAAGAGGTGATAAATTTATTTTCCCATACATAAACTTATCTACCAATGATTCAGAAATTATTTGCAAATATTTTTTCGAAGTTTTCTTTCCGTAGAGCGAGAAAATAATTTGTGACAGTTGGGATAAATTTAAATCATGTATTTCGAAATGTATCATTTGAGTTTTTTTAGAAAGATATAGAAAACTGTTAGGACCACAAGAAAACTGTTGAAGTGGAGTGAAGAATGTCTGCAGCCAATGTGGCTTATTTGAAGTAAGAAGGCGTCTACAGAAGTAAGAAGGCGTCTACAGTCTTGCACAATGTTATAACTGCTCTTCATCAAATTTGAATTTGTGATTCAGAAATGTTAAGAGCGTGGCCGTAAAGCAATATGTCTTCAACCTCATAAATCGAGCGTTCCGGTTTATAACCATTTTAGTAGGCACGTTACTCGCGGTTCGTTTTCGAACATTTTTGTAATTCTACCCACACGCAAAAAGGCAACAATACTCTCATACATTTGACCCGTACAAGTATTGTTAACAGATGAACTCTTTTAACATACATATATTATATAAAGTCATATGTCGAGAGTTGAAGTATATACATACAATATTCTCCCTGTTGGGGTAGGTAGAGAGGAGTGAGCGCAGAATGTTTATTTTCGTGATACATATCTTTCGTATTTTCATCATCTATATTCTTTCTCATACATCTACGATTTCTTTGATTTTTTACATGTCCGTCTTTCAAAATGTCATACACTTTGTCCAACCATACTTTTATTAGTCTTCTTCTACCAAGCCTTCCTCTCAAATTTTCCCTGTGTATTTTTTTTGTTAGTATTTCTTCATTCATTCAATCAACGAGCCCAAACCATCTCAGAATGTTCTTCATCTGACTCAACATCGTGATATTCTAATTGAAAATGATACAAGGTAATTGTTACAGTCTTATTTGATTTTCCATCAGGGAAACCGCGACTGTAGGTCGTAGTTAGTTGAGCTCATGATTTGTCTCTATTCCTTCCTATCTTGAACCATGATGAATGTATCACTTAATAAAGAACTTGTCATTTCTTTAATTTGGTATATCTATCTAACTGGAGATCGTCCTCTTAATCTCTGCTACTCAATACTTCTAGTCCCTACCAGCTTCTTCAAACTGTATTCACCTCTTCAAGTGACATGTCCTTAATATGATAGTCTCATATTCTCCTTCTACATCTGTTCTTTGATGTGTCGATCCCGGAGGATGGATATATTGGTGCACCTTGTAGTCCATGAGATGCGAAAATGTGCTTAAACGAGAATGAACCAAAAATAAACCTATGCACTGTTCTCATAACAAACAGATATTTCCGATATAAAAGAACCTCGAGATAGGAGGTAAAAATACGTGTAGCAGAGATTAATGTTATTAACGAAAAAACAAAGTAATTTACTGTCAAATATTCCAAAAAATAGAAATCTTCTTCCTAGTGTCGTGTCAGGTCACTTGAGATTAAGCATCTTTGTCCTCGGTAGCCCGAAAAAGATCCCCAACGCTCCTTATACCAGTCTAATCACGTATATTGCGGAGCCAGGAGGTTTGCCTCCTGCCATCACCTCTTTGACCCTCTATTTTGCCTTGTATGATCAGGTCCAGTAATTTGTATTTTTTCCTCTAAGTACATGACACAAATAGGACACCTTTCAAATTTTAATATAAGTCTGTATCAATTTTGGCTCTTTGAAGAACCCGTGTGCTGCTGACCATACCCGTCCATGGTATCCGTAGCATTCTCCGGTGTCTCCACATTTCGAATGCTTCCAGTCGGTTCATACTACCAACTTTGAGGGTCCATGATTCCACTCCATATAATAACACCGACCAAATGGAGCATTTGACTAACCGTTGTTAACAATAGAAATGAATGGGAATATATGTTCAAAAAACGAAATAGATACACACATTTCAAACAAACATTACTCAAATCATAATTAAACCACTCTTTTGGAAATTTACATTAATTTGTGTTCAATTGGTTGTTATTTTGTTTTTAGTACTTACGTGTTTCGTTTTTAGTACTTACGTGTTTCGTTTTTAAAAAAATATTTTTTCACTCTATTCAACTTATTTAACTCCCGGTATAGGGTGTTTTTAGAATTTTAATTGTATCGTAAACGACTGTTTATTGGTAAAAATATCCAGCCCTTGATGTAAGTAGGTATATTATATCTCTTAAACTGTGTAACATAGGTGAAATTGTAAGTTAAAGACTCATATATAATTCAGTAGCTGGTGATTGGAGATCAAAGCTTTGCAACGGAAGACTTTATCGTCTAACTTGTTTCAAAGACTGCTATTTGCAAAACTTTTTCTTAAAATATAAACATTTTATTTTTTTATTACTAACATTATGATATTTCATCTCTGCCTGCTCCGATGTAATAACCTCCCTGGTCTATTTGGTAAGACGTATGACTTCCACTTACTCGCAAATAACTAAAAAAAAGGTCGCGCCGCGTAGGTATGCGAGTGGTGTTGTTTTTTTCATATGCGGTAGTATTATCAAAACGTACAATTACGAACCGCTAGTTCCGTGCCTACTTCAGTGGTTCTAAGCCCAGATGATCGATTACTGAGGCCGAAGACAATATTTTCAATATGTCCGTATTGACATGGATATGTCGAAGTTATCATACGAAAGAAAGAAAATTCCCTACACAAAAGTATCCTCCGTGCCCTAATTGATAATGCCTGTCTTCCAATCTAAGGGTTATGGGTTCGATTCCGGTTAGCAGTATATTAATTTAAAAAAAAAGGTTCCATTCATGTTTTTTTTTAAGGCATCTTGAGCTTATTTCTTGATGGTTGTCATATGCCAGTAAACCAATCGGCTTATACTATATACAACGAAAGATTTACAAAATGCAAAATGACTACTTGGTGGAAAAATGAATTTTACATCAACAAATACGTGATTTTATACCATTTTATAATTAAATATAAAAAAACAATGTCTGTCCATCGTCCTAACATTCATTTTTATGTGCTTATAATTTGATAAAATAAAATTCAAAGAGTTCATATAACTTTTCTTCAATCGAATAATCTAAGTTTAAAAAGTTATAATTAACGACATAAGATTAATTAAAAATAATTTAACAATTTCATTATTTTTAATTAATCTTATGTCATTAATTATGAGCACATAAAAATGTTACAATAGTAAAAATGTAGCAGCGCTATTTTTTAGTAAACAAATTAATCAATCACGTGTTTTAGATGACGTGTATGGCTTTACGGTAACGCGCTGTAATTCCTTGCGAAAAATCGTCGGTTCGAATCCCGTGCTGTACTCATATCCTAAAATTGTACAGGTATTTCTCTCGCCTAGTATTCGGGGATACAAATATACTCGTATATATGGCTTTAATTGTATCTATACCTCAAAAATAATTTAGAATTAAATACTCAAATATAGAAAAATTGTCTATGTATTAAATAAGAAGTATTGTATTACACTTCTATTTGTATACAGTACGACGTAAAAAAGAACATGTTGAGGGGGTTTAGACATGTTGATTGAATGGGTAACAAAAGACTGACTAAACCAATTTATTATGCAATAGAAAAAATTGTGATTGAACAGAGGGAATGATATTTTAAAATAAAGAAATAGGAGGAACAGCATGAGTCGATAGTGGATATGGAGGAGGTGAAGGAAATACGTCATGATTAGAAAGTTTAGCGCACTGTCCTCTCTGCCTACCCCAACAGGGAAATGGCGTAGTGGTATATATGTGTGGATATAAACCCGCCATATGTTAGTAATACAATATGGTGTTAATAATATTATTTTTCGAAGTACTGCTCCAATAATTTTTTTTAAAGTGTACCCATGACAAAGGATTTTTTGCACTCTTCAATTTGCTTTTTGTGCGTAAGGAAAAATCATACATTCAAAATTAATCTTAAAATATATTATATTATTTATGTACTTAAGGCGAAATTTGGTAAAAGTTTGTCCCGGGCAATATGGTACAAAGAAAAATTCTTAATTTTTTAATAACATTTTTATGTATTAAATACAGTTATAATATTAATGTTTAAAAATTTGAATGTACATTTGTGTCTTGACTCAAGAGACAACAAACTGAAAATATTTCCCCCCCTTGAGAAATTTATGAGCAAGTAACTGGTATGAATATGTTGATATTCTTCCAACTGAAGGGGTGATCTTGGATGCAAAAGATCTCCATTTCTACCCCCATGTGTTAGAATATACACATCCCTCGGGAAATGAATGGCTTTGACTGCATGAAAGTATTATATTTTGACTCTTTTGTGACAGCTGACGAGTAAAAGTAGTTAATGAATACATGAAATATTGCTTGTTAAATATATTGTCGGTGTATTGGTCTAATATTGTAAGCATTAATGCTAAGCAATTGGGCGTTCTGTATTAAATTCCAGACGTTTGAACGGTTTTTACTATTAAATATATTGTCGGTGTAGTGGTCTAATATTGTAAGCATTAATGCTAGCAATTGGGGCGTTCTGTATTTAATTCCAGACGTTTGGA
Source organism: Odontocerum albicorne (assembly GCA_949825065.1). NCBI lineage: Eukaryota > Metazoa > Arthropoda > Insecta > Trichoptera > Odontoceridae > Odontocerum > Odontocerum albicorne. The sequence goes on along the minus strand of OX463853.1, from coordinate 6,932,564 downwards.
ACGGTTTTTACTATTAAATATATTGTCGGTGTAGTGGTCTAATATTGTAAGCATTAATGCTAAGCAATTGGGCGTTTCTGTATTAAATTCCAGACGTTTGAACGGTTTTTACTATTAAATATATTGTCGGTGTAGTGGTCTAATATTGTAAGCATTAATGCTAAGCAATTGGGCGTTCTGTATTAAATTCCAGACGTTTGAACGGTTTTACTATTAAATTTATTGTCGGTGTAGTGGTCTAATATTGTAAGCATTAATGCTAAGCATTGGGCGTTCTGTATTTAATTCCAGACGTTTGAACTGTTTTTAC
>OX463853.1:6752813-6932054 GCA_949825065.1 Odontocerum albicorne | reverse complement strand
CGCAACCCATATGGTTGACACTCATCCTCAATCGCAACGATTTAAACTTTTTTATCATTAACAAATAAAAAAATATGCATGTTATATTTCATAAAACTAGACAATTTTAGATGTAATTAAGATTACGTATTTTCAGAAATCATAAAATGACACGATTTTCTTTTCCTCAAGACATAAGGGTTTTTATCATCCCTTACCTTTCCACCATAACAATAGTTTTTACGTACTCATACCTTACGGTTAGCAACTGGCTTAGCAACACAATAGGGATCTAAGTAACTTACATATAGCTCCTAAGAAGACATACTTCGCTTTATTTTTTTCTTATACCCAGGCGTTGTTTAATGTCCATATATTCAAGTTAATTTAAACAATCCGTTATGTTCAACAAATTTAATAAAACTAACATTCAGTTTTAAGAAATCACCACCCAGCTTAATTTAATGCTATTTAAAATACCCTAATGACTCAATCCAAAGGACTTGCAGATGACAACACTTGAAGCAGGAACTAAACACCGTTACATAATCTCGACAAGAGGGTGGATACTCTAAAATGTCAGTAAGAGGAACGATAAACAGAGAAGCCATCACTGAAAATGGAATGAAACGGAAGTTCAGCTTGGACTGGTAATTTTTAAGTAAATGTATTTGTTTTTCTTAGAAAATGTGTTTTTTTTCCATTTGTATAGATAAGTAATTCTTATTTTTGCGAAACCTATGATATTTCACCGCGACCAATAGGTTGAGTAACATATTTTATATTGTACCTTTTACCCAAAAACACATATTGCAGGTTCCCAAAAATTGATTGAGAAAATAATTAATATACTTTCTGCCCGGTATCCCACGGCGGAGCTTTTCAGAGAGTATCGGGTCCTGAACATAGCCAATTTGCATCTCAAATCCATTCTCTGGCACTACCATCAAGAGGAAGGGACGATGCAGACTCAGCAGAGACACATGACACGCATGGCAACTAATGAAATGTTCACCATCCCAAGAGTTAAAACCTCTGTTTTCCCAAAGGCAATATGCTTATTTAGCTCACATGACAAACAATGGCGTGCCGAATTCAATAAATGTAAAGGGAGGAAAATCATTTAGACAGTGGTTGTTATTGGACAGGATTTTGAGTACTTGGACTTTCAGGATGAATGACGTGGGAAAAAGATTTGTGCGAGCTCTTGAGTATGGGTTTCTTTTTGTTGTTTTATATTTATATTTCTGTATATTATTGTTATTATTTTTATGATTGGGTGCGGTATATTATGGGTCATTTTTGGCCTTTCTGGAGTGGTGATGTGTTAGGAGTTTGATTTTGCATGATGCTTCCAGTTGTAATTGAGTGTCACTGTTTGTCAGGTTGATGAGAATGTGCAACGGGGTTTTGTTTTTGTGTAATCGAAAATCGGAAAGAGGTATCGATTCATTTTTTCATGCTGAATATCCTCAGTGAGATATAGGCAAAAACCTAGTTTACTGGGGACACGACAAATGAAAGGCAACAAACCCAGATCCATTAAAATGGTATGCCCAAATTAAATTACCTGTTGTTTTTTCGCAAATTATGTATATTTCTTGTCATGTGTAATAAATAAAATAAATAAAAAATAGCACTTCCATGCCTCTGGTGAATTTATTGAAATAAAGCAATTTCTTCCAATTAACTAGCTTGTGTTTTATAACTTTTATTGGCATCCATGATCGTGTCTCTAACATAACATACATTTAAACGAAAACAATATTTGAAAGAAACCTAACAAAAATTAAAATAAATGAAAAATCTCTTGGAAAATTGATTTTCGGGTGAGAATTGCATGGATGTTAAAAAAGAGGAGTAATGTGAAGTAAATAATGCTTCTGTTATTTATTCTTAAAATAAATAATTTGTTCACTAAATTTACATAAGGAAATGTTTTAAACACTTGCTTTCTTTTTTAAATTCATATGTTTGTTAAATTTAAAATCACAAGATACTATAAGATAAGTGTTGATGATTGCAGAATCACTAGAACAAGAAGTAATAACATTTGAGGTACTCGGCTGTGGTCCATTCCACTGAAGGCTGGAAGACGTTATCATAAGTTAGGACTGGCTTTATCCTTGCAAGGATATCACGTGTCCAGTTGAGTGCCGTTCTATGTCCTCAACAATGTACTGACAACCCTGGCCCGATCAGCGAATTCGAAATATTTTCTGTTCAGTAACTTTTGAAAAATGAGATTTTTTTTATAGTAGATGAAATTTAATTTTCATGTGCCGAATTCAGTATATTCACGACTAACTTCTTATTTTCCTTGTTCCTATAAATGTTGAGTTTCACTATTTTCTAAAAGGCCCTGCCACTTGATCTTGTCATATTTAATTGCAGGTTCAATTCCCGATGGAACCCGTAAAAATGGGTCTCAGACTTGTAAAAAAGTGCGTGTGCTCAATGTGCTTGCGTATTATAGACGTGTTTAAGAGTTGCTGCTTGCTTCTTCACGTGCGGTTGTATTACCAACACATATGATGCCAAACTTCGAACTTCGTACCTACTCCCGTGATTGTATACCCGAAGGCTCGTTTAATGGGTCCGAACATAATGTTGTCTCCCGGCAACGCTAATTTTGATATGTTGAAGGCACCATACCAATGAATGACTGCCAAGTAAATTTTCTTTGATGAAAAAAACATACAATATACGTATATACATTCCATCACGTTATTTCCCTGTCGGGGTAGGCAGAGAGGGCAAAGCAGCAAATGTTCCTATCTCGACACACATCCTTAGCCTCATCTATATCCATACGCTTTCTACGATTTCTTTGGCTTTCCACGATTCCTTCTTTTATATCATTCACTTGATCCAATCATACTTTTCTTGGTTTTTCTCTACCTCGCCTCGCCTTCCACTTTGCACTGTTTATTTGTAATTAGTAACTTCATGTGTTCTGAATTGTACTGATTGTTTAAAATTGTTGATATTTTATATTTTGTTTAATATGTGTCTCTGTGGTTCCTTGGTCCTCCTCTCACACGCCTTCCACTCACATATGCACTATATCTGTTTGTAATAGTATTTCTTCTTTCATTAATTCCACATGCCCAAACCAACTCATTGTGCTCTTATTCATCATACTTAACACATCAGTCTTAAGTTTATATCATCCTTTATCATTTCATAACGTATCCGGTAATACGTTGTCACTCCATGTATTATTTTCAATGCACGCATTTATTCGGCTCATAACGGTGTGTTACATATAAAAAATACACATAAATCTTCCAACTGTTAATTTACCCCGGTACGAAACAAATGTTGAGAAGCAGTGTACCGGACATGGGAACCGTCCAGGTCGCCAATCACCGTATCAAAGGGCAGAGTGACGGACGGCGATAGTGTCCTCGCAGATCGCCCGCGCCGCTTTATGTTACAGATAGCTTAACGCGCGGGCCCACACGCGCTCTCTCTGCTGTCCTCAGCTTCGCTCACATCACACAGCATCGCATAGCACCGCACCTACTAATGTATTGGAAAACCATTGGTTCTCAATACCTTATTGAAAATATTTTCCATAACACATATTCTGAAATCACAGAAGTAATTTAATAAAATTATTATAGTTTTTGTTAAATAAAAAAATCAGTGACAGGAGCAGATATTTAAGGTTGATTTCATCTTCATCGAACAAATTTATTGTTCCGAATCGATTCAATAGGGTGAAGTATGAAGATAAGGATTTTGCCGTTGATGTTCCTTTGGCGTGGAATGGTATGTCTCTGTTTTTAGAGACGTATGTGACTTGTGCAGCTTTAGAAAATGTTTGAAGGTATCCTTTTTGAGCGGTCTTATGAAAATGTATGATTAAATATTAACTCCACACATAGACTCGTCGTTGCCAGGCCTCGTAGTCGAGGATCCCCTCGCCACTCCTATGTAAATTTTGAACCGTTCTTCCATGTCGACCATATGATATTCTGTAAGAAAACAGCCCGATCCTGGATGCGCACTCCCTCCCGCAAATGCCACAGACATGTGGACCCTGCTAAGCTGCCTGGCCATGCTGACGCATGTTCGCAGTGCGCTGACTGTTTCTCACACGTCTTGCCACTGAGACGCCATCAGCCCGAAAACATAAGGCTCTCCACCCCTCACGGTTCTGAGCCACCCGCTCCCAGTCCTCAGGCACCCCGCACAAAGTAAGCGACTATCGCAGACTGTCCTTATAGCACACATGCACTATACTATAGCTAAAGCCGAATATATTTTTTATTTATTTATTTGACACTGTATTGCAAAACAATCTGGTGGGCTTATTACCAGGTGGAAATCTCTTCTAGGCAACCAGTGTTATGTTACTATCACATATCGGAAGATCTAAAAGAGTTTATTTGTAGTTCGTCTTAATTTGGTAAGTTTCTGCGGTTTTCGTGTCAAGTATGTTTTGTAAGCATATACAGATGTGGGGAAGTACCATAACGAATGTACGTGTATTTTGTAATTTTATAAATTTGTCCATAATATTGGTTTTGGGTCTTGTTGGAGTGCCCTTCAGGAGAGTATCTCTCTTAATGACGCTACATAAATGGTATTTTTACTATTGTTATATTTATTTTTTAGGTACCTAAGCCATGGTCTTAATTTCTAGTCAGTAAAATAACGTGTTTCATTCCTGATTTTTCTTTTCCTTTCCTCTCCACCATCCTTTCCTTTCCTTTTGATTGATGATATCTCACTTTATATGAAAAATAGTGTTCGGGTGATTGTCCGTCTTTGTGGGGTTTGTGGGCATGTTCTCACGTATATGTTTATGGATTTCGTGGGGATGGATAGTCATTTGAATGATTTATGCGACCACGTAACTTGCTTCATTTACTTTTGTCTGGTTGGTTGGAAGAGATTGCCGCCTGGCAATAAGCCCGCCAGATTGTATTGCAATAAAAGTGTTAAATAAATAAATAAATGGTTCTTAAATTTGAGGATATTTTTAATACTAACGAAAATCTGGTTCTGGCTGCGCATTCGTACTTTGGGATTAGAGATATGCAGATTCAGAGAAAATTTTACAACACATTATTAATGGAAAGTGGTAATTATTACACTACAATAATTTAAAAAAAATATTACAAAGTTATTCTTGGATAGGAGGATAGAAAAAAGTGAGGAGCTTTTGGATGTCTTCACATAGGCATTTAAAAGAATTACTGTTACGTATGTACATCGTATGATTAAGAGTTGTTGGACATGATTGTGATGTGGTTGTGGAGGTTATGATTTTTTCCCATTCATGTGCTAAATAATTTATCTAAAAATGGAGTTCTACAATATAAATATCAAATCCATCGAAAAATTGCTTAACAATCAAACAATCTCTTGCGAAAAAATACACATTTTCCGTGTTTCGGCTTTTAGTAACAGATTATGGGATAATATCGATACTTTTGGGTCTGTATTAAAAAGTATGATAAAAGACAATGAAAATAAGAATGATTAATTCTATATTTTTGGTGTTATTTTGTGATTATTTATTCTTACCAAATATACTCGTACCACATATTTGCATTCGATTATTAATATTGATTTCATATCTTATAAGTTAACCTAAGAAGAGGTTTAAAATTGCATGTGTCTTAAAAATGACGTTAAATTTAATAAGTAGTTTAAATGTGTAAAAGCTATATTGCTTTGCAATTTTAAGTATCTTTATTATGAAAAATAATTATTGCAGACGCTGAACTAATTCAATGACATATATAATTTATAGTTAAGGCATTAACACAATATAGGTTTAAAGGCATTGTAATTTGTTAAGTAAAATACTGTTTATTCCACTTAACATAATGATATAACCCTACGGGTTCCAAAATGTTTCCCTCATCATCAGGGAAGCACTAACAAGACTGTAATAAATCAGGAAAATATTTTCTTCAAGTCTGGAACACATTTCCATTTTCTTTTATATATTCCAGAATTTCCGCAATATGCAACTTCGCAGGTAGATAAACGTAGGACAAAATGAAAGATTTCTTATTTAAAAATATTATCTGTTAAAATAAAAGTATGGTATAGTTATGAAAAAACTAAAGGATCTTAAAAGTTTCGATGGATTATTGGTAACATCCAACAAGTATCATAAGGAAGTAAATTTCATCGCTTAAAATGTCTAAGAAAATATAGTGTGTTATAAGATCGAACATATTTTATGATTGTACATTTACCCAAAAACAAATACGTAAATTGTAATTTACAATCCGAATTCAATATGGTTGAATACATTTACATAAGTGATTAAAAAAATAAATAAAAATAATACACGTGTCGTAATTCTTAACAGCCTTGACATAGCCTAAAATTTCCATTGATCATGTAACATTTTTATTTTTTTACAACACACCAATATAAATGTGAAACTGTGGAAGATCGGACCGAGCGCGCAGCCTTGCGGCCGTCCTGAGCATATTGGTGCTAGCACTCCACCTCCGCGCGACATATTGATGATTATTGCGCGACATGTCCACTGAGAGCTTTATGACACCCGCCCAACACGAAGCGCTTTGCAATGCTCTCGAGTATCGTATCGTGTGACCGCTTATTTATATACTGTATAGGCACTCATTTATAGCGAAACCCTTTCTTTTTCACCGCTTTGTTTAATTTAACTAAATTATCCTATTTTCTTCTTCTTAATGTCTCTTAAGTCCATTGTGGTAAAATAACCATCACGTTAAGCTTCTTTTTTTTCTTATGGAAAGTAACATTAATTCTTCTTCTTCTCCCTGGCTCCATCCCAACTCACTGTCTGCGAAGACAGTTGGGGTCAGCTCTCCTCGTCCTCAGGTTGGTTCTTCTGTCCCGGACTACGTCCCCCAGGCCGTGCCTCTGCATCGTGTTATTTTTTGGCATCACCCATGAATTCTTTGGTCTTCTTCTGGTTGTTATTCGAGGAAGATCCATGGAGATTGCCTGGTTCACAATGTGATCGGGTGCTCTGCGTCCAACGTGCCCATACCATCTCAATCGCAGTAACATTAATTATGCAACTGAAATGTAAATTTCCTTTATTTTTGTAATAACCTGTTTTTATTTGGATTATTTCGGATTTCATTTTAAATGTAACATAAATGTATCACAGTGGACATATTAATTATGAAGGAAAATAATTAAGCAAATTATGTAGTTTTTTTAAAATATTTTTTAATAACAATTCTTGCCATCTTGACGGACTAGTCAATGTTTTGGTCTCATTGTGCCAGTATATGCAAGATGAGCATACTATCAATCACATTTTATTTTACTGCTTTAGAACTTAAAGATTTTAACTTGTTAAGAAATATTTCAACTTTTCCTTAAAAAAAACCTTTGTAACAGTTAATAAAATTAATATCTTTTTAATAACCTTGTAGATTACATAAGTGTCGATACACGATCATTAGTGTCTCTGGTATTATAATAAATTGATTATTTCATTTTGTTAACAATATACAATTTGCGAAGTTATTGCCTTACGGTAAAATTTTGCAACCAGCCAGACAACAGTTGGGCCAATTTGTGCAAACTGCTAAAATATAGTTTAATAGTTCATTTTCGAGGACATTAAGAAATAAAAGTAATGTCCTCACATACTTTATGGGCTAAAATATATATCATGACGGCATTTCCCTGGACGTCTTTTCATGGCAGGCAAAGAGGATATAGTGCCAGACTTTCCCATCTAGACACACATTCGTCGCCTCCTATACATCCATACACCTTCTCATACAACTTTTAAAGTTTCTCTGACTTACTACATTTCCTTTTATCAAAACACCATTAAATTGGTCCAAATATTATTTCTTTGCTCATCGTCTACCGTGACTTCCCATCACATTTGCATTGTTTCATTTATTTTGTTAGTCTTTCTTCACTCTTTCGTTCTACAACCTGAGAAAATACTACTGACATAGCATAATTCTTCAACATGCTCTATTTTTTTATTACTCACCCATATATCATATTTACTTTTTCTTCCACACCATTCTATCACCATGACCTTGGATTTCGTAACATTCTTTCTCAGACCTTTTTCTAAACATCTCTTCTTCCTAGTGTCATGTCAGGTCCCCCCCAACGTTGAATATCACCTGAGAGTAGACATCTTTGTCCCCGGCAGCCCGAAAAAGATCCCCAACGCTCCGTATACCAGTACAATCACGTATATTGCGAAGCCAGGAGATATACCTCTTGACAACCCCTCTTCGAATTGACATATCTACTACAATTTAATTATCAGACTGTAACTCATCCTAATTCTCCTTTAACACTATCATGGCATCAGCATACAGCAATTCGAACACAGTCACATTCGTCTTTGGTATGCCAACCATTAACTTCTGTAGTTCCTTTGCACATGAATATATGTAAATATCAAAGATACCAGAGTAACAATACATCCTTGCTTTACCTCTTTTGAAATATTAAACCATCTTAATGGAACTTATAAAAGAGTTTGCATATAAATAACGTCTGTTTCATAAACTCAAATTCATGAAATTAAACTGAAATTCGATTAAAATCAATAAGTCTTTAAATATATCGATTAAGTTGTATAAAACATAAAAGTATCTTCTCAAATAGGAATTACTTAACATCGTGTATTGCTGAATACCTTGAAAACATTATCAAACTCGGTACGGTTCTTTTGCGTACAAATTTAAACAAGGCAAGTCAAACATCTGTAAGGGGGCGAAGGGCATAGGCGGGGAGGCTCGGGCTAATCTGTTTATCCTGTTTAATCTCGCATAAAGGTTATAATTAATTAAAGGGAATGCGCAAAGGAATCCGGGGAACAGTTAAAGAATCGCACTCAGCGACAAGGGAATTTGTTCCGTCTCGCGTGTTGAGAGAATCAACCCCCGAGGATGTGAATTTACAATTTCTTGGTAGATTAATATGTTTTTGTGAAATATTTAATATCTATATGAAATAATGCTTTAAGCTCTTCTATGATTGCTAAATAGAATCAATTAGTAATTTAGTTTGTGTCGAGGCATGAGCAATAAAATAATTATTCGATAATTTTCACGACTGTTTAAATTTTTCAATTATCTCTTTCGATTATTTTTTAGTCTTCGCTTTCTTCGCCATCTGTCAGAACTATGGAAAATATTTTGAACTCTAGGATTTAATTTTGAAATATAAAATTATATTAAAATCACTGTTTCAGATTTCTAGTCTTTGGGCTAACACTGCGAAAATTCATATTTATTCAAATATAATTAAAATTGAAATACTGCTTAATTCGCTTGAAAATATTTATTTAAGCCCAACTAGTTTCAAGCCCTATGTGACTCATTTTCAGGGGTATTCTGAACTAAATAAATTTGAAAAAAAAAAGATGATCATATCATTCAAACCTTAAGGGCTGATCATAAAAATATTTAGACAAAGGAGGGGGAAGAACTAGCTATTTTGTGAGTAAAAATAATGGAATACCAAAAAGATGAAATTTAATTGTTTACAACAACATTTACAAATACTAAAGATATGAAATTTCTTCTAGAGACAATATTGTTTATTACAGAATTTCCTTCAGGGACAATATTGTTTATTATGAGTAGCTGAATGCTCTTGACAATTCTATGAAAATGAATACTCTAGAAAGTCTGAAAATAGTCTAGTCAGTGCGCCCACAATAAACAATATTGTAGCAAAAATAAATCACATTCCTTTAGAAGAAATAATTATTATCGCAAACAATTAAATTTAATCCTTTTGACGTTTTATAATTTTTACTCCCAAATAGCTTTTTCTTCCCATCTCTTCTCTAAATGGTGTCAGGGCTTGCCTCTATAGTTTTTGTGATACTGCCTTTCTTTAAAAAAATCAGTTCAGAATACCCCGAAGATGAGTCGTGTGTGACTTTTAACTAATTGGGATTAAAAAATATATTTTCAAGTGGATTAAACAATGTTTCAATACTAACTACGAATATATTTGAAGCACTGTTTCACGTGTTACTACATAAAATTAAAAATAAAACTCTAAACTTTATTAGAGTACAATTAAAGCTTAGTTTTCAACCACATTTTTTATTCGTTTCTTTTGACACCATATCAACTAATACGAAGTGTTCGATAGGTTTTTAATTTTTATTGACTATGAAAGTGAAGCGTATGTTATGTAATAGAATTAATGTAGTACAGTACCCGGCGGTAAGTAATACACATCGGGCTAAATAAAGAGACTGTCGGCCATAATCGGCTAACTTCTGCTGTGTAGAGCATCGTCTCTGTCCCTTGCTAACGACTGACAAATTGCGACGGAACACGTGTATGAATGACAGAGACGACGCTCTACAAAGCCAAACTTAGCCGATTATGGGAGACAGTCTCTTTCTTAAGGCCGATGTGCATTACTAACCGCCGGGTACTATACAGACATGTGCCTTGCGAAGAATATCTGGTACTAAATGTTATGGCATAGTAAAGAACGATCGGTTAAAAGAAACAACTTGTTAGAGACGGGTGCTAGAAAAAGATTTTATAAAGGAATGTTGAGATGATAAATGATGTCTGAAATGCATGGAGTGGAGGAAGAGAAAGACTTGGAAAGAAAAAGCTTGAAAAAAAATTTTACTGAACGAAAGGTAAGAAGTATGAGAAAACAAATGTTAATGTTTGATGATTTGTATGAAAGTGGAAGATACAAATGCTATGCACATAGATAGAAAGGTGTTAAGATGTGTTATATTTGTCAACCTCAAAAGAGACATAGCAATACGAGTATATTTGTATGAAAATTTTAGTATCGTCAGGGAATCTTTTCATAGGTCTTCAAAATTATATTTTAAAAGGTATGATAAACTGGTAACCTCCATTGAAAAAAATTAAAAAACAGATCAAAATGTGATTTAAGAATTTGTTTGATAACAATATTTGTACGCTCTAGAAGTGTGCGAACGTTTGCATCTCACCACGTGCGGTATTTTTATTTTCAGTACGTACGATGAGGAACTGTGAGTAACGTGCCTACTACAGTTTACCCAAAACTTGTCTATAGCAGAATACACTTTTACCTCCATGTCATGCTTTTCAACATACCTGCGTTGCCAATTCGAATATTTTGAGAGACATTATACGAATGACTTGATAAATCGTCCTCTTGTTTGTTTCACATACATGCATTTTAACATCTTCCTGGTCTTGGAGGCGTAATGCTGAGCCATTAGCCTTTTAAATAATAGTCTACCCTTATCAACAAAGGGAATCAAAAAGTGTTCGATGCCCGGTCCTTACGTAAAGACATGGCAGGTGGAGGGAATTTGAAACTTTCGCATACTGATGGACACAAACTGGATGTGTTCAATACTCCTTGTCCTTTATGCAACAGAATATGCCCGTACAAATTTGAAAACATACTCTTCTCTTGTGACACCAACGTCAAGTGCCCTAATCCCCCACTTTGTACTGTGCATTATTTTATACTCGATACGGGTTATGGGTATTCATTCAGCGTTAGCAATTGTTGTAGCAACATTTTACGTTGTAGTTAAAAAGATTAGTTAATTATTGGGTGTATATTAAATAATGTTTGATCTTTTTCAATCGGTATCTTGAAACATAATTTGCGAATCCGCATTCTGCAATCCCCCTATCACCAATTTGCCTCCGGGTCCACAACACCGCTCCCCTTCTCTGTAGTACTTAATTTAAAGACAAACGAACCGTCAAAAGAACAATCTACAGCCTACAACTGAGGGAGTAAGAACTGCAACCCTCACATTGAACTGTGTATCAATTATGAATATGGACTCATTTCAAATACGTTGCTAATTTAGAGGTGGTTGTTATGTTTAACCCCGTTTTAAGATTTCGTGAAACGAAGAGATATTTTATATCGGTTCAATATATTGTACAAATTTATTTATTTACTCATAATCTACACAAACATTCATACCATCACGCGTCAGGATAGGTTGAGAGAATACAGCACCAGACTTTCATATCTCAATACATACTTCGCTTCTCATACAATTATTACGATTTTTCTGACTTTTTTATGGATAACTGATAAATTTTATTGATTTATTTATTAAACTCCTCAATATATTTTAATTGATGACACAAATATGTTGAAAAGCGTAGCCGGGAGACACTATAGTTTTTGACGCCAGTAATAGAGTCTTCGGGTTTATGTAAAAAAATCGCCATTCTAACTGCCGTATTCATTATTTATCATTTTTAGTACCATCACGCCGTTTCCCTGTCGAGGGAAAGAAGAATAGATATGACTGAAGTCATAGGTATCCTTATACCCTCGAACATTAGTCGGAAGAAGTGCCTGTGTCGTTCGAAGGGAGTAGCACAGCACGGGCTTCGAACCGATGACCTTTCGCACGGAAGTCCAGCGCGTTACCAAGCGGCCATGCACCACATGATTATTGATACCGGTAATGATGCCTCTAATGTTTTGGCAGATATCTTAATTATTACAACATAAAAGAATCCACGCATATCTTAAGACTGAAACTCTGTTTACTTTATTGTTTATACGGATAGTAAAAATATGTTTTATTTATTAAATATTTGTGGTTTCATTCAAAATACCCAAACTGAAACTGAAATAAATAAATATATTACATAGGTCAAATATATTATGTGAATTAATTTATTACTCTTTACTTGTACATCCATGCATAGATACTATCACGCCATTCCTCTGTCGAGGTAGGCAGAGAGGACAGAGTGTCAAACTTTCATATCGCGAGATACACCTTTTGCCCATTCTACATCCATAAACTTTCTCGTTCAATTCATGCGATTTCTGTTCCTCCTGAAGTTCAACATTTCTTGTTAAATTTAAGTAATTTTGTTTTGATATTTTTAATATTTTATTACTATATTTTTTATGGATTATGCAATTTATCCTTTGATAGTGCTATGTACTATTGTGTAGGTGTTCCATTTTGAACATGGAGATTGAATTTTGCGCCATTACCGAATCATCGAATCTTAAATTGTCTTATTTTATGAAAAGCGTGATCATCTACTGTAACATCTGTGATATTTCATTTGAACATAATTTCCATGTCTTTACTTAACGATGAAATGAATAAATTTCTAAAAATTTAAAGTGTTGTTAAAAAAACAAAACACCTGGTTCAAAATAAGACACTCTTATTATAAGCATTTAATAAAAAAAAACATACCACTTTAATAAATTAATAATATATGTAATAAAATGGGTACATTATGTAATATTGGTAACCTTTGTGTAAATAATTGTTTGTCCATATATGTATGTTAGCTGTATGTGCTTTAATAAATAAAAAAGTGATAAATTCATAACTACTCGTATGCTGACCAAAACGAATTCAAAGAAATTACAGTACACCCCCCATTCTCCGAAAATAAATTTATGACATCTCATGTCATTTTAAATAATATAAATCCAACTTAAACAATAACATAATCTATTCCGTGAGTGATGATCTCTTCTTCCACTCCCAAAACCGTCTTCCGTCTCTTCAATTTCCTCTCAGATCTTCCACAAAGGGACTACAAAATGTATTTGGTGCCTGGAGCAAAATTGAAAAATCATTGGAGGGGCGTAGTGGGAATTGTCGGTTCTTTTGTAATTATGCGTGCGAATAATTTTAGCGAAATGCAACAGAATTGGCAGTATAATTTAACATTTTGCGACTGTCAATGATTGGATTATTTTCAGTTCAAATTGAAATGATAATACGCGTTTCAAGGTGTGGAAAATAATAATAGAATAAAAGGAAAAATCATATGATAATAATACTAGTTTTTTAAAGCTATTTTGATTTAATATTATTATTCACATATTCTCCTTACTCTACAAAATATAAAGTATATCATCTCAACAAACTCATTGCATGTTCTAAGATAACTGACTTACATCCGCATTATTTTACTTACAAACACATGTAAACAACGAAGAAGGTCCGAGACATAGTCACTCATTAGATTTGATGATACCTCTCTCATTCCTGCTAAATCTCTACACTTTATTCTGCTGTTCACTCACACAATAAGAACATATGTGCATAACATATGATATATAAATCTTTCAAATTGAGCAGTTTTTTTAATTCATGGATAAAACACAGATGGTGTCGCGAACTTGCCTGGGTCTTGTTAACATTTGAGAAGTGTAATGTATGACATTTATAAAAATAGAATCGTATACAATACAACAACGCGTTCAAATTGAGAATTATTTTATGCGATGTAATAGGTGATGTTAATTGGTCACAAAGATCATGTGATCTGACACCGTTCAACTATTTTCTTTGGGGTTACGTGAAAAACCAGGTCTACAAGAATGACCCTCAATCAATTCCTGAGCTGATGGACGAAATTATTCGCATTATTGGTGAGTTAGAACCGCAATTAGGCCAAATTTTTGACAAAAGAATGGGCATCTGTCGAGCTGCAAGAGGTGGACATTTGGCGGATATTGTTTTTTGTGTTTAAATGTCATACATTATGTATACTTCAATGACCAATAAAAAGGATTTTTTGAAATCCAAGCAAACTGTGTGTTTTATTCAAGACTTAAAAAAATTTGAATTAAAAAACCGCTCAATTTGTAAGACCCTTTAGTATGACAGAATACGGAAAGAAGCGATAAGGGATGAATGGGAACTTAAGGCTAATGTGTCAATTAAGCGGGAACAGATTACTCTGATAAGCTTTTGGTATGTAGAACCAATTAATGAAGTAAGACTAACAAAACAAATATAAAGTGCAAATGTGAGTGAAAGGTGTGGTAAATGAAAGTGTGGTTCGATCAAGTGAGTGATCGTAGAAGTTTTATGAGAAGAATGCAATGATGTGTGTCATCTGGCGCTGAGTCCTCTCAGCCAATCCCGACAGGGAAATGGTGTCATGGTTTGTATATATTACTCGCAAACAATATGGTCAGTTGATTAACATCAATCAGTAAGACAAATAGGAGACATAAAAATACAAGAGTCAACAGGTAACGTCTTATCATTCGCATCAATTAGGTATTATACAGAGCAAGTAGTCCTTTTATTTATATAAGAAGTTTGTCAAAAATTGTCCAGGTCGAAAAAAAGGAGGAGGAAACAGATATAAATTAAGTTTTTTCAAAAGCATCTAGGGCCATTGTTTATACAATGTATGTGTTGTGGGCCATGTATAGCTCAATAATCACATTCCATGCGGAGTTTGTTAATATTGTCCAGGTTAAAAAAACAGTGACAATATTTATACGGTTATCACCGGCATTCAAACCCAAAAACTAAAAAATACTGATAAGTTTTTTACTGACATAAATAATAAAAATTTAGAACAAAGACATAAATCTAGGTTGTTATAGTTTTCTTATGAAATTCTTAGAGTAAACTTATTGTTACGACTCCTGAAATCTATTTAATCTAGATTAGGTCCATTTCACCTCTGCTAGAGTTGTTCCTCCACGATGACACGAGTAATTGCCTGGAAGCGATGTCAACAAGGGGTTCAATCCTCTCCACCCACGCAGAAAGGAAACTTTAAGGCGGTCCCGGTAATTTATTATTCCCTGTTACTTAGTCGCTTCCTGGGGAGGAGTCGAGTCCCTCCTAACGGGATTTATCAGTCGGAGTAATTACTTACTGCGTAACTTATTGCAACCCCCTATTTTCAAGACTTTTCTATAAGTATTGTAAGCTTTTTTCATTACTATTCAAACAGTTTTAATTATAAAATAAATGTTATACCATCACGTTGTTTCCTTAACGCGGTAGGCCAAGAGAATAGATTACTAGGGAATTTAAATGAAAATCAGACAGGAATCCTTTTTTTTAAGTCTGGGTTCCAAAGGGAATCAAAACCGCCACCTCCAGGCTGGAAAACAGGTGTCTTATCAACTAAGCCACAGAGGTCATCATGGAGCCTTTCTTGTTGAGACATATATTTTGCCTCCTCTACATTCATATATATTCTCATACAATTCATAGGATTTCTTTGATATATTTCTTTCAAAGTATCATTCGCTTAATTCAACCATAATATCATTGGTGTCTCTCTACCACGCGTTCCACTAACATTTACACTGCATGTTTATTTTGCCATGCTTCATTCATTCGTTTTACATACCCAAACCATCACATAGAGGTTTAATTCATCTTACTTGAAACATCTGCTTTAAATTCACAGTCATTTCTAATCACTTCCTTCCGTATTCTATCGTACATTTTCATCTCATGTTCATTTTCCTGATACAAAATATGAAAATCTGCATAATAATTTGGTTTATTGTACTTTATAATATCACAGTTTCATTGCATGTATATAATAAAATCTGGCCGATTTACAGAAATTAGATCATTTTAAAAATGTCAGAAATATGCAATGGATAAATATTTCATGCTTCATTTCCCTTTTCCTTTTAATTTTGTTGGATTTACGAGAGATTTTTTCTATGTCTACAAATCAGTTGATGAAAATGAGTAAATTTAATATTCCTGACTTAAATATTCTTTGTTTGTGTAATGTGATTATGTTAAGATTTAATTGGTATTTTAATCAAGTGTGACTTTTATTCTTACAACTACCTTGTATACGATTCCATTTTTTGGTTTTGTTTTGTGAAACCTTCTAGCCTAAGAATAGGCATATATATGCCTTGTTAGATAAGGGAGTGCTTTGTATTATATATTTCAATGTAAAAATTAAAAAGCATTAATGATTTTATTTTTTTAATTTCTTGAATATTAGAAATGACGCTTGTTTCACTTTGTAATGTCATGAACTCAAATAAAACAAAATAAAAACTAAGTGTTTTATTTATTTTATAAAAAAATATTTTTAAAATCTGCATATTATATTCATATTCACGATACACCTTTGTACCTCCTATCTGGAGGCTCTTTTCAGTCCGAATGATCCCAGTTTATAACGAGAAAAATGTTTATCAAGTCCAACTAGAGTTCAACTTTAGTCAGAAAAAAAATAGCACTCGTTATTTTTTACTTTTGGGTCAATAGATCACACACACACACACTTCCGATGGCACATGACACCATTTGGACCAAAGCAATACTTTCGTAACAAACTTTTTTGTTTTAATTTTGGTTGTTTTTGTATTTGTGTTTTTGTGTATTTTTTTTTTTTTGTTTTGATTTTTATTCTTATGATTGTGTGCGGTATAGTGTGGGATGAATATTTTTGGTATTTCTGGAGTGATGATGTGTGAGCAGTTGAATTTCGCAAGATGTTTCCAGTTGTAGTTGAGTGTCACTGTCAGGTTGATGAGAGCGTGCAACGGGGTTTTGTTTTTGTGTAATCAAAAATCGGAAAGAAGTATCGATTTATTTTTCTCATGCTAAATATCCTCAGTGAGATACAGGCAAAAGCCTAGTTTACTGGGGATACGACAAATGAAAGGCAACAACCCCAGATCCATTAAAATTGTATGTCCAAATCAAATTATCTGTTGTTTTTCTCAAATTGTGTATATTTCTTGTCATGTGTAATAATAAATAAATAAATACATAAACTAGGATCTCGAGATAGGGGGTTGAAACAAGTGTCGTAAATATTAGTGTACTTAGTGAAATGACCGGAATATGAAATTTTGTTAAAACTGAAACCTTTGATAAGAAATTAATAATTGTTATCAAACAACAACAATACAATAGCTTCATTGTATTGGCAAAGAATAACGTCAATCCTTTGTTATCTCAAAACTGACATACAAGGAGAGTGAGAATTTTTAAAATCTTCTTCATTAATAGTTCCTACGCTCGTAACTTCTTATGCATTGTGCGGTTAAATCGCAATTCTTACTCCCAGACGTTATTTCCTTCCATGGCGAACGAGTGGGAAAGGGCGGACTCAGTATCCGCATCACGCCCCTTAAATAAATAATTTCATAAAGTGCACAACCACTTAACAATGACGATGGTTATTAAGACATTAAAGATTAACCAAGTTGTTTTTTTAATTTTTATAATCATGTGAATGAATCTCTACGTTATTGTATACGCTCATGAAGCTGTTATATTCGAAAGAGTTTGAACAAATTTAGCTTGAATTTTATTAGAATAAGTTATTATGTTAACAATAATATAGAATATTCGAGAAAAAACTCTTATATACGTCATCCTATGGTAAATTTAAAGTCGTTTTCTTGGCAAATTTGCATAAAATTCGCATATTTTTCGAAAATTTGTGAATAAGTTGCCTATTCTCATTAAGTAAAATGAAAAGTGTCATTGAATTAATTTTATTTTTGTAAGACGCCTGTCTTCTAGCCTGGAGTGAGTGGGTTCATTTCCCGTAGATACCTGATTTTTTCAAATAATTTTCCAGTGAGGTTTTCACTTTAGACCTCTTTAATATATTTAAAGTATATTTAGAATATTTAACAATTACTTAATATTATTTAAAGTTAAGGCAATAGTAGAGGTTTAAAGACGTTGTAATTTGTTTAGTCAAATAATGTTTATTCCACTTTATTTAACGGTATAACCATACCGGTTTCAAGGTTTTCACTTCGTTATCAGGGGAGAAGATGAGGGGAAAACCTTACAACCGGTCGGATGGTACCGTTTTGTAAAGTGAAGTAAACAGTGTTTAACTAAGCAAATCACAATGTCTTTAAACCTCTACATTGTTAATGCCTTAACTATGAATAATTCTTACGACACAGTTGTGAATTAAAATAATAGGCTTAACGACTTTAACAAAAACGGAAATGGGTCGAATGGGAATGTATGCTGACGACTTGGTAATGTTAAAAGGGAATGAGGATGAATTACAGAGTCTGTGAAAGTAAATTGTATAAAGATGTAAAGAGAAAGATCAGAGAAGTCATGGTGATAGAAGGTGTAAAAGGAAAAAATAAACGCGACATGTGGGTGACTTTTGAGAGATTAGATCAAATTGAATAATTCTGCTATTTCCAATAGATAGTATTTTCTCAGATGATGGAAGAGTTTTAAGGGATATCAAATGACGTGTAGTGATATGAAACAAAATTAATGGGGATATAGTATAAAAATCTGTTAAAATGGTAGTCCACAATAGAATTTTAGTAACGATTTTGATGTATGGGAGCGAATCGAGCACGTGGAAAAAGACTGGAATGAGCCGAATACAATCAGAAATGTATTCACTTAGAATAATACGTTAAATGATAATTGATGACAAAATGCGGAATTAAGTGTTTACGGATGAATATGAATTTTAGGTTGATGTGTTGAGTAAGATGAAAAAGAACACTTTAAGATGGTTTGGACACTTGAAATGAATGAATGAAGAAAGTCTAACAAAACTAGTATACAGTGCAAATGGCTTGGTAAAGGAAGATCTAGGAAAGTTTGGTTACATCAAAATCATGAGAAGTAGAATTAACTTTTAAGAAAACTATCTTTGATGTGAATAATATCTGGGAGTCTAGGAGAGACTTCTAATATTTATTTGGACTTTACGACTCATAATAATAATAATAAAAAGTTAATAAAACGTAGTTAAAATAGCATACTTATCAACGCCGCTCGAACTCGAGATTCGAACCCTCTATTGTTGATAAATAAAAAATATTACGAAAAAACAGTATCGGATAAGAAAGTAGTGACTGCAAGCATTAGATTAGGAACTTCCCCGCATTTTTATATGTTTGTAAAAACATATTGGTAAGAAAAACATGGAAAATTTACCAAGAGAAGATAAACAACAAAGTAACCCTTGTAGATCTTCAAATATGTAATAGTAACACATTCAGTGCATGTGTGTATTGTTCATGTATAATCATATTTTTTTATAAGACTCCCAAAAAGGGTGGTCTTCAAGTGCTTCCTAAAGTTGCACACGCCACCCATATATCTATATAACACTTTGAGGCAGACAAAGATCGATCCAATTGAAATATTACTCGAGAAAATAAACATAAACCAATATTAAAGATCATCAATTTATTTAATGTTAGGCATTGATATTATATGACTGTTGCAATAACAAAATAAATATATTGAAATGACGAAATACTACATACACTATTATTCATTGAAACCAATTTTTTTAAATTTTTACAATGACAAGAAATATACACAATTGGCGAAGAAAACAGCCGGTAGTCCTGTTTTAATAAAAAAACAACCGGTAGTCTAATTTGAACACACAGTTTTAATGAATCTGGGTTTGTTGCCTTTCATTTGTAGTGTCCTCGGTAAACTAGGCTTTCATTTGTGGTGTCTCCGGTAAACTAGGCTTTTGTCTGTATCTCATTGAGGACATAATTGACTAAAACCAACATTGTGAACTATTCTAGAATACCCAAAAAAAAACAAAAATCTAACTCATCTTATTTCAATCGCCTTATTTCAATTTCTTACGAAACAACATTGAATATAAGTATTTTAATTATCACTATAAATAAATATTATATCATCGTGCGCAAAATGCACCCTCGATGCTCAATTGCATATATTACTGACTAACTGACTGCAAGTCATTTGAGGGATGATTTGCAAAATATTTGCAGTGTCACTCGAACGCAGGGGAAGTCATTACTTTACTGTCTCATTAACAATCACCCTACCCTTCTCTTTCCGGATTTTTTTTCATGAACATTTATTAGAATTTTCTGATTGTTAAATAAACTTTTATTCTTTATTTGATTATTAACTGTATTTATTCTTTCAATTTTATTCTTACATTTTAATCAATTTTTTTTTCGAATGATCTACTGAATCAAAATATTTAAGTTTTCATTGGATGACACAGTAACTGGTTTTTGGTTTTGAGTCATCCTGAAAATTGGTATAACTCTAAAAATAAAGATTAAAAACCTCTGCCTTCCATCTTGAGGTTAAACAAACCAGAGTGACCCCTGAACTCCGGCGCCAAACAATGAGCGCTGATTAATATCCCAAGACACGCGGGTTCACATTGTATCTCTGCCAAAACGATTAAAACTATCTGATGGCCTATTTACATGGGCGGAATGATGGGCAGAAACGCTGTGTGTGATATGGTAGAAACTGCTTCGTATGAATCATCAAGGATACTTAGTAAGATTCTTCCTCGTCTGTAGTCCACGCTCGGAGATTTACAACGTAAATATTGATAGAATATTAAGGTTATAAAAACTCATTCTCTCCTGTCAGCATCTCCGAACTACCTTATGCAAGTTTAAAGACAGAACTATATTTGATGAGCCTGAAAATAACTTTGTAACTTTCGATAATTTCAATCACCATTTTTTCCTTAAGACACTCATCAAGCCACATTTAAATCCAAAAAAAAATTCAAATGGGTCTTATATGTCTATCAATAAGGTTTCAGACTAGCAGACGGAATGTTGAAGACATCCATAACATATTTATTAAGACGCCTATCTTCCTGCCTTGGGGTTACGGGTTTGGTTCACATTGGTGCCCAGATTTTCTAAAAAAGATTCAAGCCATTTCACTTAAGGCTTAGTTAACATTTTTCTGGTTGGCTGGAAGATATCACGTAACATTAAGCCCGTCAAGTTTTACTGTATACTTGTATAACGAAAATGTAATACAATATAATTACATATATTATTTATAGTTAAGGCATTAACATTGTAATTTGTTTTATCAAACACTGTTTATTCCACTTTTTTGTAACGGTATAACCCTACCGGTTTCAAGGCTTTCCCCTCATCTTCAGGGAAGCACAAACAAGACTGAATTCTGTTTGACATTCGGGTTGAGGAATGGGGGTTAAGAGAGTGGGGAATGTAGTGGGGAAGGGGGAAGGGAGGGATGAGACAATTTCGGCCAGCAGCGGAGAGATTTTTGGGTTATATGTGTTTGAGATCGTCTCATCCCTCCCTTCCCCCCTCCCTTCACCACAAGTTATCAACCCGAATGTTGAATAAAAAAATGGAATAAACAGTGTTTGATAAAACAAATTACAATACAATTACACACTTTCACGTACAATGCCTCCTGAATTTATTTAGTGATGCTGTTCAGGTATAACTGATACATGTACTCGTACGTCAAATATAGGCCTTTGGCAAGAGGTTAAATGTCTAATAACAAATTATACTCTTCAATCATCACAATATACTTTAAAGACGTAATTTTTTCACCTGAAAGAAATTGTAGATGCCTGTCCTCGTTTTAACTTCATCAATGTAATATGACATAATATGTTTACTAGCATATTTACGCTAGAAACTCGATTTTGATTTATATATTTTTTTATTTGCAAAGAAAATGTTGTCCACCCAAAAGCTCGATTACTGAGGCCAAAAAAATATTGCCCACCCGAAACTCGATGACTGAGACCAAAGATAATATGGTCCACCCAATGGCACGATTACTGAGACCAAAGATAATATGGTCCACCCAAAGGCACGATTACTGAGACCAAATACAATAGTGCCCACCCAAAAGCTCGATTACAGAGGTTAAAGACAATATTTTCCCCCAATCACGTTCTGCAATATAAATAAAAATAAATATTAAATATAATTTGATTGATAGCAACATAGTATGTACATAATACATTTAAATATACTTCAAGAACACATAAATTGCAGAGAATACATTATAGACAGAAGCTATCTAAAGGTTTGGGCTCACCTAATAACATCCCCCCAGCCAAGATACACCCCACCAATATAAGGCGAGCCCAGCCACGGGGACACCAGATGATTTTCAGCCCACACCCTTGTCCGAATCACTTGTTAAGATATGTTGAAAAACATTACAAGAAAGAAGAAGAATTACGTACACATTACATGAATTATAAAAAAAAACATTGCATCATTATATTAAAGAATATAATTGATAGAACTTAATTTACAAAATCGATAACGCATTAAGTGGCCAAGTAATTGGACACATATCTCTTCACTTGTGGGGGGTTGGTTATACTCTCCTGAATAATTCCTGTCCTGAATAAGTAAGGTGACGTTTCCAACAATCATCCTCTGCAAATGCCAAGTCCGCTGTGCACGTGATGTCCTCCGCTTGACAGCACCACTGTCGGAGCGGTACCCTGCGTGACAATCCATTGTTCCGTGACGACGTTTCGTGTGACGAATCAAGGATTTATAAGTCAAATTATCGTTTCCAATTATCGGAAATACTTCTGCGGCCATATGCCAAAGGCGCGATGAAATAAAAGATACTTTGTTTTTTTACAAAATACTTGGTGGGCTCGTGTAAAAAAGTCGTATCGATCATTTTGATTTCTGATTCTAAATTTTTTGAGAAAAATACTTTTCACATAAAAAACATTTAAATTTATGATAAGGATGCGTGGAAATAGAAATATAATAAAGAGCTATACACCATGCATTGTAAAGCTAGGGAAAAGTGACTGTACTGACTTGGATAATTATACCGCATTCAGTAAGAATCCTTCCGTGGTTGCAGTCCTAAGACTGGTTTGCAGCAATTTGAACTCTTCTCCTCCATTCCCCCCTGTCCTGTGCGGCTCTTTTTAAGTCTGCATATGTTGAGCAGCGCACGTCCACCAACAGGTCCTCCAGGTACTCTCGGCGTGGGCGTCCCCTAGAGTTTGTCCCCTCGGTCATACCCTCCATTATGGCATGCAAGAGGCCCTCTTGTCGTATTATATGACCGATCCATCTTGCACGCCTTTCGGACAGGATCCTGAGCAGGTGCCTTCCTCCTTCGATTCGTTGGAGAACCTCTTCATTTGTGATGCGGTCTCTCCAAGAAATTCCTAATAGTCTTCTATAGGACCACATCTCAAAAGCCTCTAGTCTTCGTCTATCTCTTTCGGATAGGCACCATGTCTCGCAGCCGTACATCAAGATACTCCATACATAGGTCTTGATGAAGAGTATTCTCAGTTTTAGGTCTATATTATTTGATTCTATTATTTTCGACCTTTTATTAAATGCAAGTCTAGCCTGATGTATACGGCTGTCGACCTTGCTCTTGGACCGACCGTCCCATGTTATTTTGCTCCCGAGGTAGACAAGTAAGAATAGAAGTCAGAAAAGCTTTTAGCGATCTCATGAAAAAAAAAGAGTGTGGAGACTACTGCTCTGATGGCTGGATGATGTGACAGAGACACCAATCGGAAGAGATATGGTACTGAGATATATATGTTACGGAGAATCCTGCCAGCAATCAAAACCTAAGGCTGTAAGGTTGTTGATGATGGAGACGATTCTCAAGAGAGGAAAAAATTGAATGATACAATATTTTACAAGAGGGACATTTAAGAAGTAAGATAACTCCATTTGATTTACTAAAACAGTCGTTTATATTAAGATAAAAAGGAGCTGAACAAATACTGTAGACATATGTGCAAAATATTATACGGGGTAATAAAATGTGTCGAAATATGGAGTGAGATGGTTAAGGCATGTATAACGAATAGATAAAGAAATATATAAAAAAAACAAATATATTGTGCAAATGTGAGTGGAATGCGTGGTAGGAGCTATTTGAAAAGGTGTATGGATAAAGAAGAGACGAAACATGTGTGTCGAGATATGAAAGTCTGGCACTTTGTCATCTCTGTCAGGGAAATAGCGTGAGTGCATAATATACACATGTATGGAATTATCACTTAAACATTATGGAAATTATTTTTTGACTAAAGTTTTGTTGCATTTGATATTTTCTGTGTAAGTACTGGCAACTTGATGGGTTGTTGGAACTCCAGGCCTTCAGCCACTTGATAAAGAAAAAAAACAGCGCTGCGAGTCATTTCCCTTTTCCCATAATGTCGGACCATAAGTCTGTCGTCACTACCAACGGCGGCCGGTCCCGAGGTGCGCTGGTGCGCTGAGCACCGATCTAGTGGCGTTAAATAATGATTTTGTTGCATTCAAATTTTTTTAAGTACTGGCAACCTGCTGGGCTGTTTGAACTCCAGGCCTTTAGCCACTTGATAAGGAAAAAAATGGCGCTTCGAGTCATTTCTCTTTTCCCGTGATGTTGGACCTTTAGTCCGTCGTCACTAGTATTCTTTTCACACTAAGGTGTGTCGCCACCGGAGAAGAAGTCCCTTTAGGCAGTTTATTCTTCGTCACTATATGACGTCGGGTTCATAAAAAAATAAATAAAGAAAATTTCGATCTTCTAGTGTTGATCGCGCTGGATGTGGACTTATTTTACCCCCAATAACAGCGTGGGTCGAGGTGGAATCGATCGAACTGTACTGAATTGACGAAAGGGTACAGTCGCTTGGTATGTTGATCATACAGTTATAGCGCTTTTCTGAAGTAAAATCATTCCATCCAACCGTACTCCTTAAAAATAAATTGCAAAAATAATCAGGTCATTGCAGAATCAGTGGTTGAAGCTGTCGGGATTGCCACTTGAGAAAAGAGGTTTGCAATAAGAGTGGAAGTTGAACTGCAGAGTCAGGAGGCGGGCGACGGGAGATAGAATGAAGAAGGCACGAGGATCGTCTCCTAGCGCCGTCAAGTGTCAAGTGGTCAGAATATCAGGAATTCTCCGCCCTGGTAGCTCAGCGGGGATTCCTGATGGGATCCATAACCTATTTTCGGCGAACGATTTTATTTATTTATTTACTGTCGATTTTTATAAAATATTTATAAAATTAAAGGTTTTAGTGAATACAAAATACATGATATGATATGAAAGGTATAAATAAAAAAACACAACTATTATTTATATAGTCTCCCACTTAAAATAAATACATGCGTACAACAGTATACAATATGCCAAGACTCAGAAGACCCAGGGTCGAATGCCGTATAACCAAAAAAAAAAAAACACGCACAATTCATTAACACATTTTTATAAACACAGTTAAATACATCAACATATATTCTTCATTTTTTACATGCTAAACATAGATTTTACAAAAATAAAAGCATTTTCATAATAATATGAATTACAACCTGATGAAATGTATATTATTGTCAACAGGTTTTTTATTATACTTTCATTGCGTACCAAACAATCTGGTAGGGTTATTGACATGTGACAATCTCTTCCAACCAACTAGAAAGGTATTAAAGTGGTTTTAAGTTAAAAACAGACTTCAATTCTTTTTTTTTAATTCTAGGTTTCAACGAGAATCGAACCCGCAACGACGGAATCTGGAGATGGGCCAACTACACCACGGAAGTTATGTTTTACTGTTCTAAAATGGAATCATAAATAAACTGGTACGAAAGAAATGGAAGTAGTCATAGAAATTAAAGGAGCTGTATGAATAATAAAGAGGTAATATGTCGCGAAAGAAAAATCTTACAATCTTCCTTGGATGAATGTATGGTATATTTACAAACAAGTACGACCTGTTCTAGTGGTTTTAAACCTGTATGCTCAATTAATGCCATTAAGATTGTAAGGAATAATAAGATAATTAAATTATCAGCATACGTATAGCTAAAAGGTTTGCTACGCCAGAACTGAATACCAGGCACACCGTCACGAATATCTGTCACTGTGCTCTCCATTTCAGCAAACCACAGTCGCCATCTCACGGCTGGTTCCTATTGACCTACCCGAGGTCTATTCAGCTTCAGTGAACTCTCGATTATTCAGGGTTGTAAATGAAAAAGGACGATAAAAATGACAAAACATTATTTGTTTAATACAATTTAAATTGAAGGCCCATGTTATATGTTATGATTCTCATACGAGTATGTCCAACGATCTATATAGGACAGTAAATCTGACTTGGGGATGAAAGATTAAACTTTAAATGTTTTGAAAAAGCAAACTTATTAAGGTGTCGTATTATAAAACATAACGGTACGTTTGACGGTGATAATTATGTCCTAGCATGTCGGAATATCAATAATTTAAATTCAGCTTAAGAACGAAATATTAAATCGTTGGTGACTTAATGCCAATAAATAATAGAATGGAAACGGGGAGTAATAATTTATCATTTAAATACTTCCAAAGTCCAGGAGGTGTATGGATGTAGATGAACAGATATATGTGTGTTGTGATGGGAGAGTGTAGTGCTCTCTCCTCTTTGCCTACTCCGACACGGAAACGGTGTGATGGTATCTTCATGATACAATAAATTTAAAAATTCAATTCATTAAAAAAATATATCTTTAAATCGGGCAAACATATAATTGACTTAAATTAATAATTATCTCGAACGAACATTGAATTTAATTTACCTGTGTAAAAGAGTAATACTGAATGGTTTTCTTTTTTTTTATAAAAAATCATCAATTCTTACTGAAAGTGTTCTGAATTGCTTAGCTTTTTTCATTAGAGTTCTTTCAGTACATGCTCACCAAAGGACTATTTTTCATTGTAAACTAAGTACCTTAAATTATCAACAAAATTCCCCGGAAATCAATTTGCTGAGTTTGTCGATATATTTTACTCAAGTCCGCTGGGCTATGAAAGAAAGCTGATTGTAGAGTTTTCTCGTGAATTTCAAGAGTGTTGCTCGGTGTGGCAAGGTGCGAGCAGCCTGACTTGAGTCGGTCACGCATCGTATAATGAACTGAGGATATTGTTTTTTTTTTAAATAATTTGGACTTCTATACTTGTTTACTTGTGTGTTATTTAAATTATTTTATTGTGTATTTATTGTAATTCTTTTAAATTATTTTTTTTATTATTACATAAATGAAACATTACTGGTACATTTAAAAAAAATATTATTGTTATCGTCGTTGTTGGGCCTTGTAGTCAAGGATTCCTCGCTATTACAGCCTGTTCCGAAGTTGTCCCGAAGGGTTTGATTTATTTTTAAGTGAGTAAGCCGTTGAACACCAACATACTCACCAGCCATTCCACTTAACTCCAATAGCACACCAAAATGAGACAATCGGAGCACACCTTGATTTTTTTTTCACTCTTCTTGAGGTGTATGGGTACGCGGTAAGTAACGCGCTGGACTTCCGTGTGGAAAATCCGTGTGGACCCCGCGCTGTTACTCTCACATACATGTTTTCCACCTAGTATTCGGGAACATACCTATGACTTTGGTCACATATATTTCTTTCAAAAAAATTAAATTATAAGGTACATTGTACCGTTGAGGAAAATAAATAAATTTGAGTAAATTGACTATTCATCGTTATTTGTCTGACATTAAGAATTACTCATAGATTATATACAATAATAAAATGTGTCGAAGAATAAGGTCCAAGCCCAAACGACAGATCTGATGGTATCGTACAGAATCTTAGGTGACCTCACTCAGACAGGCAGGTCACATCAAAGAGTCAAGCCTGAGATTCCAAATGGAAATACTTTTGACAAATTCAAAACAGTCCAATAAATCAACTATACAGTATTTGCCGCTGTGAATGTGACTCGTGTCCACGGTGATTGGCGATTGGTCACGAGAACATGATGGAGTGCCCGTACGTCCCGTACCCTGGGCCTGGCCTAAGTTTGATTAAGACATATCGATATTTTGATTGCACTCTCTTCTTCTATATCTCACTCTGTGTGTGACCTTTTGCGGGATGGGATTGTTTGTTGTCGAATAAAATATTAGATCGATTTCACAATCGATTTGTTTTTTAACAGATACAAATGTTGAGATAAATTTTACATACATACATATCATCATACGTAGTATAATCATCACACGTAGTATAATAAATTTTACATACATACATATCATCAAACGTAGTACATACGAGTATAATACATTTTACATACATATGATACGTATCATCACACGTAGTATTGTATAATAAATTTTACATACATACATATCATCACACGTAGTATAATCATCACACGTAGTACATACGAATAAAATAAATTTTACATACATATGATACATATCATCACACGTAGTATATACGAGTATAATAAATTTTACATACATATGATACATATCATCACACGTAGTATTGTATAATAAATTTTACATACATACATATCATCGATGACACGTAGTATAATCATCACACGTAGTACATACGAGTATAATAAATTTTACATACATATGATACATATCATCACACGTAGTATAATCATCACACGTAGTATAATAAATTTTACATACATACATATCATCACACGTGGTACGGGCACATAAGACGGAGACCACCAGACCATACTGTAAATCAGGCAATGTCTGTGGATCTTCCTCGACAGCCGTCCAGAGGAAGACCAAAGAACTCCTGGATGACTCAATGCTCCAAAAATTCTGCAGATAAACGGCCTGGATGAAAGCGAAACCCAGAACCGAAGAACATACAGCCTGAGAACGAGAAGAGTCGACCCCAACAGCCTACCTAGGTAATGAGTTGGGACAGTGCCAGGAAGAAGAAGAAGTTGTGGAGGTTTAAAGACATTGTAATTTGTTTTTATCAAACACTGTTTATTCCACTTTTGTGCTCCCCTGAGTCTTGTTTGTGCTCCCCTGAAGATGAGGTGAAAGCCTTGAAACCGGTAGGATTATACCGTTACAAAAAGTGGAATAAACAGTGTTTTATAAAAACACATTACAACCATCACACAATGTCTATTGAGGGGGAGGCAAAGGAAACAGATATACTTTTCTATCGAAATATTAAACATTGACGATATCCGTGGCCTAGTTGGTAAGATGCTTGTCTCCCAATCCGGAGGTTGTGGGTTCGATTCCCGTTGGAACCCAGATTTAAAAATAAATCCTGTCTGGTTATCACTTAAAGTCTCTTTAACATATTTCTGGTTGGTTGAAAAATAATTCTACATAGCAAGAAGTCCACCAAGCTGTAATGTATATAACAAAATCTCCGGTATCTCAATTTTACTTTTATTATGTATATGTTCATAAAGATGAATAATCATTTGAATATTTTTTGGCGAACGAGTAACTTCATTTATTTACTTTTGTCTGGTAAGCTGGAACAGATTGCCGCGTGACAATAGCCCCGCCAGATTGTTTTAACAATGAAGTGTTAAATAAATTTCCCTTAATTTTTTATCAGTTACTCTTTAAATTTTACGAGAACCATGAAGAAAACTTTAGGAGAACATATATACTCGAACCGGACAGAATCAAAACCTGTTATAGTCCTTAACACTATTTTAGTACCCACTTTGATGAATGGAAGTAAAAAATGGACGTAGAAAAATAATGAAAGGTGGCGAATAAATGTTGTATGACTGGTATATTGTGGAATGAACGTTTTGGTCTGTCTGGAGTGATGAAGGGTGAGGGGTTTGATTCGCGTGATGTATACATATGTAATTGAGTGTAACTGTTTGTCAGGTTAATGAGAATGTGCAATGGGGTTTTATATATAATAATAAAAAATCGGAAACAAGTATCGATTTATTTTTTCATGCTATATGTACTCAGTGAGATACAGGCAAAAGCCTAGTTTACAGTAGACACGACAAATGGAAAAAGGTAACAAACCCAGATCCATTAAAATTGTGTCCGAATCAAATTACCTATTGGTTTTTCGAAAATTATGTGTATTTCTTTTCATGTGTAAAGTAAATTTAAAAAATTAATGATTATAAATATTAAATATAAGTTTCTAGATTGCAACGTAGTATGTACTCGTACATGCATTCTGAAATGACATGTATCATACGAGTATATATCAAGATAATGGCGAAAAAATGCATTTAAGAGAGAAGCTATAAAAAGGTCTAGGCTCATCTCATAACACCCGTGGCCTAGTTGATAAGACGCCTGTCTCCCAGCCTGGAGGTTACGGATTCAAATCTCGCTGAAACACAGATTTTTTAAAATTATTCCTGTCTGTTTTTCCCTTACGCCCTCTTGATTGGTTGGAAGAGAATGCCACATGGCAACTGTATTGTTTACGTCAAAATTGTAATACAATACAATATCTCCCTATTCGAGTTAGACCCCCACCAATAGAGGGCGAGCCCGGCCGCGAGAGCTTCACATGTTTTTCACCTGACATCCTAAGCCATTTGCTGCATTATTGACGTGTACATTTCAAAAATATAATATCTTTTATTTTTTTTTAGATTTATCCCAAACATATTTTTCAATAAATGTAGTGAAGAAATTTGATCACGAAGAATTGTGTCGGTAAAAATTGTTGGCGAAGAATAGTAATCGAAGAAATTAGAAGAAAAATGTTCCAGCCACTGGTAACATCCAACGTTCTTTTAAAACTCACTTGATTTACAAAGGATTGCCTATCTTCCATTCGGATAGGGGGACAAATCATGTTATTCCTTATTCCGACACTGTTGACGAATAATGTTTGTTTGACATGCGCTTTCGAGTCTCGATAATATTTTCTCAATAAACACATAGTTGTAGCTGTTTTGAATAATTATTCAACAATTACACTCTTAATCACAGATTAATCATAAGAAAACGATGGTAAAAAAATGATTAATGGCATTGACACTAAAAATGAAAAAAACTGCCGTGGGAATATTCCGAGAATAATTGCAATGGACAAGACAACTTAGATTTGCGCAAGTAGTTTAATTTACTTATTGGAATATCGGCGTTGTTGTTTTATTATCCCCTTTTTATCTTGAAATATATAAGATTTGTATTAATTCCAATGCAGTATGTACACTTTATATCTTTTAATATATTAGATTTTTATTGATACCAATGCAGTTTGTACATTTTTTATCTTTATATATGTAAGATTTTTATTGATACCAATGCAGTATGTGCACTTTTTATCTTTAAATATATAAGATTTTTTATTGATACTGTGTACTAATGCAGTGTACACACTTCTTATCTTTTAATGTATAAGATTTTTTATTGATACCAATGCAGTATGTTCATTTTATATCTTTAAATATATAAGATGTTTATTGATACCAATGCAGTATGTACACTTTATATCTTTAAATATATAAGATTTTTATTAATACTAATGCAGTGTACACACTTCTTATCTTTTAATATTTAAGATTTTTATTGATACCAATGCAGTATATGCTCTTTATATCTTTTAATATATAAGATTTTTATTGATACCAATGCAGTGTGCACAATTTTTATATTTTAATATATGAGATTTTTATTGATACAAATGCAGTATGTAGGTACACCTTTTACCTATAAATATATAAGATTTTTATTGACACCAATGCAGTGTGCACACTTCTTATATTTTAATATATAAGATTTTTATTGATAATAATGCAGTGTGCGCACTTCTAATCTTTTAATATATAAGATTTTTATTGACACCAATGCAGTGTGCACACTTCTTATCTTTTAATATACCTATAAGATTTTTATTGATACCAATACAGTATGCACACTTTTTATCTTTAAATATATAAGATTTTTATTGATACCAATGCATTATGTACATTTTTTCATCGTAATAAAAAATAATTATAATGAATGCAGTGTGCACGCTTCTTATCCTTTAATATATAAAAAAATTATTGATACCAATACAGTATGCACACTTTTTATCTTTAAATATATAAGATTTTTATTGATACCAATGCAGTATGTAAACTTTTTCATCGTTATAAAAAAATAATTATAATGAATGCAGTGTGCACGCTTCTTATCTTTTAATATATAAGATTTTTTATTGAGACCATGCAGTATGTACACTTTTTATCTTTAAATATACAAGAGTTTAATTGATACCAATGCAGTATGTACACTTTTTCATCGTCATAAAAAAATATTATAACGAAGATTTACTTGATAACCTCAAATTCAACCGAGAGAAGATGAAGCGTTGAGAACCTTCGGACGTGGATTCGATATGATATTGCTAATGTGGCATATATGTGGATCATTCGATATGATATTGCTAATGTGGCATATATGTGGATCATTCGATATGATATTGCTAATGTGGCATATATGTGGATCATTCGATATGCTATTGCTAATGTGGCATATATGTGGATCATCAGAATTAATGGAACCAACGCCGACGTTCCTTCCAATAATAATGTGACCTAGTTGGTAAGACGACAGTCTCCCAACCCGGCGGATGCGTGTTCAAATCCTGCTGGAACGCAGATTTTTTATAAAAGGATTCCAGACAGGTTTTCACTTAAGGCCTCTTTAATATCTTTCTGTTTGGTTGAAAGAGATTGCCTTATGGCAATAAAATCGTCAGGTTGTTCTGTATACAACAAAAGTGTAATACAATGTATTTTATTCCACATTGTTTTTTTAAGACGGACAGGAGGAAAGAAGTTTGTAAATATACATACATACTATCAAGCCGAGTCCCTTGCGGGGTAGACAGATAGAACAGATCTCCAATACTTCCAGTTCAAACTCACAACTTTCGCCTCTTCCACATTCATACATCAAGTCATACACAATTGTCTATTATTAAAAATTCTCGCTTTACATTCTTTCCAAATCTGATATATTTGGTCCAGCTACGTTTCACTCGGTCTACCTCTTACACACGCACCTTCCACATTTGACTTGTACAATATTACAATCCAACTTCCACAACATTAATGTTACTTTCATATTTTGCCTAGTCCAAGTTTCACTTCAATACATCAAGGTGGGCCACACTTATGTATTGTAATTTTTGCTACTGTTGATATTGCTCAAAGTCGATATTTGTGTCGGTCCGATTTTCGGACACCTTACTCCTTCATCGGGTGTGTAGAACGGACTTGGGAATTTTTTTTTTGGATAGTTTGGTGGGGGTGTGGCTGTTTTACAATATATAGTATAACTCTTCTCGCTACCTTTTTTTCTCTGTCGCTACCCTTATTTGATTATCCCTTATGTAAATGTTCTCTCTAGGTACTCTTCTTTGACTATCCCTTATATAAATGTCTTATCTCGCTTCTCTTCGTTGACTATCCCTTATGTAAATGTTCTCTCTCGCCACTGTTGTTTGATTATCCTTTATGTAAATGTTCTCTCTCGCTACTCTCCTTTGATTATCCCTTATGAAAATACATATCCTGTAATTACACATACTCGTATATTAAGGCAATGTAAAAATGTATTTTTGAGAGTTAAGCTGTCAAAACGTCACTCAAGCAGCATATAAGCTAAGGAAAACACAAATTAAGATGTTAAATGGTCTTATAGTGAAACCACTCCAGAATTAATTCCACCAGGAATCGAACCTTAGTCACCCGCTTGCTTAGTGTGAATGATAACCATTAGAACATTGCCACCGACTTCGATACATTATGATACAATTTTTCGTTCCTTGTAAATCGAGTCCAAAATCCTTAGATGGAAGACTAGTGTGTTACCAAGTAGACCATCAATTTAAAAAAGTAATTATAAAGAACTATAGTAATGTGTCACCATTAGGAATCAAACCAAAAAAACTATGATTTAATTTACTAGGCAGCATTATTTAAAAAATCAGAGCTAGAGTTATGGAGGGGGGGGGGGCGTGTGCAGCTTTGACAAACACTTAAAGATAACCTTTTTTGTAAGGTCTTATCTAAATTTATGATGTTATATTAATACCACACTACACCTAAAGCAGAATGTGTTACTATCACATATCGGAAGTTCTACAATGCTCGCTTTGTAGTTCGTCTTCCCTTGGTAAGTTTTCTTACCAAATATGTGCAAATGCATGCAAGTACCTAATCAAATAGCCTTAGCGATGTATTTTTTTTGGTATCTAATATTTTTAATCTGTCATTAATAATTGGTTTGAGTCCTGTGATAGAGCGCGATTGAGAAGGTGTTGCTCTCTAAACGGCGCTATATAAATTATCCTTTTGTTGTCGTTACTATCTTTATGAAACAATAGGTTACCTCATTCTATACAAATAATAGTTTTGTTAGAAATACTTACATCAATCTATAACTGTACTTGACAGTAAAACAATACAAAAAATCATTCAATCTGAATTGTTTCACATTTCAGCACGTCAAGACAGTTCATGACCAACATTTCGTGGGATACAATAATATTCAATCGATGATCCACTTTGAGAGGCTCTTTAGTAATAGTCCGACGGTTTCGGACTTCGAAATCTGAGACCCCATAAATCACTTTGTCGTGCTGACAGTTTTGTTCTCCATCAACTGTACTTCAGCAACCATCACCACTATGAGAGAAAATAACAATAAAACACACCTTTTTCTTACTTTGGATCGTACCATCATTTTATTGGGCCAAATATTCATTATTATTAATATAAACAATCGTGAATAACGATTAGTTTCAACATCAAGCATCGTTATTAATTTCAGAGAAATACCTTTTTTTTTGTTAATACAAAAGTTTTTTTTTTTTTACAGTATTTTTTTAAACTTTTATCCAACAAAGCCATAAAAAGACGAGGAAAGACATTAACATATTCAATGACATCGGAAATAATTTAAAATTGGCTTTTTATAACCATATTAAATACTATTTTGAAGACTACAGAAAGAAAAAAAAGATGAACATCTAAAAGAAAATAAAATATCTCTTAATTATTAATTGAATAATAATCGATGGTAAGTTACTAAAATAAAAAAAAAACATTTTTTTGATAAAAATCTTTATGTTCCATATAAAAAAAATATTTATGATTTCCAAAAATTGTATCATTATTTTGTTCTACATAGCACAACCTGGAGGGCTTATTGGTATGTGACAACCTTTTCCAGCCAACCAGAAAGATTTTCAATATATCTCGAGTGAAAAAAAAATTGGCTTCCATCGATAATCGAGTCCGCTACCCACGGGTTGGAAATCAGTTTTTTTATCAAATAGGCCAGGACCGACAAACGTTAGTTTACAAAAAATGTTTAAAAGTTT
Organism: Odontocerum albicorne; assembly: GCA_949825065.1. Taxonomy (NCBI): domain Eukaryota; kingdom Metazoa; phylum Arthropoda; class Insecta; order Trichoptera; family Odontoceridae; genus Odontocerum; species Odontocerum albicorne. The sequence goes on along the minus strand of OX463853.1, from coordinate 6,896,444 downwards.
TCCATACCATATTTTCACTCTGCTAATTCGTTAAAATGGGTAGTTTTTTTTAAATTAAAAAAAATTGTTAAAACTGTATTTTATGGACATTCTTGTTTTTCCCCTGTAGTCTATATTTATAATTTTATTTTATATAATTTTCGCGTCGTGAGTGTCTTAGCTCGTTAAAACTAAAGAGGCTTTAACTATTGCCCCTCTCTTATTTAGATTCACACTATCACAAGATTTTAATGTTCGCAGTAAACAGTAATGTTTATAATTATCAAATTAGATCAACTCACGAACTGGGAACATCACGATTTGGCGGTTTCGGTTCAACTTATTGGCGCAGTTAGGTTTTTTTTCCAAGTTTCTGCTAAAATATCCAGTTTTCCTTACGTAACTGATAGTTTGGTGTATTCTATTAACTGGAAATATTCAAAGATTACAAATAAAAAAAATATAAAACTGTAAAATATCGAACGAGTCTTTTTGAATTTTTTTTTTGTTAATACCAAAGCAAATACTTTTTTTTAATTAATTTTCATAAAGGTTTCAAAATTAATTTTTATGAACGTTCTTATAATTTAGCACACAAGTAAATAAAAAAAATACTCTAAAACCTTTTACAAAAACATGAACACAATATAGAGAATTCTTAGAAAATTTACTGATTTTTTGTTGCGAGATTACAAAAATTCTCGGAAATTCGATAATCTAAAACACAATATTAAACTTTAATAGTATATAGCTTGACAGGTTTATAGTAATGTAAAAATCCCTTCCAACCAATTAGGTATGTCACTGAAGCCTTAACCGAAAATTTGACTCAGGGTTCCGAATTGAAAGTCTTACCATCAATGTCATTTGATTGAAAAAAAATACAAGGACTTTAGCCTTGTGATTATTCAAGGAATACAATGAAAAAAAAAATTCCAATTTATGAACAGTGTATGTATTTTCTCCATAGAAATATATTTGTTAAAAACGAGAATTCAAGAAGTGATATATGAACGCTATCAATTAAGTACAGTTACGAAGATTTGATTTTCACATACATAACTTGAATTGATTTTGTGTGGGTGTCGATTCAGGTAACATACAGTTAATTAAAAAATAATAATGATTCTTGATTGCAATTGATTTAAGTTTTTATATGAACGATGTTTTTAGAGCAAAATTCTTAATGAGTCGATCTAAGTTAATAAAATTCTTAATGAGTCGATCTAAGTTGATAAAAAGAAATTAAAAAGAACAGGTGGATACACTTTCCTAAATTAAATAAAATTGTAATAATACTATCATAAAAAATATCACAAAAAAAGTTACTTAAAAAATATTACACAGAGAATAAAAATAAAGAAGTAACCTGTTTGGTATAATACTTATTTGATACTGGTCATAAGAAGGTGGAAAACAAAATCAAGTAAAGATTCTTCACAGTTTAAAGGTATATCTGTTTAATTCTAAACATCATCACTCATTCCCTTAGAGGAATTAAACAGTCACTCAGTTCCCAACACAAATATCACGATTTTAAACAACAAAATAATACCGTTTATAGTATAAAATGATATAGGTACATCGAATAAAAAGATTTGACACATGTTATTTATTGATTTGAGAATAAAAATAATATTTAAGATGCACGTGTAATTTTGTTGCCACAGTTGCCTTTAACACAACAATTTTTTTTTAAATGTACGTTAATAGGTTAAATACTTTTAAAAAGAATTTTAACGATAATATTCCAAGAATTTAAATTGTTTGCTTTTTTTTTAAATTTTCTCTATCACGATCAGCGCCTTATTAAATTTGATTAAGTGTAAAATTTATTTAGAAAATGGACAGATCGTAAAAATACGTATAAGGTATGATTTCAATTAAATATTTTTTTCTTATTCTAAGAGCTTCTGAAACAATTGTAATCCAAGTACTTGAAACTATTTTGAAATGCGACAAATCTCACAAAATTATAATCTCTTACAAATAAGATTCGTCTAGATTATGCTAGACTCCATTCGCAATGGAAGTGCGCTAAACAATATACAAAATTTACAAATTAACTATCTCAACATTCTAGTTAACTACTATAAATAATAACGTGTATCGTTAAACATAACTGCCTCAAAGTCCACAACATCACAAGCTTTGACTTAAAATATTTGATAGTACTAAATATCTGAGGAAACCTTAAAAATGATATGCTAACACGAATGTTTCTCTTAAATTATTTTATTTATATACGCTTGTAAATAATTCAATAATTCATCTATACAATATGCAAAAACAAAATATAACGCAGCAACTAAAAAATAAAACCTTAAAACTCGTTAAAGAATCGCGAGATATTTTTCCAGTCCGTCCCGCGATCTTATTGATTGCACTTGATCCACGATATATCCCGAGGGAGACGATATTCACAACGATCGAGTCGGATAATTGTTCGAGAGAGCGGCTAAAATCACTATTATTGCAACAGAGGTAAATTCCCGAAATTTCTCTCCTCGCGGTAGAGATAATTTCAGGCGGAAAACTTGCATCACGAAACAGGAACGTGGTGTTGGTACATCTGCTCTTGACGCTCACAAAGGGAGGTCATCCTTCTCAGGGGTTCGCTCGATTCCCGAAAAAGCAGGTTATCGTCATCTCTGGGAGGGTCCGCGTGTCCGGGAGAAATGACAGGAGGGGAAGAAGCCGATAGAGGAGAGCGAGCATCTCGGCCGCCGGCTCCCGCTCTGCGCCAATATTGCTGGACAGCTTCAGATACAAACACAGGAAGCGAAGGTACAGATTCACCTCCGTAAGGGTGGTATTTTAAAGTTTCCAAGGTAGAAGCGAGACCTTTGATATCTGCGTAAAGTCTATTCAACAAATCTGCGTTGAACCCCGTCATACTTCCGGGGTGAGGAATCGATGGGTCTAGTCTCTGATGATTTAGGGGTTGATTTGGTGAAGAAGTCGATAAAAGTTTTCTGTGTAACGATAAATTTGAGCTGTGACGATCTCGGCTTCTTTTGGAAGGAAACGCCGCGTTGCACCCGCTGATATCGCACTGGTGCAAAAGTTTCAAATGGACGTTGCGGAAGTGGATGCGCAATAAGAAGTGGTTCTGAAATATCTGACCACAGGCGGTGCACTTGTCAGGGTTTTCCTCATCGATCGGAATCTCCAGAGCGTTGAGATCTTCTGCGTGGCAATGATTGTTCTCCCCCGGGGTTTGCTCGCTCTCCGCCGACGGAGACCGCATCCTCACGAGACTCATCGGTTCTTGAAATTCACTTTTACACTTCACGTCACCGCCATACAAATCAGATCTTAGACGGATTTTTTCACCAATCGAACGGATCGAGCTCGTCGGTGAATGTGCCATTTCCGATTTCTCATCTGCAATATTGTCGTTAATCTCCTTTTTTAATTCGAGAGGTTCTTCGTTATTCTGAATTGACATTTTTTCAATTTTTGGCATCTTTAGAGATATCGGTCCGTCGTCGGCATGAAATGTATTATTATTCGTAAAGTTTTCATACGCCAACACATCTTTTATATCACTGGTTCGATACATCTCACTCGTGACGTCCTCGTCTGACATGTTCAAGTCAGTAGATTGCGAACAACGAATAGGTTTCTCACTTTTACGCTTTCTTTTATTAGGAACAAACACAACCGGTTTTTCTTCTTCGGTCGCAATAGGAGTCTCCGCCGGTCTAGAGACTAGACTTATTGGTTTCTCTTCTACTTCGTCTGCCTTTATTTCAACTTTAGAAGTAGACCTCTTTGACGGCATACTCAGATCTTCTGGTTCATCAATATTTCTCGCAACGACATCGTCCACAGAATTCGGTACTGAAGATTTTTCGCACATATCTTGACCGTACTTTTGGTAATCGGCCAAAAATTTGTTGATATTGGCGAGCTTTTGAATTTTTTCTTCTTCCTTCCTGGCTTGAGCTTCTTCTGCAATTTTTCTACTGGCCTCGTGAGCTTTGTAAGCGGAACGTTCCGAATCACTTTGAGCAGTCTGTCGATAAAGTTTTTCAAAGTCTCCGAAGCTTGGAACTGCACCGCGCGGCATTACTGGCAATTGGTCAGGAACAAGAAGTGGCAAAGGTAAAGGAAGAGGACGAGGCCCTGGCAGAAGAGGGAAGGGCTGTGAGGATCTTCCGTCATGCGCTGAGATCTTTCTCCTGGTATGAGGCGAGTGTAACTTTGGATTAGGATTAGCACTGTGTCTATTCCTCGATCTCCTGGAGCTGAACATCATCGTGCAACCCTCTACCGTGCACTTGTGCATTTCTCTTAGATGTACTGCGGAGAAATGTATCTTAAGCGCCCCCTTATCGCAAAATGTTTTCAGACACACGTTGCACTGCACTCTTTTTTTCCCGGTGGATGGATTAATAAACTGAATTCCAAGATTCATCGGCCACTGGCCAAGATCCTGATGTCTTTTGGAATGTCCTCTTGACATGAATGGATCAGTTGGAGACCGAGGTTCCGGGCCACTGGGATCTCCCAAATTGAACGAAATATCCGGTGAATCTTCTCTTCCACAATCTTCATCATCAGATTTATATGTTCTGGATTCATCAGTTGCTGAAGAGTTTGGTGACATTTTGCTTGCGGCTGCCTTGAAAACATCTTCTTGAACTGAGGGCGGAGCACCCCCGAAGTTGGCTCCGAGATTCCGGAAGTCGAAGTGCTGCGAAGGGCGTGGAGGTGCGGCGGGGTGAGGCGGAAGCAGGAAGTAACCCAGCCCGAGAGGCATTGGGGGGCGCTTCGGAGACGAGTCCTTGTTTTCCATTTTTGTATCTTCAAATCGTCCCGAGATGAATCATAATCCGAAGTCACCAATCTAAACAAAAGAGAAAAAAAAATTAGATACGTAATTAAAAATTGTAATTAAAAAAAAACTCGCTTAAATATAAAATGGTTGGAAAAATTTATGTTTAGCAATAACCTGTCAGGTGTAACCATGTTTAAACATGAACACAAAAGAATGGAAATAAAATAAATTTTCTTTTTTTTTTTTCGAAATTGAATATAAGTCGAAAAGTACTAATTTAGAATCCATTTCAAAACATAATTTTTCAGGGTTAATTAATTAACTATAATATTTTTCAAAAAAAAAATCAAATATCACAATAAATAAATATTTATTTATCACAATAAATAAATATACTACATTTCAAAATAAAAATAATAATTAAGATATTAATTTCAAACTGCAATAAAAACTAAAAAAACAACAATCCAGCTTTCATTAGGTATATTCTGAATAAACTTGAAAAATGTTTTTTTTTTTATTTAAAATGATTTTCGATATTTGTGAATAAAATCGTTAAATAAATATAATAACAAAAAGAATAAAACTTCGAAATTAAAAACACACCTTATTAAAAAAATTCAATTGAGAAGAACAATCTTATCATAAAACAACACAAGTCCGAAGATCCACACGACACATCTAACACCATCTAGCAGGGCAATCGGACATCGCACTGGGCACCCAAAAAAATCTTTTGTCGGTCCGTCACACACACACAACAAACTAACGATGTTACGTCAAACAATGTTTACCCAAAAACGCGTTCTTGCCGACCGGCGGCTCGGACGCGACTGAAAATAACACAGAAGACACAGGTGACGGTGACGCCTTCGCCGCGAGACAGGGACAAAGAGACAAAAAAGCTGCGCGACAAGAGAGAGACGGTTATATAAAAACTGTCCACCCCCCTAAAGTGCAAAAGTCACATAGGAAATTCGAAATTCGAAATGTGACAAAAAAAAAACAATTTTACAAGAAAATTGTGTTCCAATTACAAAAAAACAACATTCTTGAAACAAAAGAAAACAATAGCGAGACAATTTTATTTGAACTATGTTTTTTTTTACACAAAATCACTATTTTTTTTAATATTACATCTTAAACTACGACCGTTAGAATTATTGTACATTGAAATGTTTTTTTTTAAGATTTTAATTAAATTTTAGTAATATTTTGCATTTGTTTTTGTCATCATAGCTCCGCGAGAATATTGTCATATTTGCAAGCGAGACGGAGAATTTTGTGGGTGGAGCTTGCGTAAAAGAGAGGGGTATATTTGAGGCGAGGCGATAGATCAATAGGACATTGGACGAAGATTTCTTCTAAGTGGGGATGGTTAGGAGAAGTGGGAAGATGTGTGGTATGTGTAGCGACAATACATCGTTGGAATAATCGAAAATAGAAACATTTTCTTGTAACCGGGCGCCGATCTATTTCGGATTCCAATCAAACTGTTCGTACTTCTGTACGCTTTGCTTCCTGTAACTATGAATGGTCCTCTATATTTAACTGGTGATCGGCAAATTGTTGGAATTTTAAAATATAACTATTAGGAATTTCCAGATAACAATTTTGTGCACAAACAGTTATAATGGATACACTTGTTATTGGTAAAACCGATACGCCCGATTTTTTTAAATGTTTCTTAGAAATATTATAGTTTTCGGTGTTCATGTAGCGGCATCGCTCTGTCAAACGGTCAATGCTGAAGAAAGAACGGCAACTATTTCGAAACGTTGCAGTTAATATAAGTATGTATCTTAATAATGATTGAAACCTGGTCATTGGTAATTTTCTCACAATAAAAAAATGGTAAAATCGAGTATTATTAAAATCAGAAAACAGCATCTTAGTTGAACAGTAAATATATATTTTCGATCTTTCCATAAGTGGACTTAGATCACAATAACGGCTTTGTATTATATTATATTACGCTTTTGTTGTATACCCACATTAAAAATGCGGGGTTTATAACGGTGTGACAATCTCTTCCAGCCAACCAGGTAGGGGTTAAAAATACCATAAATAAAAACCAGATGGGAAACATTCATATAAAAATTGAAGAGTAAAACTCATAAACCACTCAAAAGTCAAAAAATACGCAAATAGTTATAAGACAAAAACTATGCGGTATTTGAGTAAACTGCTTGTGGAGATGTGTCCAGTGACATCTTTGGTTGTAAAACAGAATCACTTTTAGTTTGAATTCACATATACCTATGCCATTTATGGGTATATTGTCGCTTGTTGATATACTGTTTTGCCATAAAAAAATCAAAATATGGTTGTTGTGTTTTATGAGTTTTACTCTTCAATTGGGTACGCACAGGAATCAAACCCACAACCCTTGGGTCTGAAGACATGTGATTTATCAACGAGACTACAGAGATCATATTATGTATGTAATACCTAGTTTATTTTTAATCTAGTTTGCCTGGAAGAATCTTGAGTAATTATTGGTTGACATCGGATGACAGTTTCATACTCTCTATCCAAGTGTTTGTAACAATTAAAAGCTAATGGACAAACTCCGAGTCCTAAGTGGTGGAAAGCTCGACTTTCAAAACAGGGTTCTGGGTTCAATTTTGAATATAAATCGAACAAAAATCAAAAGGATCTTAACTCGGCCTTTAAATTTTTTTCTGGTTGGTTTAAGAAATTGTCATATTGCAATAAGTCTGCCAAGTCATAAAACGAAAGTATAATACAGAATAATATAGCAATAAAGTAATATGTTAGTGGATCCAATATATCTTGGACTTTGAGAGGCAATCGAGAGGAATCGTCGTGTCTGTCTAACAGCAATAAAATTATTTTTTTAAATATGTTATAAATCATACTAATCAAATGGTTAAAGTGAATTCACACAATCCGATTGGCAAAAAAGGAACAAAATAAAAAATACGCCTTAAAAATAAGTCAACTTTTTTTCTAAATACACTTTATTGAGTCACAATAAAAACATAGATAACTGTATAAAATAGTACTCAATTAATTTGTCCTCAGTGAGATACAGGCAAAAGCGTAGTTTACTGGGGACACATCAAATGAAAGACAACAAACCCAGATCCATTAAAATTGTGTGTCCGAATTAAATTACCTGTTGTTTTTTCACAAATTATGTATATTTCTTGTCATGTGTAAAATAAATAAATAAAATTTAAGTAAAGATGGCTTACGTCAATTAATTGGTTGTTCGCTTATTATCCAACTGAGACTTCTGGATTCGGTTCTCAAAGGAACCGACAAAAAGGTTTCCACGCGTGTCTTTTAAAATGTTTCTGGTCAGTCAAGAAATTGGCACATGACAAGAAGCATGTTAGGTTTTGCTGTATATAACAAAAATTCAATATCTTGCCTAAATGACACATAAATTAGACTATGGGTCTAGTCAATTGTAAGTATAACACTTTTTTTTAATATAGTTAGCAAATATTATTTTAAAAAATAACATTAAAACAGAAAAAAGGTGTTGATGAGTACAAGGGACGAAAGCTCTTAGTTTCATATCTTGTATTTTGAATACAGCAATAGTGTGGGATGTTATGACAAAAGTTTTGCCATAGCTGGTTCTGTGGCGTGGAATGGTCTGCCTTTAAGTGTTAGAGATATTAGTGGCGTGTGCAGTTTTAGGAAGCATTTGAAGTTATCCTTTTTGAGAGATTTCATCAAAATTCTATATACTCGTACATACACTAAACTACACCTGAAGTCGAGTATGTTACTATCGCATATCAAAAGATCTGTAAAGATTTCTTTGTAGTTCGTCTTCCCATGGTTTAAGTTTTCTGCGGCTTTCTTACCAAATATATTTTTCTCTAAATCTAATAGCCATAGTCAACGCCTTCATTTCATAACATTCAACGTGTATAAATTTATTTTGAAATATTTTTAATCTGTCTATAATAACGGGTTCGAATATCGAGTTCGAGTGCCCTTGGGGAGAGTTTGTTCTCTGAAAGGTGCTATATAAACTGTCATTTTATTATTATTATTGTTTTTTTTTTTCGAGTTAGGACATTAAACTGCAAAATTAGATTGGTCTATGAAGTGAAGTCTTATTTTATAAAAGTAATTTTGAGATATGTATAAATACCAGCTTTCATATTATAAAGAGTCCAGAAAACGAAGAGAAGAGATCAATACAACTTTATAATTTCGATATGCGAGATTGAATAGGGCAGACCAATAAGGAAAGGTAAAAAATAATTTAGTAAAAATATTATTAATTTATTTCACTCTATTCCAACAAACCAGATAAAAGTAACTAAAGCATGTTTGCAGCATGATTGGAAAAATATTTAAATTAATTCGTATAAAATTCATAAACCACATTCAAATAACAATAAAAGTCAGATATCATAAATCCTAGGAAAAACTTAAAAACTATTGGAGAGAAAATAAAAATCGAAAATGAAATATGTAACATTACCAACATTAAATGAATTTTTTTAAATATGCCAATGGCTTAGTTATTTAGTATTAATCATAAAAAATATATACCTCAGAGTAACAACTCAAAAAAAAAAGGTTTAGAACTATTTTTTACATAAATAATTTTGAAAATACATACCCATCTACTCGTACCAACAAATAAAATATTATTATTTTCATTTTATTGAATGTAATAAAATATTATGTTAAACATGACAGTTACTAGTACATATAAAAACATCAACTTTTATTTAAATAGCAAAAAAAAAAAAAATACTTGACACATACAATATATTTCCGATATTTCGTTCACCATCTATCTATACCAGCAAACGTATCGCAGGTTATTTCGTAGTAAATTCTCTACCGAACTGCAATTCGAGCAAAACAGACGGGCAACGCCATCTAGTAACGAAATTAAAAAGCTTTCAACATAATATAGTATTTTAAAGTTCAACAGTCTTAGATAATAAAATATGTTATATGCGGACTAGAAAATGTAATTTTTTTTTTTCATGTATTAATTTCGTGAATTTAGAAAAAAAAAATATATTTATGTTATATATTTTTTAACAAATTAATTCCAAAATCATCATATCCCACTCTTTAATATGCCCGATTAATTAATGTCGAGATATTTAAGGGTACAATACGAATTTAAAAAAAGTATAATTGAACGTAAATGTGCAAAAAGGACCCAACCGATATATTATCTGTGTTCATATTTAAGAGAAAGTTTAGGAATGCTGCAAATTGGATAGTATTTTCTCAGATGATGGAAGAGTTAAGACGGAAATCGAACGACGTGTAGCGATAGGAAAAAAAGTCAATTGAGCACTAAAGCATAAATATGTACTCAAACCACATGTTTTATGAGAAAGTGTATGGATGTAATGCCATGGATGTGTGTCGAGAAATGAAAGTCAGCCACTCTGTTTTCTCTGCCTACCCCAACAAGGGAAAAACGTGATGGTATGTATAATTTAAAAATGAAATACTTATTTATAAGCATGCTATGATATTTTTGCAACTAAGCGTTGATTTTTCTTTTTTTCAATATTTTAAAATAAAAAAATCCGTGAGTTGGTTCCTTTTTGTAACTATACTAAAAAAAATTTTACAAGTTGAGTTAAAAAAAATCTAAGTATTGATTTTTTTTCAATCTTGTGTGTAAGACAACAATGTGGCTCAATATTTCATTGCACGAGTACATTCTGTATTGGATAATTAAAAAAAATAAAAATAAATATAGGTTTATTGACAGCAACATAATATGTACAAAATATATTTAAACAACACTTCTAAAACACATAAATTGCAGATAATACATTAAATACAGAAGCTATCAAAAGGTTCATCTAATAACATCCCCTCGGCCAAGATACACTTCACCAATATAGGGCGAACCCAGCCACGGGGACACCAGATGTTTTTCAGCCCACACCCTTGAACACGTAGAACAAGAAGAAAAAAAAACAGAAAAATAAATAGATAACAAAAAAAAAACATTCAAGAAAGAAGACATTAAAAAGGTTCGGGCTCATCCCACAAACATTCCCCCGGCCGAGATACACCCCACCAATGTGGGCGAGCCCGACCGCAAGGACATCGGGGGGCTTCCATCCCACACCCCCGCATATCTAGATTAAAGAATAAATAAAAAAAAATAAAAAAATGTATGGCAGAAAACAAAAAAAAAGTAAACCCACATATACGACCTCAGGTTAACTGTCAGCAAGAACGAAAAAAAAAAAGCCTCAAAGGAGTCCAAATTTTACAAAACGACAAATGGGAGATGAAATAGTTGAGACAACATTGAAATAGTTAGGCTGTAATACAATTCGAGGAACAGAAGTTGAAATTCCACTTAATTTCTGTGGATGTTAGTTAGTACAGTATGTTATGTGAGAGTGACTGGTAGTTACATGATGCGACATTTTGGAGAAAGTACATACATACATATTAACACACCGTGTTCCTTGAGGGGTAGGCAGAGACAATACATCTCAAAACTTTTCTATCGCAGCCCATAAATTTTGCTTCATCCACATTCATACATCTCGTCATGCATAATCTTCTTTTCCTCATACTTCTCACTTTACCTTCTATCAAAATCTGGTCCATTTGGGTCAGTCACGTCCGAGTTTAGATCATTCATTAGGCTAACTATTTCATCTGTGATACTTTTCGGAGTTTCTTCAGAATTTATAAAATCACTCATCATTTGTGGGCGTAATTGTTTCCAGGAACCTTTCATTGTTGGCTCTTTTATTTCAGCCCACGAGTCTCCAATATTGTTTATTGCATTCTATATATAATATTATATTATTATGTTCTCCCAAAAAAGTGGGAGCGACTGCATGGAAGCGAACAATTTTTGCATTATCGACAAAAATCTTTAAAAAAATTAATTTAAAAAAATGTGCGCCACAGCAAATTTTACGAAAGCAGAATGTGCGAAAGTCGAGGGATGCCTGTACTTATTAATTATTCCTTCATCGTTCATTCTTTGCACATGTCCAAACCATCTCAAAGCTCATTTCTACATCTTATTAAAAATATCGGTTTTATCCATGCATTCATTTATGATGTCTTCATTCCGCCTTTTTTCAAACATTGACACTTCATAAATTTCGTTTAGTGCACACACCCCCTCTACATTAATCTCACTCTTACCCTTCTTCTCCCAAGTCCAAGTTGTACTTCAATACATCAAGGTGGCCACCAACACACTTTTATGTATTGTCGTTTTTGCTACTGTTGATATTACGCGGTTGTTGTCCAATATATAACATTAAGTGCCCCGTTTACCTTGTTCACTGTCACTACCTATCTTTCAATACCCACCCCTTTCATCTCGGTCATCACACGTCAACATATTACTTTAATAATATATTTCATCAACCTGTTCCAGTTTTTCTGAGTTAACCCATACATCGTATACACTTTTTTTTAAAGTTAAAAGTGGAAATTCAAATAAGTAAAAAAGGTTTAATGAACATGGTATAATTCTCGAACAAAACAATTTAAATAAGTCTGAAAGAATAGTTTAAATTAAAATTTACATTTTTATGAACACCATATCCTTCTTCTTCGATGGGTCTACAGCTCACATCGGACCTTGGTCTCCATGAATCCTCGCCTCCAACTCCTCCTGTCTCCCGCCGCGGCCTTCCAATCTAACACTTGTAGTAGTTGGGCCGCGTCCTTTTTCACCTCATCCTCCCATCGCAGCCTAGGTCTACCGACCTTTCTTCTTCCGCCCGGATGTCCTTCTAGGATCCTCTTAGGTACCCGTGATGACGAAATTCTCTGCACATGCCCAGCCTATCTCAGCGTGCTCAGTCTAGCATACACAGTCTAGCAGAGCCTTGGAGCTGTATAGATGTTGTACAGCTCATCATTATATGTTATTCTCCAGGTTTCGCCATCGTTCACGGGCCTCAGGATTTTACATAACACTCTCTTCTCAAATGTATCCAGCATCTCTGCAAATCTTGCTGTCATCGTCCACGCTTCGCACCCGTAAGTCATTACTGTCCTAATTATGGTCTTGTATAGGGTGATATTTGTTTTTCTGTGGACTCTTCTTGATTTAAGCACTGGGAGAAGAGAGAAGAATGTTTTGTTTCCTGTCGCAATCCTTCGTTTGATCTCTATGTGGTCTTTTCCAAAAAAAAATTCTCGTGTAAATAAAACCCATCTATTGAAACCTTCTTTGATTTTTCGCATCAAGTATAATTTATACGCACTTTGATATTTCCCTTTTCTTTTAACCATTATAACACCTTAATTCTTCAGGATAACAATCTACTGTTTTATGTTTCTTAACGGATAATGAGTTCCCCTTTAATGTCCATGGTCATTTAATGGCGTCTTATACTTTGACCATTAAAAGTTCATTAACTTTCATTATCCTTTTATTACTACAAGGAATAAGTTTAAGGTTTATCTTAGGCTCCAACTTTGTAATTTGTAAATTTTGTATACAAAAATATTTATTCTTCATATATGGATTAAACAATACACAATGAAAAAATATTACCTTGTAATTCGATTTCAAAGAGGTGAACATATTGTCATTAGATTTATTTATTTATTTATAAACAATACAATGCTTTTTAACAGCAGTAATAACAAAACAAAGCAAAACAAAACAAAACAAAAGTGAGTGCCTTCTACATAACAATAAACAGAATATGAATCACATATTTCAGAAAGTCCATTACTTCCAACGATTAACGTAATGGGAAATTTAAAAAAAGTGTGAATTGTAAAATTTTTGAGAAATGTATTTTTTTGTACAAAAGAGAAATATATAATAGTTTTTATGTTAGTGGATGCAATAAAAAAAAAAGAACGAAATTTTTGTCTCTTAACATATATACGAGTATATATGGTATATATGTTCTATATATACTATGCGTATCCAGAAACTAAGTGTACTGAGGCTCTCACGACCGGATGGATTTTATTTTCGACATGTTGGCTACACTTCCGTGTAGCCTGATCCTTCCCCTCCGCAACGAGACCGGTTCGAGGTCAGTACGTTGAGAAGTGTCGACGCGACAACACGTTTTGTGAAAAATGTCAATCTAATCTCCCGCCAAGTGCGAAATACGCGGCGTCATCCGTTATCTCGTTTGGAAGGGAAAACCTCCGGTTGAGGTTTATAATGAGGTGAAAACTGCATATGGTGATAAAGCTATGAATCGTACGAGTGTGTACAAGTGGTGTCGCGAGTTTAAAAACGGTCGTACGTCTGTGCATGATGATCAGAGGAGCGGAAGACCTTCAATTGTGACTGACGAAATTGTGTTTTGGGACTGTCAAGGCATAATTTTAATTGAATATATGCCTCAAGGGGAGACCATCAACTCTGCAAGATACTGTGAGACCCTAAAAAATTGCGGAGGGTGATTCAGAACAAGAGGAGAGGCATGCTGACAAAGGGAGTCTGCCTGCTGCACGACAATGCCAGACCACACACGGCCAACGCCACGAAGGAACTGCTCGCCTCGTTTAAATGGGATGTCCTGAACCATCCCGCGCATTCCCCTGACCTAGCACCTTCAGATTACTATCTCTTTACCTCCCTGAAGCTGCACATGGGTGGAAAAAGGTTTTCAACCGACGAGGAGGTAAAGGAGGAGGTGGAGAAGTGGACGGAGGGGCTGGCGGGAAACTGCTTCGAGGAAGGCATCAAAAAGTTGATACCCCGCTTCACCACCTGCATTGAGAGGAATGGCGACTATGTCGAAAAATAGCTTACATATGTACTACGGTAACCACGTAATTTTTTTGTTTAAATAAAAAAAATGTAACCTACAAAAATTCAGTACACTTACTTTCTGGATATGCCTCGTATATACGAATACCCCCTTAAGGATTCCGGCGGTTAAACACTCGAGTATGAAAATGATGACAGACTTAAGATCCGATGTTACAGGACAAGTAAAATTACTTGCAACGCATTAAGTATACTTATAAAGCGGCTTTAAGCCTAAATTTCTAGCAGCTCTGCAAGTTGCCAGTACAGACTTCGAATGCAGCAAAACTATATTTTATAAAACATCGGAACAGTCAATCAGTCCGAAAATGTACCAATGTAAGAGTTAATTGAGATACTTTATCATTGACTAGATTATCATCGCAGTACCACAAAGTATGACCTGTAAACGATACATTTAAGATTAACATGTTTAATTATAATAATGTTGTTCTGATTAACTCAGTGATCGGTTATACTTATTTGCAGCGGCGGCCGGTACCGAGGTGCGCTGGTGCGCTGAGCACCAACGCACCTCGAGACGCTGAGCCAATATGAAATATCACTCTCTCACGATTTACTGTACACTGTCTGTCTGTCCTATATGAATTTGCGTTTCCGTCCGGTGCGTATTGGAGATCGCTCCGGTAGTATTGACAAACTTGTCCGGTCAATTTGAAAGGAATATTAAAAAAAAATTGTTTTGAATTTTCACTTAAAAAACTCGTACTATTTGTCAGTATTCTTATACATATTTAATCTATACAAATATTTAACATTTTTGGAAGTCATATTTGCGAATATACAATTTAATTATTGCGAATTATTTCTCCGGTTCAGCCGCACCTCTAGGCCGGCCGCCGCTGCTTATTTGGACACTTTTTTGTAAAGTTAAAAAAATGCGAATACATTGCTATACATAAATCTCTCCCAACCAACCAGACAAGAGTTACGAATTTTTTTTTGTAAATTGAAGGGTAAAAGATTGCATTATTTTTTTAAATAAAATTAAATAACATATCTGTAATATTTAAGAAACAAATGAAAAAAAAACAATTATCCAAAATACTAACAAATGTCACTAAAGACTGCGAAAAGAGAAGGAAGGTGAGAAGGAATAAGAAAATAGGAGTTATGGAGAGACGAATATTTTAAATGTTTTCAATTTATTTTATAAATCACATGAATATATGTTATATATGGTATAGTTCGGAAATTCTAGGTCCAGTGACAGCTCACAAATTTGCCCCAATACAACCTTATGTAATGTATTTACCTAAATAACTTGCTATTTATTAGAATTGAGGCTTATATTAAAGTTACTAAAATAATTAAAATTACTGAACATCGTTACAAAGTTGTATTGGGGCAAATTTGTGAGCTGTAACAGGACTCATCCTAGAATTTCCGAACTATAGATACAATACATATCTTTTTGTTTTTAATACCATATATTATTAACCACATGTATTTTTTTGTCGACGAATAATGAATCAAATTTCCGTACAAATTGATGTGATTCCATATTCCGATTTGTTGATGTTTTGGAAATCACTGCCGATGAATTTTTGAGTTGGCTCAATCACATATCCGACTCGTATGGTAAGTCGTCGAAAGTCATCCCCATCTCAACAGATTGCGCATTATCTTCCCTATCCAAACGTAGAACCTTACTAGCCCAAAAGTCTAATTTTACCCTTAATTGCCTATGGGGATTTTTGTTTACTCGATATTAGTATTTTTTTAATAATAGACAAAGGAGATACTAAGGCTGTTGGGTAGACTCGAGAAACTATAAAATATTTGTATTCTGTTTAATTTTAATATTGTACTAGACTGCTTTATTGTAATACCCCGTCTTATAGGATCAACGAATTTATTAGATTAATTGATTTTCGACTAACGGATAAACTGTCGATATTTAAAATAAAAGATTGAAAATTATGTTAAGTGACATTGACTCCATTTGATGCAGACAGCACTTAGACAATGTCTTACAGTAACTTATATAAATGAAATTCATACAAAATCAGAGCAGATTTTTTTTCATGTCCTGAAGCAAAACATCTTTAGTGACCCCAAGAGATCATTAGATCGTAACAAATGTTTTAATGGAAACATTCCATTAGCAAACACATTAAGTCCACAGCCTAAATATATTACCCCCACCATGGTTCTGCCGTTCTTCCACCCCCGTCCGCCTTATTCCTCTCGCGAACTTTAATGCCTTTTTTTTCTAAGTCTTTTTGTGTTCCCGTTTTAAAGTGCCAACAGAGAGAAAGGATGGTGACGAAAGGGTGAGTACAATGGAAAATTAAAGAGGATTATTACTCGACAAAAGATCGTGTTGGGAAAAAAGAACATTTCTCTGGTTAAGAAAGGCGTCATGGTTTTATTTTTGTGCTTTTTTAATGTATTATATTTTGTTGCGAAACTCGTTGATGATGTCGAATTAATTATTTTTAACGATAAAAATTGTATTTAAAATGTTGCAACGAATGTTATTGATTTTGATTCACTTGTAGGAATACCTACCTAAATAAATAAATAAATAAATAATTGCCAAATATAAATAATTAACCTACCGCCAGTTCATGCGCTAGAGCAAGGCAGATATGTATCGCGAATGTATTCACTCATTGGTATAAATTACTCGGACGCCGAGAAATAAACATATTATTATTGTCATTCATTCAACTGTCAAGACTTATTATTTATCACCCGCTGTCACTTTCGCTTTTTATATCCG
Source organism: Odontocerum albicorne (assembly GCA_949825065.1). NCBI lineage: Eukaryota > Metazoa > Arthropoda > Insecta > Trichoptera > Odontoceridae > Odontocerum > Odontocerum albicorne. Next base: position 6,879,185 of record OX463853.1, on the reverse strand, counting down.
CATTACTGAGTCTATATTTATTTGAATACAAATCAAGATCATCACGACAAATAAAGATAAGCAACCCGCTATACACTCATTCGTGTGACGCCGTTCAACACATCGGATCTGGCGTTGAAGAGTCTGGTCGGGATATAAAATTGTCTTCGGCCCCATTAATCGTGTCACTGGAGTATCAATATAATGACCACAGTCATCACCTTCCCGTCCTCAAACTAAACTTATTTTATTAAATGTAATATTTTTAAACCATTAATTAGCGTTCCGATCCCCGAGGCAGAGCGTCTTTGAGGAGAGTCTGTTCTATAAACGGCGCTATACATATATTAGGTATTGTCCTCTTATTATTAGAAAAGCGAAAGGAGCACTTAAATATACCATATATACGAGTATACTCGAGCCACCAATATAAAAGTTTTCTAAGATGATAGTCCAGAACAATATTTTAGTAGCAACTTTGGAAGGAAACGTGAATGTGGAAAAAGACTGAAAGGGGCCAATAAATTATGTATAAATGCATGCATTGTGTTTATAAGTAGTGTAGAAATGCGTGCATTGTGTTTATTAGTAGTGTAGAAATGCGTGCATTGTGTTTATTAGTAGTGTAGAAATGCATGCATTGTGTTTATTAATAGTATAGAAATGAGTGCATTGTGTTTAGGTATTAGTAGTGTAGAAATGCGTACTTTGTGTTCATTAGTAGTGTAGAAATTCGTGCATCGTTTTATTAGTAGTGTAGAAATGCGTACATTATGTTTATTAGTAGTGTTGAAATGCGTGCATTGTGTTTATTAGTGGTGTTGAAATGCGTGCATTGTGTTTATTAGTAGTGTAGAAATGCGTGCATTGCTGATATGTTGATTATTATAGAGAACAATCTAGGATGGTTTGTTCATGGGAAACAAATGAATGAACAAAGACTAACAAAACAAATATATAATGCCAATGCGAGTGACATGCGTGGTAGAGGAAGATCAAGGAAAACTTGATTGAATTATGTGAATGACATTTTGAAAGCAGGAAATGTACGAGTTATCAGAGAAATCGTAAGAGTTGTTTGAGAAGATGTATGAACCTGGAAGAGGTGAAGTATGTGTATCAAGATAGGAAAGTCTGGCGCTCTGTCCTCTCTGTTCACTCCAACAAGTAAATGGCGTGTGGTATACGAGTATATGTTAAATAATAGTGGGTTCGATTCTGCGTGGGAGCGCCCTTGAGGAGATTCCGCTGTCTGAACGGCGCTGTATAAATTGTACTTTTAATAATAATACTACTAATAGAGTAGGCACTGAGTTCGCAGTTCATCACCGCACGTGTTGGCAATACTACCGCACGTGAAGATGCAATAACAATCATACGTGTGTAACACACGCTAGTATTGTTATCAGCGAATTTGGCCAGACTTGGACATTTTTTTCGGATCTTATATGGAATCGAATTCAAAGCCTTACGGTCGTCCAAAGTCTAGCCAACCAGATCACGTGGTTTACAATGTTACAGTAAATGTTGTTAGTAACCTTTCTGTCTGACGAAGTCTGACGCTCTGTCTTCCCTGCCTACACTGGCAAGTAAACGGCGTGATGGCATATACGTTTGTAATTCACTTTTTAAAACACGTCAACGATGGTGCAAGTCTTATGTTAATTCGTTCTGGTAGCTGGTTCCAGAGTCTAATTGCATGAATAGAAAAATACATGAAAAATGGAAAACGGTGAACTGAAAAAGCCAAAAGGCAATAAAAAAGCATCTCATATAAATGTAGGTATACCTTGTACATTATTTCAGGTGGATTTTTTCTATCCTATAAAAATATAGTAATGACAATAAATCCTGATGAAACCAAAGTGCCCCGGATAAGGAATAGAAATGTATCTTTGGTTTTATTAAAACAGAAGGCGTCGCTTTATGATACCCTGATACCCAGCAAGGAGGGAAGGGTCGTTGCTAAATGAATATCAGCCTGCTATCCCTCCAAACCTCGTTCCTTCCTCCCTGTTTCTACCCCTAGCGAGACTCCGCGGGTGACTGCCGTCAATTAGTGTTGTTTAAACAGGATAAATAGAGAGTTGTACCCGAAATTTTGACTGGAAAATCTAACAAGTATTTTTGTTTCTGAGTAGTTGAGGGACAAAAAGCTTTGTCTAGGGTTTCTTTATGGGGATGATTTTCAATATTTCTTTAAGGGTTAATCAATTTTACTGAAATTGATGTTGATATTGTTGGTGAAAACAGATAAATGTTGTTTTTATTTTGTTAAATTGTTTTTTTATTTATTAATTCAAATATAAATATACTTCATTGGTTGAATACTTGGGCTTACAAGAGGAATAACTTGTTACAAAGGTTTGTGTGAGCTCTCCAGAGTGATATTTTTTGTTATTCTTTTTTACTATTACGTGCGGTATATTGTGGTATGGACGTTTTGGTCTGTTTGGAGTGATGAAGTGTGAGAGGGTTAATTCGTAATTTCATATGTAATTAAGTGTCACTGTTTGCCAGGTTGATGAGAATGTGCAACGGGGTTTTATATATGTTAATCAAAAATCGGAAAGAAGTATCGATTTATCTTTTAATGCTATATGTCATCAGTGAGATACAGGAAAAAGTCTAGTTTTCTGGCATATGAAAGGCAACAAACCCAGATCCATTAAAATTGTGTCCAAATTAAATTACTTGTTGTTTTTCGCAAATTATGTATATTTCTTTTCATGTGTAAAATAAATAAAAAATAAATAAGCTGTACAGTGTACGTTATACACATACATATAATCACGCCGTGTCCATTATGGGGAGGCAGTTTGAACAAATTTTTGAATCCTCGATCCTTCTAGTTTATACATCTTGTCATCGTTAATCAAATTTTTTTAGTGCATTTATCTTATCGCACAAATCATGCATTATTCACACCTACTTCTCACTTGAACTTTTTTCTTGTAGTATCTTGGTTTTTTATTTAATATTCATAATGTAACATTTATTTTCTTTTAATTGAACTGTAGAATATACTCGTAAGTACACAACGATGCAAAAAAACTTTATTTGGATACAAAAAACCACTTCACTAGATAAAACCTGTGATGAAGTAGTCTCATTTCTTTATAACACATTTCATATACTCGTATATTTTCAGCAACACCTTGCTGAAAAATTCAGGCTCTGCATCTATTTACATCCTTTCCCATCTATAATCCGAAGTAATTAAATACATAATTTCAATCGCAGCATAATATTAATAGTATTATAAAGCACATCGAAATCGTACCCAACAATTCCTGACACAAATTGGTAACAATAGGAATAAATACGAGTACTTTAAAACATTCAAGAAAAAATAATATATCCATGTCATAATAAAATTAAAAATATAAAAGTATTAAATATAATTATTTAGGATGGATGTGAGCTACACACTGATGTGTTTAAAGTGAAAAACAGCATATTGAACTGGTTTGAACATGTTGAACGGATAGATAATGAAAGGTTGGCTAAACAAATGTATAATGTAGTCATATGTGGGAGTCGTGATTGAGAACGATCGAGAAAAGTATGTTTGGACCAAGTAAATGAAATTTAGAAAGAATTAAAAGTAAGGAGTAAAAAACAGAAGGAATAATGGAAAAATATGTATAGATATGGAGAAGGCGTAGGAAATATGTCATGATAGTTAAATTTAGGAAATCGTCCTTTCTGCCTACACCAACAGGGAAATGGCGTAATGGTATCCATGTACTCAAATATAATTTCTATTATATTACAATAATAAATATATGAAATCAATTTCCTGAATTGTAGGTCCAAAGTAGTTAATTAATACGGTGAAAGTAGCGAACTTCGTCTGAGAGTAGCAGTAAACTTAAAATACTTATTTTTACTGACAATACTTGAGTAGCACGCTACTTTATATTGAAAATCAGCTGTCATAGTACTACTTTTCCAAATTAGCTTTGACAACTAAGTTGAAAAGAATATTTGATCTTATTGTGACAAGCTAGGCAGAGCAAGTGGACGTAAACTTCCACCTGTTCCCAGTGACAAGCAACAAGTGACTGAAAGGGAGAATTTCACCCTTCCCACCTTCTGTCGCATTGTCACTTTGTCACCCCCATCCGCTACAGTTCGGTAACTTTTGTTCCCATCATCGGAATTTAGATATTTTTCAACATTTTTTAAATATTTTGTTTCGTCAAATTGGGTTAAGTGTACTTTGAAATATACTTCTTGAGAAGAAAGGACATTTTTTAAGCACTGAATAATTTTTCAAGAAATTCAAGAAAGAAGATTGTCACGAATAAAAATTCAAAATTTCTTTCTAATCTGTTTCCAATAACATAATTGCTTGTCAAAACTGCAATCAATAACCTTCTCTATGATCTATATTACCTATTTTATAAGAATGATTGTTTTCTACCAGAAGGATTTGAGTTTGATTTCTACCCTTATAAAAATCACCCCAATCTCATTCGATTGGTAAATAATATAAAGTGTTGTTTTATTAACAACGTCGTAAAATCAATGCGAATAAAAACAATGTCCTTTATACATTCCAATAATCAAAAATATAAAATTAATAATTAAAAATATATTACTTAAATATCTTTTTACAACACGAATTTAATTGAGTTTTATAACTATAATATATGGTGGAACTCAATGTCTAAGTATTTGAAATTTTTAGTAACATATTATATAAGATTTGACTAAGAACTGGGGTATAAAACGAAAAAGTGTGTAGAAAAATAATAGATGAAGAAGGACTAGAAAAAAAGTAGACGTAGAAATGACTAGAAAAAAAAGAGCATGAAAAATGAATAAAAAACAGTAGATGAAGAACAGAAATGACTAGGAAAAGGTAAAAAATAGTCAAAAATAATAAGACCATTATTCCCAACTACTCGGTACCGCTCTAGAGCTATGACGTCTTTTGCGCGTCTGAAAAGAGGGATGAAAAATTATTTTCTGAATAAAAATTGCCACAGGAGATATTGCTTGTGATGTAAGAATAAAGGTGATTTTCATTTTTAAGGTTTCATGAAAAATGCTCAAGTAGTGCCTACAAGCCGAAGGATTTATTTCTTAAATGCTTTAATTAGGCTACGACAATCAACGATGCCTTCTATAGAAAATAATATTTTTAATTAATGTAATCTCAACATTTTGTCCCACAGCTCCAATGCTTTTTTAAACTTTTTACGTTTCCTTCTTTCAAAATTGAATTCATTCATTTAGTTTTCATTGCTTAGGCTTCTTCTGGCCTGCCTCGCTTCATTTTTCCCTGTATTCGTCAGTGTATTAATTAGTCACTGTACTATTCAGTTTCACTGTATTACTCAGTTTATTAATTAACCACTGTACTATTCAGTCTCACTGTATTAGTCAGTTTATTAATAAGTCACTGTACTATTCAGTCTCACTGTATTAATCAGTTTATTAATAAGTCACTGTACTATTCAGTCTCACTGTATTAGTCATTTTATTAAATAGTCACTGTACTATTCAATCTCACTGTATTAGTCAGTTTATTAATTAATCAATGTACTATTTAGTCTCACTATACAAGTATTTGTCAGTTTATTAATTAGTCACTGTATTATTCAGTCTCATTGTATTATTCAATTTATTAATTAGTCACTGGATTATTAATTCTCACTGTATTTGTCAGTTTATTCATTAGTCACTGTACTATTCAGTCTCACTGTATTAGTCAGTTTATTAATTAGTCACTGTACTATTCAGTATCACTATATTAATCAGTTTATTAATTAGTCACCGTACTATTCAGTCTCTTTATATTAGTCAGTTTATTAATAAGTCACTGTACTATTCAGTCTCACTGTATTAGTCAGTTTATTAATCAGTAACTGTACTATTCAGTCTCACTATATTAGTCCGTTTCAGTCTCTGTCTCACTGCACAAGTCAATGTTTAGTCAATTTTTCTTCATAAATTTGTTTTACATGTCCAAACCACCTCAGAATGGTCTTTTTCGTTATACTCGTACCTAGTACATCAGTTTAACTTCACATTAATTATTAATCACTTTATTCCTTATCTAATATACTTGTACATTGACACTATTTATTATTCTTAATGTATGTATTTCCATAGTATTTATTCAGTTATCAGTTAGTGTCTACGCCACATTTCTATTCCATATATCAAAGAAGGTAGGGAAAAAAATAGGTTGTTATTATTATTTTATATAGCAAACCGAAATTTAAAAAAAATTAAATGTATGACTTATCTTCTTATATATCAATATGAATCTTCAATGGTATCAATACTCCGTTCAACCAAATCTAAGGACAACTGAAGAATTATCATAAACGAATCTGGTGCAACTCATAAAGTCCGCCAACCTTAGTTATGGGGCAAAGTATAAATATATTATCATTGATTCAATAGCCGCGTGACGCTGGGCTTAGTTGTAAGGTAGGGGTGTGGCTGTCGGGGGTCGGGGTGGATGGATATATTCAAATATGAGGCGACAGGGTTAGCGATTGATGAGCCGGGGTCGACACGACAGGGGAAGCCAACACATAATTGTTTTTAATGTACAATTTATCTTAGTAATCTTATTTATTTATTCTGAAAATAAAGAACACTTAATTTTCCTCTACACATCACATTAACAAGATATTTAAAAAAACTGTCCTTTCGGTAAACTCGTACATTAAAAAAATATTTATTTAACGCTTGCCTTACTGTGCTAAAAAAAAATCAGACAGCCACAACGCTGGACGCTAAGCGTCCTTTGAAAAATGTATGTTGTAAATTAAAATGACGCTAAATCTGCTAGGTTATTTTTTGCAATTAGCAGGTGGCTGCACACACACACCAACGTTATCAAATACAAACACGCACACGCCGGTTTTCGATTTATACAAAATAATGATTTCTGTAGATTTTGATCAATGGTTTTATTTCGTAATGACATCATTCAAATAATTGAGGTTTTAATGAGGAATACATAAAGTATGAAGACCCTGCAATCAGTATATTTTGAGAAATAAAATAAAATATAAGTCTTGGTCTCTCGCCACCCATCACGGGGCGGCAAGTGTTAAATAACAATTTGTGGTACAAAACTGAAATCAAAAACACAAATAGAATTAATTAAATTCAATTGACAATATAATATTTGAATAGAAAAAAATAAAGTATCTCTCAATGACAGAAATAATACAAAAGCATAAAAGAAATTACAAATATTTTTTTTAATATACAATTTACATAATGGAATTATCAGTTTCCCAATCAAGACCTAAGATGGGCGAAACACCTAAGAAAGAGGTCCCGGAACTCAACAACGTCTACAGTAAAAATATTCACCAAAAGGAATTATCCAATTCTTGCAATTTTCACGAATATTAAACTCTCTCTCTCCGTGGTTGCAGTCCTAAGACTGGTTTGCAGCAATTTCAACTCTTCTCCTCCATTCCCCCCTGTCCTGTGCGGCTCTTTTTAAATCTGTATATGTTGAGCAGCGCACGTCCACCAACAGGTCCTCCAGGTACTCTCGGCGTGGGCGTCCCCTAGAGTTTGTCCCCTTGGTCATACCCTCCATTATGGCATGCAAGAGGCCCTCTTGTCGTATTATATGACCGATCCATCTTGCACGCCTTTCGGACAGGATCCTGAGCAGGTGCCTTCCTCCTTCGATTCGTTGGAGAACCTCTTCATTTGTGATGCGGTGTCTCCAGGAAATTCCTAATAGTCTTCTATAGGACCACATCTCAAAAGCCTCTAGTCTTCGTCTATCTCTTTCGGATAGGCACCATGTCTCGCAGCCGTACATCAAGATACTCCATACATAGGTCTTGATGAGGAGTATTCTCAGTTTTAGGTCTATATTATTTGATTCTATTATTTTCGACCTTTTATTAAATGCAAGTCTAGCCTGATGTATACGGCTGTCGACCTCGCTCTTGGACCGACCGTCCCATGTTATTTTGCTCCCGAGGTAGACAAACTCCTTGGTGTTCTTTAGTGGTTTACCCGACATCACTATTCTCATCTGGTGTTGCGCTCGGCCTACAGTCAGCAGCTTTGTTTTGTCTTTATTTATCTTCATACTGTAGTTATTTTGAAGAATGCTTTCCATAGTTGTTAAGGCCTCTTGTAGTTCCTCTTCACTTTCAGCAACCTTAGCAATATCGTCAGCGAACCTTATCATATCCACCAACATATATTAAACTGTTGTTAGCATATTGCTATTGACACCTTTGAATTTTTGATATCTCTTTAGTTTATCAATGTATCTCCATTTTATTTATGTCTCTTTATTAAGAGCCTTTATGTATACTAGTTATATCCCGATCGGTCCCAAGCATCGTGTTTAATTTTTATTTATTGTAAATAATCAATTACTGACTAAGAAAAATCAGATATGGGTCGACCGGTTGAACATACTTCCTTTGCAAAGGAATTTATACATTCAACACCTGTGATACCAATGTGTGAAGGATTCTAAACTAGAAACACGTCTATGTTGTTTGACATCTCTCAAATCACTTTCATGACAATTTCAATTCATTCGTTTGATATCTCTAGAAAAATCAGAATTGATGATACATAACATACATGTTGAAGAATATGACTGGGAGTCAATCTTGTCTTCGGTCCCAATTAACAAGCCTTCAGGCCAGTGGAGCCTTCAGAACCAATGGAATAGGCTACAATGATAACGCACACTTCGTCAACGTACGTGTTGGAAATACTACTGAACGGGAATAAGTAACCGCAAACGTAAAATTCTAGCGCATGTGAGTATAGTAACCAGACGAATTATTTAAGTAAACAGGAGTTGCATTTTTTTCGAATGCAAAACCCCTGGGTGAAAAACCAGTGCCTAACCAACTAGGAGACGGGGGTCATCTCTCTCACCAGGATAAATTGCCGTAGTAAAAAATATAATTTAAATTGGAGTATATTAGGAAACGTAGAAAAACTTTTCGTATCTAAAAAATGTTTCGTAAACGAAAGCAAATAATTAAAGAAACATTATATTATTTATAGTCAAGGCATTAACATTGTGGAGGTTTAAAGACATTGTAATTTGTTTTATCAAACATTGTTTATTCCACTTTTTGTAACGCTATAACCCTACCGGTTTCAAAGCTTTCACCTCATCATCAGGAGAGCATAAACGAGACTCCTTGTCTTGTTTGTGCTTCTTTGATGATGAGGTGAAAGTTTTGAAACCGGTAAGGTTATACCGTTACAAAAAGTAGAATAAACAGTGTTTGATAAAAAAATTACAATAAAGAAATATTTACAAAACACCGTTTACAGAGCAGACTTTTCAAGGGCGCTGTAACTCAGGATTCAAATTCACTATTACTGACATATTATAATAATATAAAATAAAGATATTTGTCCTCAGTGAGATACAAGCAAAAGCCTAGTTTACTGGGGACACGACAAATGAAAGGCAAAAAACCCAGATCCATTAAAATTGTACGCACAAATTAAATTACATACCTGTTGTTTTTTCGCAAATTGTGTGTTTATAGATTTCTTGACATGTATAAATAAAATAAATAAATAAAAATATATACGTTGAGTGTAAGGATGTGAAGATCGCGGATGTGGCCAATAGATTAGGTACTTCCCCTCATACGCATATGTTTAGAAAAATCATATTTATAAAGAAAACTTACCAAGAGAAAACAAACTATAAAAAAACCTTTGAAGATCTTCCGATATGCGATAGTAGCACATTCTGTAATGTATGTTATGTGTGTAGTTTTAATATACAATCATACATTTTGATAAGACCTCTCAAAAATATCAGCAAAGATTTAAACCCTTCTATAATTCCTTTCCCTATTGGATAAATTCGGACAAACAATTAATTTTATGAAGTCGAAATATACCTCAAAGCTCTACTCTTCGCCCAAGGAACATCTCATAAATACAGCTTCGAAAGATATAATGAATTATCTTATTAAGGGGCTTGAATACGATCATGAAACTTGAGCTAGTGTGAAATTTTTAGAAAAGAACTAATAGGGCAATATTTGTCTTTAATTCATTAATCTTCAACTTGCAACAAAAACTTTATTTAAATAAGTGTAAAAAAAATATTTAATATTGAAAATAATAAATCTTAGTCTTAACATACTCGTATTAAAAAAATAATTGTATTCAATAAATAAAATCTTGCCTTGACGATCCCTGCTCCAAGAGTAAGTAAATATTCTCAGATGCTGTCAAGCCCCCATGCCATGTATTATTCTCTTGTCTCCTGCGAGAATGGCTGAGAAGATGTATGAATACAGCCGCTGCCAATCTGGAGGCAGTGATGAATTATCGCCCCCGTAATGGGAGTATTGTGAACAGCCTCCTTGCTCCGTCGAAGAGTGATCTCAAAATATTTTCATCGCGGATGAATTGGGAGACCCTGATTGAGGATCACTTAGAAGATGTGTCTATTTACATCTGGGGTGATGATGAATTACCATGGATTCTCTATTGTCTATTGTATATTTTATGGTAAATATTTCAAGTTAAGTTATTTTTCAAAAGTTACATTTTGAACATCATTATATGTCCTTTAAGAGGTAGAGAGAGAGAGAAAAATCTCCTCTTCTTTTATAGCTAAGAATAAACTCGGTGACCTAGTTGATAAAACGCCTGTCGCCTAATTCGGGGGGTTCGAGTTCGATTTGCATTGGAACCAAGATGATTTTAAAGGAATTCCAGCCTGATTTGCACTAAAGCCCGTAAGAATATACTAAGCCCGTAAGAATATACTATATACTCGTACTATAATATAGCTTTGAACTCTTTTTCTGTTTCTTATAATTCTTACCTTCCGTTGGTTTAAAATTTCTGTAAAATAATTCTTCTTGTACTATCTTCGGTGTACTTTCTCCTCCATCTCCATTTCTTTCACACATACATTTATTTAGTGACTCTTTCGTCACTCATTCTCTGAATATAGTAGTGTAATGTATAACTTTTGACTATTGTTATTCGTACTTTTCTGTTTCTTATAATTCTTACCTTCCGTTGGTTTAAAATTTCTGTAAAATAATTCTTCTTGTACTATCTTCGGTGTACCTTCTCCTTCATCTCCATTTCTTTCACACATAAATTTATTAAGTGACTCTTTCGTCACTCATTCTCTGAATATAGTGAACTATGCTAAGATTTCTGAATCATTTTTTTTTCTACTTTAATGCATATACATATATTCACTATCAGTCAGTGCAAAGCCAATTTTTTTTAGTTGCATATTTAAAAAGTTCAAAATCAAAATTTTGTAAATTATTAAAAATTGGATTTTCTTCTATTTTCTGAATTTAATGTTGGAATGTTAAAAAAAAAAAATTCAAAAGGTTAAGTTATTCGGGACAAAAATCCTGCGATACGATGTCGCATTAAGGGTTAAATTAATGTATTAAATATGTGAAAAAAAAATATTTGTGGAAAAGTTTACGAAAATTTTTATCGTGTCCAACTCGCATTTTCGTCCATTGGACTATTGTATAATTATGCCACATATCTTAAATATAAATGGAGGAGAAATACGAGTTGAAAAAGTCTTTTTTTTTTTCAAAACTAATGTCTCAGCTTCACTGAAACATTTCAACCAATCAATTTCAAGCTGCAACAATAGTATTTTTATAATGTTTTCAAGTGCTCTAAATAGTTGGATTGAGCACAGGGTGCACTCGAGGCGGGTGGTGAACGCCGCGCCCCTTGTACCGGCCGAGCTGGGCATTTCATTACCGGACGCTTGCGGTGTTCGCTTACAAATGAAGAGGTTTCCTACATCACCCGCTGCCCCCGGCTAATGCCTTTGATGAACGTACTGCCTACCCAAGAGGGATGTTATTTTAGTGCATTTTACTATAGAGAAATTATAACATTTACCGATGCTCTAATTAAAAATGTTCATTGGACTCTAATCATAGATCTAAAAAGACTTTCGACGACATAACAACCTATTTTTATGCACACTAGATTGACAAAAAAATTAACGAGTATGGAAGTGACCAGTACGGATTTTTTTTGTTTAATTTTTTTTTCAATCCTTAACCTTTCCCTTTCTGTGCTAAAAAAAATCGGCGCGTTCTAGTGCTGTATTCAATACACATAATTACATATGTAAAAATGAGCGATTTAAAATCGAAAAAATAAGAATATTCATAGCCAATTGCTTAAATTAATTAAATTTGAAGTCAAAAGTGACATTTTGAAAAAAAAAACCTTTTAGAGATATTGCGAGTCAAAAATGTAAGCCGCTGGAAACCACTGGAGAAAACGAATTGATAGATGTTAATTGTCACAAGAAGCGAATGGTCTGAATATAATTCTTATCTTATTTTACGTTTTTATTATTTTTTATTTGATTTATGCAAAAAATGAAATAAAAAATTTATTTTGAATTAATTAAATATATATTTTTTTATTTGGCATACGTTGCATTGCACACTATCGAACACTTGTTGGCATGCACATTTTTTATAGTTTTTATTTATTTCATTTATTTTATTTATTAAGTGAAACTGAGGAAAATATATTGAATCATATTTTTAGACTATTTTATTAAATACGCTTTAGAGGTTTGTCTGTTACGTTTACTTTATTAGCATTTTATTTTAATAACTACGGATTTCAAGTTTAATTCCTGACAAAACTCAATAAGAAAGAACTAAGTCAAACTTTCAATTTAAACCTTTCATCATCCTTCAGCATTAAGTGGATTTTTTTAATGTTTACATAACTCCTCTCGACACAAGATAATTGGTGTCATCAGCTGTAAGGCTGTTAGCTTGTGCTGAGACAGATAACATATAGACACGCATAAACAATGGAACAAGTCATAGCTGGAGTTTTTCTTGAAATTTGAACATTCTTTATACAAAAAATAAATACTATATATTGACACAATTTCAGTAGAAATCTCGTTCCCTAAGCCACTGCCCGACAAAATCAACATTTAACTTAAATGTTTACCTTGAATTTGCATAAAATATTTCATATATTTTGATATTCAAAATATGTGGTTTCAAATGTTTTTTTGATATTTTAAAACATTTATTATTAATTTCGTGGTTCAATGATCTAGAACTAACGAAGCTTGTCATGTTACACGTTCCGTGTGGGCTCACCCATGTGGGTTTTATTCCATAGTGAAGCGGCTACATCTAATTATTTGTGCAGCTCTTTCATAAAAATACTGCACGTATAGGGCAATAAATAAGAGCATTGCATGGGTTTTTATGTGACTACTAACAACACTAGAGTGAAGAAGTTGTTTTTACCGCAATGAATTGATCGAATGGTATGGGTTAGCTTTGTTGTGTTTTTCGTATCATACTAGGTTTTTTGTGTTCTATATAACACTGTTTCTATGCCAATGTTAATTTTTAGTTTTGGTTGTTTGTAATATTTTGTATCAAAAAGATTATTTAACTTGAAATAAAATAAAATTTAAATAAAACAAGTTAGAAATTCCATTTTCATTTTTCATAACTGTACCCGGTTGTGTACAGTATCTAAACGTATTTCTTTCTTGCCGAGGGGTGAGCCACCCCCTACGCCCACCCTGGCGAGATGACTGAGCCAACCCTTTCCTGCCCGAGGCCAGAGCCAACCCTGCCCCTCCACACCCCGACCCGTGATCCAAGTAAACGATCCCCAGTAATGGAGTCTGCCGGTGGACCAATGTGTATCTTTGTTGATTGTATATTTTTATATTTTTTTATCCCGAAAACAAAACTGTTAGATCAAAAGATTATGGGGGCGTTACGGTGGAGAAGAGATATGCAAATGTTAAATGTTGATCATTCGTCTGAGAACAGTTTGGTTAGGGGTTGATAGCATCAGAAATATTTTCTATACTAGGTCAAAAAGTTTAAATTGTGAGATTGGCACCTGATTTTGAAGGTTCTTTTCTTTGCATTATATTAAACTTTCGTTGTATACAGTAGAACCTGGTGGATTAAATTTTTGGACTTATGATTGGCTTATCCGATCTAGTGACGTTAAGGGATCATTTTGTTGCATTTGATTTTTTTAAGTACTGGCAACTTGGTGGGCTGTTTGAACTCCAGGCCTTAAGCCACTTTATAAGAATAATAGTTCTGCGATGTGAGTCATTTTCGTTCTCCCGTGATGTCGGACCTTAAGGCTAAGGCCACACCAAAGTGCTTCGCTAGGTGCTACGTGACAAATAGACTAAGTGACTTTATACTTGGCCACACCAAAGTGCTTCGCACAAATTCATTTGATATTTGGGAGCGGTTGACTCAACAAACGATGGCACTCTCAAAACTAACCAATTTCATTACAACTTACCATCTTTATTTACTTCCTGTGCAACTTCATTCCAAAGTGATTTTATTACAGGTACATTTGGCTCGCTGGGTTCCACAAAGGCTCCCTTTTATACACAGCTGTTATTAAAACTTCCGTCATCTTGTAAAATCACTTGGTGACACAATAAAATTAACCAACACGTCTGTTCGCTAGGAGACTCACTAAGTGACTAATCGTCGTGCAGCGTGGCGTGAAGCGTGCAGTGTGGCCATTGCGATATGCCGCCTAGCTCGCAGCGTAGCTCTAAGTATCAAGCGAGGCTCCTACCTGTGTGGCCGAGATCTAAGTCTTTCGTCACTAGTATTCTTTTCCCACTCAGGTGTGATGCCACTGGAGGAGTCCCTTTGGACAGTTCCTTCTTCATCACTATAGTACGTGATGTAGAGTTCATAAAAAAATAAAGAAGATTCCGAGCTTCAAGTGTAGATTACATTGGAGGGGGATTTATTTTGTCCTCCATAACAGCGTGGGTGATAATGTGATCAAACTGACTCTGAGCTGAAATTCTTCTTACCAAAGAATAATGCTATGGAGATGCGTGCTTTAAGAAAAAAACTGTCGAGTGACAATGTATGAAAAAAAAATATACAACGAAGACATCAGAAATTAATTATTGGATAAAATGGAAGTTTAAGTAAGTCAAAAATAAGAGCTCTAAGATAGGTAAGTCAAATAGAGAGAATGAATAACAAAATAATGATTTAGTGAGTATACAAATCTGAAGTGTAAGGTATGCCTGTAAGAGGTAGACCAAGGAATACATGACTAGACCTGATTTAAAAAAAAGGTAAAGTGAGAAGTATGAATATTAGAAGAGTATGCATGACAAGATGTATGAATGTAGAGAAGGTGTAAGTTGTGTGCTTAGATAGCAAAGTTTGACGATCTGTTATATCTGCAAACCCCGCTAAGGACACAATATGATGATATGTATGTATGTATGAGTGTATAAGTCGGCGTAAATTGAACTTGAGTAACTTCTGATACGGTTCTCGAAATTTGCACTTATAAAGTGATTTGGTGACGTCCTCATTCCTTGTCTAGAATGACCCTTCACGCGATTATTAAAGCATATCTAGAGACATAGTTGTCAACTTGGCAACAACCGTGGTAAGATGGACATTCAAATATCATCCGATTAACAGACAAACAACTAATTACCAAAAAAGTGTTGAAGTGTTAGGTGACAATTCGCTTATTTGACTCAGGATAATGTTCTGACGAACCTGCTGGTGACTGTGATCTAACACCTAGCATTCAGGCTAAACAAACGGGCACCCTAAGTTCAATTCCTGGCGGATTCACTTTCAGACCAGTTTTACTGTTAGAATATTTGATATCAACGTATATGTTTTCCAGTAGTTTAAGTGATAAACATATCAACTTTTTTAACGCTTTTAAGGTTCACAAAAATAGCGCTATATAAAACTCAATCAGACTAGATTTTACAGCAGATTAAATCTGTCAATCGTCTTGGAACTTTGATCTCCTTGTCATTGGAATCTTGGGTTAGATCTGTCAAGACTTTGTACTTACTTGTTGGATGCAACAACTTTCACATAACAAACCAATATACGCAGGGGCGTCTTCTATCCATAGGATATCCACAGGGCGTCTTCTATCCATAGGATAGCTGACCTGTAGAGACTGAGAATTTAGGGACACAGGAGACAAAAGATGCAAGATCATCGGAAGTGGAGATCACTATGGAACTAAAAGTTCTTCAAAAAGTATAACACAATTCACTGTAAAAATATTCCATAGAAAAAATCAAAATTTATATATGATATCTTTGCACCAAACCATCAATGTATGAGTGAGTACGAGTATATTGTTAGCTAAACCTTTCGTTCCATACATTGTTTACCGCTCCAAATACATTGGTTACCGAATTGAACGGTACCGTGTATCCACTTTTGTCCGAAGAAATAATAATATATTTCACAAATATGACCACTTAACATGACATAAAGGGACCTCGTCTTACGGCTATCCATTCTATATGTAAAATTCATTGCCGTATGCAAAGCCAAGGAGTTGTAGCCGAGGACCCCTTGAGAGCCATAACTCTCCGCGCTGGCTGACCACTCCAGCCCGCCTTTACCGGCCCGCGGCCCTCCTAAAACTATTCCTGCCCCTGAGGAATCGTAAACACCTCACTGAAACACTGAGGTGACTCAATTTAGAAAGAAATGTATATGAAGATATAAACTTTGAGGTAAAAGGTATAGAGTATCACAGAAAATGGAAAAGACTAGAACTTTGTGATGAAAATATGTGCGTTGAAAAAAAATTGAGCTCAGATTAAACATTGCACTCGTATATCTATAATCTATAAACAATGCATAGAAACTATAAAGTTAAATACTTTATATGATTCCAAATTATTATACGATCACATGAAAACAATTCAGAGAAATGTAATTTTAAATCTGAGATAAAATTGGGAGATAAGTATTTTTGGGGTAGAGAAATTTCCACTGCGTTTGTTGATTATTTTTCATCAGTTTACTGTACCAATTTGGAGATGTTTACTCCCATGAAACTGCAGTACATTCTAGACTTATTGTTTTTGCAAAAATACATGTCATTTTATAAGAACATGTATTTTATATTATCTGTGCCCATTGCCTACATATTTAATTTAATAAATAATGCCAAAATACAAGAGTGACATAACATATATTTAAAAATCCTGCTCAAAAAAATTTATGGATAATTACAGACCTATTGCTTTCTTACCTTCTACAGCAATAGCAATGGTGGATCTAATAATATGATTGTATATAAATCCTGAAATTATTAAAGCGCAACATGGCTCCAGGAAATTATTAAAGAGCAACATGACTCCAGGAAATTATTAAAGAGCTACATGGCTCCAGGAAATTATTAAAGGGCAACATGACTCCAGGAAATTATTAAAGAGCAACATGGCTCCAGGAATAAAAGGTTTACAAAATCAAGCTTAGTTATTTAAAACAAATATGTTTCGAGATCTTTGGATAATGAAAAACAAATTGAATGCTCCTATCATTATTTCTCAAAGGCAAACCTCTGAAAAAAATTCATATGATCGGGTAAACCAAAAATTGCTTCTTGATAAAATTGATAGCTATCAGGAGCAGGATTACGTTATAGATTGATTTTTTTGATAATTTATCCGATGGAAAACATTTTTTTCTCATATGAGTTATATAAACCTAATTGCTTCAGAGCATATTCAAGGGTCAAATGTGGGACCTACCCTCTTCCTTATCTTTATCAGCGATTGGTTTTGTAAGAAGGTGCTTTCGGTTCCTATTATTTACTGAATATTTAAAAATCTATTGAAAAATATCTTCTTATGCTGATAGTTTGTTCTTTTAGTAGAACCTGGTAGAAATTTGAGAGTCGAATGCAATAAATAAACTTGATTAAAATATTTTTAAATGTAAACTCTTGTATTTTCCCAAAGCAATGGTTTTTTAATATTAAATATTGGTGGAGCAAACGCCACACCATCAGACGGTGATAAGGGAAATGGTACTCACAGGTGGTGGATGTGCAGGGGTCACACAATCGGCTGAGCTCTGCTGATGTTCCAGGAAGCTGGAGCTTCGTTCGGGCTGAAGAGGTCGGTCACGGCGAACGAAAAACTTATTCTCACACACTGGTTGGTGAAGAGTATCGGTTGCTATTTGTCCTCTTGATCTGTTCGATGTCATCCGGATGTCGGTCTGTGCCCAGCTGTGGTCGTCGATGCGATTTTGTTCCTCGCACTAAAATCTTTTTAACTCGCGACAATACCATCTTTTTAACTCGCGACAATAACGCGCGCGACAGGGCCGGGAGCGACGACAGAGCAGCCTACGAGCGGAACAGTAATTTACGTCACGTTTTGGCGTGAACAAATATACGATCTGAAATTCTGATTCAGAGGACAGAATGCTTCAAAGACTTGAGTATTAATGTTAACAGTATACTCTTATTTGTCCCTCACATTAAACAGCTGTGTGAGCCTGCTTATTGAGTATTGGGATTTGTGATAAGAATTTCTAAGTCGTTTATAAGGGAGAAGTTATCAGATCCCACTACAGTGCGCTGCTACATAGCAGGTTAAAATACACAGCTTTGGTATGGAGCCCGCGAGATATTCATTACTCTCAAATGGTAGAGTGAATCAATTTTGGTCATTTGTTTTATCAAACACTTTTTCTACTTTTTTGTGGAATTTCCAAAAAGGGGAATAAACAGTGTTTGATTAAACAAATAACAATGTCTTTAAACCTCAACAACGTTAATGCCTTAACTATAAACAATACATAAAATATTTTTTTTAAAGATACTATATCTCTATTTGCGTGATCACGGTTTCTACTGGAGGATCTATCCTATAAAGTTTGTTCTTGGTATACTGAGATACAACCTTCCAAGCGTAAAGTTTGTTCTTGGTATACTGAGATACAACCTTCCAAGTGTAATGATGAAGGTGAAAGTTTAGTCCTTATATATTTAAGTTGCTAACAGGAGCAACATCATATCCAACTATATTGGAAAATATATGATTTCATGTTCCTGATAACCATTCGAGATACATAAATATCGATTTATTGAGACACAATTTATTTTTATTTTTATTTATTACACATGACAAGAAATGTACATAATTTGCGAAAAAAACAACAGGTAATTTAATTTAATTTGGACATACAACTTTAATGGATCTGGGTTTGTTGCCTTTCATTTGTCGTGTCCCCAGTAAACTAGGCTTTTGTCTGTATCCCATTGAGGATATTTAGCATGAACAAAATAAATCGATACTTCGATTACACAAAAACAAAACCCCGTTGCACATTCTCATCAACCTGACAAACAGTGACACTCAATTATAACTGAAAACATCATGTGAAACCAAACTCCTCACACATCATCCCTCCAGAAAGATCAAAAATGTTCATCCCATAATACACCGCACAAAATTATAAAAATAAAAAAAAAACATACAGAAATACAAATATAAAACAACAAAATTAAACAACAAAAATATTAAAAGAAATTAAAACAACAGAAAAATTAATACTTGTTGATTTATCGAGACACAATTAATATTGTATTGCGGACTCTTGTACCCTTTCTGAAATAAATTATTATTTTAAATTAAATTATTTTGGGTTGAACACAGTTTATGAACGATTTCAATCTTTGGTTTAAAAATATTTTTTGACATTTCTCTTAAAATTCAAATATTGATTCATCCCTCAAAGTAGACACCCAATACAACTAGTTTTGCAATTGCGCCATCCGGGGAATGGGAGTCAAGAGTGGCTTGGTTTTCGATGCCGAGATGGGCGATGGGCGGTAGGCGATGGGTACCACCGGCCCGCACAACTGGCAGTGAAGGAGTTATGTGCCGACCACTGCTCACAATTATCCCTTCAATGTCAAGAGGAAAGTCCCCAGTCGGGATTTCAGGCCTGAAAACCTTAGAACCTGAAAACTATCTCAGTTCGACGTAAAGGGATTAACTTCTGAATTTATTTGACCTGCTATTTTGGAGGCTATTTATAATCGACAAACATTTAGTTTGGAATATTACTCTACTCCACCGTCGTGGTGTAGTTCGCACAAAACTTTACGCTCCAGATAAAGGTTTTCATATAAGATCTTGAAATATATTTCTGGTTAGTTGGAAGAAATTCCTTTGTTACAATACCTCCGCAATTTTGTATTGTACACAATGGTAAATTCAATACACTACAAGGATGTATGTGGGCTATTTAGGCTAGAAGGAGAAATTGTATGAAAACAGGTTCATCATTTACAATGGGCACAAGAACCGAATTGGCATAGGACAGACTCAAGGGTCAGGTTTCAGGGCCTTGTTTAAGCGATGAAATCTAGCCCTTTAAGAATAAGGTGATGAAGACATTTATTTATGATATTTAACTCCAAAATTCGTTTTAAAAAAACAATAAAAACTGTAATTCATACTTTTTTACAATTTTACACCACCCGTACCCGTTTTTTTCTGAATATATATTTTTTAAATAATATACATGACCAAAGTCATTGATATCATTATGCCCGCGAATACTATACAGAATAAAATGTCTGTGTCATTCAACGGGACTAGCACAGCGCGGGGCTCGAACTGACGACCTTCCGCACGGAAATACAGCGCTGTACCGCGCGGCCATGCACCTCATAATAATAATTATTATTTTAACACTATGTATCCCGCTTATGTTTAAACGTAATAAACTATATTTGCGTTGAGTCTCAGTCCCGTGTTGAAAAAGGATATATTAGTGACATCAAGGTAATATTTTTTCAAGCAATTAAACCTTTAAGTGGTAGTTTATTGTCTTCTGAATTCTAACACGGACAATACTCTAGACCAGACGTGGCCAAATGCGGCTCCGAAAGTCATATGCGGCTCTTCGTCAGGTTAAGTGCGACTCCCAATGTCTCTTATAAAAATATAGATACTTTCTTTCCCCATTATACTTGTATTTTCGCGATTTTCCTTCCTAAATGTTGTAAGTGATAAGATGCGGATGTATTAATGCAACTGTCAAAGACGCAAGTATTACGAAACAAATCGGCATTATGAAGCTAATCATTCCCACTTTTCAGCTCAATATCCACTCAAATCAAAATTGCGAACAGAGAAACTTAAGTCCTTACAATCTGGACTTCTTAAACAAGGACTCTTTTTTACACTCGAAGATGACACAATAAAGGAAGCTAGTTTTTACACTCGAAGATGACACAATAAAGGAAGCTAGTTTTTACACTCGAAGATGACACAATAAAGAAAGCTAGTTTTTTAATGGCGTGGAATATTACTCGTGCCAGGGACAAACGTCCATATGGAGATGGAGAATTTATTAAGAGAAACTTGGAAGAAGTGGTTAAAGTGTTGTATACAATAATACAAATAATACAAAACTACATAAATTGGTGGCACAGATGCGAGATTTAGCTAAAAGGGATAAATACACTTTTTATTATATTATATTTTATTTTTATTAAATTAATTTTGAACTAATTATTTTGTGTTTTCTTTTTCATTTTTATATTTTCTTATATGTGTATTTTTTATACTTTATATAGCAATTAAGATTTGTGTAGAATATGTAATAAATTATTGTAGAATTTGTGTATTTAATACTACGTGAGAACGTGACTATGGTGTGGCTCTTTATACGAGTATAACTTATAGTATATGAAAATCCAGAATATGGCTCTCATTGGCCTCATGTATGCCCACCCCTGCTCTAGATGGATGAAAGTGTACATGAATTCTGATGTAGCGTCATCAATGAGCAGTGAAGTGTTAGTATTTAAAGATTTTGACAGATGAATCTGGATACTGACTATTGTTTCCGGGTCCAAATATAATAAGGAATTTTGCAGGACCCTCCAAACAGATTGTCAAAGAATATGTTTAAATATGTATTCCATCAACTGACAAAAAAGAAAAACCCTGTGGAAGGTTCAAGGTATGTGTGGTCAGCATTAAAAGAGAAGTGAGTGTAAAAAATGTGATGTAACTCTGCACATTTTTTTGGCAGAATTAGCATACTATACTAAATTATAAAAATATTTAAAAAAAATGTAAAACTCCATAACAATAATCTAAAAATGTATTTATAGTACGATATATCAATCTCGTAGATATATCAATTTTAGTAAACCCTTAACGAAAATCAGAATTCCTCAAAAATAAGCTGGGCACTGAGAAAGGTTGTCTTCATTACGATTGTGTCTTAAAGTGTTAAGATCATAAAATTAGAAAAATATAAGGGTTTTTAAATTTTTAAAAGATTCATTATGAATGATACTTTTATCTTTTACCCGAAGGAAAAGAAAAATGTATTGAATAAATTCACTTGCCATGTAAATGTAAATACATTGATCATCAATCAATACAAAGTCGGTTTTACTTACGTCCGTCTGTAACATTAGATGATGCCATAGTCACTGTAGCATAGTCATTATTTTATATATATTTTTAAATTTTTTATATTATTTAACAACGGCCACTCCTTGATATGATTAAAAGACATAAAATAATAATGGAAAATTATGTATTTCTTAACTTAAGGGACGACTTGAAACAGAAAAATATAAATATTAAATCGAGAAAGCAGTTTATAATGAATGAGTGATAATGCTTGATGTTTCTAGCATTTGTAATATTAACACTCAATAATAAGATTGACATATGAGTGAAAATGCTTGATTTTTCTAACATCTGTAATATCAACACTCAATAATTAGATTTACATATGAGTGAAAATGCTTGATTTTTCTAACATTTGTAATATTATCACTCAATCATTACATTCACATACGAGTGACAATGCTTGATTTTTCTAACATTTGTAATATTAACACTCAATCATTAGATTTACATATGATTGACAATGCTTAATTTTTCTTACATTTGTAATATAGTATTAACGCTCAATCATTAGTTTTACATACATATGAGTGACAATGCTTGATTTTTCTAACATTTGAAATATTAACACTCAATTATTAGATTTACATACATATGAGTGACAATGCTTGATTTTTCTAACATTTGTAATATTGAAACTCAATCATTAGATTTACATATGAGTGATAATGCTTGATTTTTCTAACATTTGTAATATTGACTCTCAATCATTAGATTTATATATCACTCTCACTCACTTTACACTATTGTTAAGTAAATGAATTACTTTAAAAACTTTACGTAATTTTTTTTGTAAATAATGCGACAAGTAACAAATAATATTAAAAACAGGTAGGCATAAACTGATCATTTTTTTATTATTCTCACCGTTGTTAATATTGGCAATAATAAGGGGTTGAGTTTTATGGGTTTTCGATGCTAAACAATTTATCAGAAATGTCGTAATATTAGTAAGAATTACACCCCGTGGGTAGGGAAGGGTTAAACGGGGTACTTAACCCTCTCCGGCCAGGAGGGGGTGCAAATGTCAAGGGACGAATAATTCCGGGGTATTTTTAATGAGAAACATTGTAAACAAGTAATATAAATATTTTTGCCGGGCGAGGCAAATTTCAATCCCTCAAGGGGGAGGGAGATCTCACAACGGTGATTCTTTGTCTTAAAGTTATATTATAATGTGTTTAATGTTTTTCTCCATCTCTAATTCATCGTCACTCCAAAATTCGTCGTTTCCACGTATTTCAAAATTCCTTATACTTCGTCACTATAATTTTTTGTTGCTAAAACAAAGATTTTTCTATTTAGGTAGTATTTTTTCAGATAACAGAAGAGTTACGAGGAATATGAATGGTGTATAGCGATAGGAAACAAAGTTATCGGGGCACTAAAACATATCATACATACTCGAATAGGACAATAGCAAAATCTCGTAAGATCCACAACAGTAATCTAGTACAAAATTTTATGTATGGATGTGAAAAGCGGACATTGAAAAATACATGGGGGGAATGTATGATAAACATCGGAATGAATGAATATGAACTTAAGTCTGGTGTGTTAAGTAAGAACAAGAAGAACGATCTAAGATGGTTTGGATATGTAGAACGAATGAATGATGAAAGACTATCAATACAAATATACAGTTCAAATGTACTCGTAAGGGGAAGGCGTGGTAAAGGAAAATCAAGGAAAGTAGGGTTGGATCAAGATTATATGGGGAGTTTGCTCTCCAAACGGCGCTATATAATTAATTTATTTATTATTATTACTATCAGTAGATGTTAAAAGTCCAAAAAATCGTGGGAGTTGCATAAGTTGTATAAAGTTAAAGATTTTTGTCGCGACAGGAAAGTCTGCCGCTCTGTCCTCTATGCCTACCCCAATAAGGAAATGGCGTATTGGTATATCTGTAATGTTTTTCAGCATCTTGAAGTCTTCGTTACTAAAAATTTTCTTCAAGTTTTTCTAAATATTTAGCAAGTTTTTTTTTGTTTTTTTCCTTTTTTGCATTGTATAATATGTTGCAAAATTGTTTCACACTAGGTATAACCAATTGGAGTAGGGATGCTCCTGAGAGATATTTCTTGTACTTTCAATTTTTTTTAAATCACATAAAACTTTTATTACATCACCATACAAAATGAGCAAAGACCTTTTGAAAACTATTAGTTCAAATAGTTTAGAGTGAATCACGTCGTCGTTGTTGTTGGACCTCGTAGTCGATGATCACGCGAAAGCGAAGCTATGCTGTGAAGTTTTATTTTATTGTTTCTTCATTCTACTTGCTCCTTTTTTCTCTTCTACCTTTTAAGTGAACCGTTGCACACCAGCAAACTCATCGGCCTCACTACTATACTTGCTCCGATGGCACATCGAAGTGAGACGCTCGGAGCACACTGACATGTTTTTTTCTTTTTTTTTAATCGATATTGCCCGAAGTTGTCCGCATTGAAGTCTAGCATGATCCTCAAATCATGTGAAATATTATACATTATATAATAAAGGTATATTCATATTTTTTTCTTTTTCTTATATTGCTTTGATTTTGTCATCCATAAACGAGATTATTATTATTTATATAATTGTAATAATCATTATCATTATTATATAAAGGGTAGGCCACCAAAAACCATCCTGAGTTGTAGGACTCATGGTGATGATGTTACCAAAACGATTATACCTATGTATATTTTTACTGTGTATGTTTTAAATGAGTTAATAAAAGAATACGTTTTTTACTAATTATGATTTTAAAAATTAGGTGTTAACGTAAGTTGTGTCCGTTTTTTTCCAAATTTAAAAATGAGCACCAAAAGTAAAACAAAGTGGTAAAGGTTATACGTCATACGAAAGAAAATTTTCTGCTCTACAGGTATTGTGTTTGATTTTACGTTACATGTATTATTTTATTTAATTACAAGCCTTTAAAATGAAATGTCAAGTAGACGAAAGTGAGCATTTTCGACACCTCCTTCTGTTCGCGTTCAATCGAGAGAATAAAGCTGCCAAAGCTGCTCGCGATATTTGCAAAGTCCGTAAAGATGCTATGAATGAAAGGACAGCTCGTCGATGGTTTCAGTGTTTCAAAGATGGTAATTTCGATCTGAAAGACATGGAGCGTTCCGGAAGACCAGTGGACTTCGATGAGGACCGCTTAAACCATATTATTCATGAAGACCCCCTTCAAACCACCGTAGACTTGGCTGAGCAGATGAATTGTAGTCACATAACTGTATACTGCCATATTAAATCAATGGGGAAAGTCCAGAAGTTCGGCGCTTGGGTTCCACATGTTTTGAGTGAAAATAACAAAAATCAACGTTCGACAATTTCTGCTGGTTTGCTGTGTTTATGTAAATATGAAGAAACGGAAAGAATGGGTGAGTTATGGTCAATAAGCGACGCCCAGAGCGAAACAAGGTTTGCATCCACGCAAGACGTTGATTTGCATCTGGTGGGATTGGCAAGGCGTCATCCACTACGAGATACTTGAACGCAATCAGACAGTCAACGCGGAGCTATACATTATGCAAATGCAGCGGTTCAACACTGCAATTCAACAAAAAAAGGCCGGATCGGCAATATGGCGTTATTCTGCAACACGATAACGCCCGCCCTCATATCGCCAACATTTAAAAAAAATGCCATTCAAACGCTTGGTTGGGAAGTCCTGCCACACCCTCCTTATGTTCCAGACCTCGCGCCGTCGGTTTCCACCTTTTCCGGTCGCTATAATGACGACGAATCGCGGACAAGATTGGAGGAATTCCTCAAGTCAAGACTGGATGGTTTTTATCGCACAGGCACTGAAAAACTTGTAGATTGTTGGCAAGAAGTTGTAAATAATGAAGCAGAATACATTATTGACTAATTTGTTGTGTCCTCTTGTTCTCTTCATTTGGAAAAAACAGACACAACTTATGTTAACACCCACTAGTATAAATTGGACGTATTCTTGTTTCAAGCTTTTTCCACTATATGAGGTCACGATTCGAGTCCTAGCTTACCAGAATTCATTCTTGAAAACCAGGTCTTTACTGACTTCCCATCCTCGAAGTTCTTCTTTCATTCGAGCAATCCAACTTTTCTTCAGACGCCTTCAACGCTTTCAATTCTCTAATGAACTCTAAAATAGAATTCGGTAAACACTGTCTTCGGGACCTAGCCTTCGTATTTCGTATTATTTCGAATTAGAAAATCATTCTTCAATATTTCTGTTCTAGTGTTATTTCTCACTCTGCTTCTGCTGTGATACTTCTCTTGCACTTTAGTAAGCAGTGATTACTGAGCACCGTGCAGAATCCCTGGTCGTATGATCCATTAGTATATACGATTTTTTATCTAAGGGAAATACGTTTGTCACATCAGTGGCTTGTCTTAAGTCAATAAAGGCATTTTTTGTTACAGTTATTAGACAGCAATTTGCAGTAAAGATCTCACATAAGAAAGGCGAAAATGTAATATCTATTCGAATTAACAAACAACACTTAATGCCACATTGCAATCTTTTTTAATCAACCAGAGATATTTTAAAGAGAACTTCGGTGAAAATCAGACTAGAATACTTTTCATCAACACCATGGCTCCAATTGGAATCGAGCTAGTAACCCCCGAATTGGAAGACTGGTGTTTTATCTACTAGGCCAGGGAGATATCCTGTTAAATGGGATGGATATGCTTGTATATGTATTAATATATTCTTATTTTAGTAATGTTGGCCTGTTATGGTCCTGCATCATTGTTTGCCTCTTGTGACGTCGACTGCCAGTTGTCTTTCCACCTTTTGGGAAGTCGTCCTGGAGGTCTGCTTGCTTGGGGGATACTGTCCCTGGCCATTCTTACGGCTCTTGATTCCGCCATTCTGGATATGTGTTCGTTCCAGAATCTTCTTCTCTGTCGTCCCCATCTGACAATATCTTCAACTTCGCAGGTCCTTCGGATTTCTGTGTTACGTACTCTATCACGAAGGGTTTTGCCAGCGATACTCCTGAGTACCTTTATTTCGCAGGTTTAAAGGAGATTTTATCAATTTTATCATGTATTAATATCAATTTAATTTATTTACATTTACGATATCCAGATCAATTTTTATACAGCAATCGCGTAGTTTGGTTTATATTTTATTGAATTCACATTTTAAATAAATGAAAATCAAAATACTAAGTAAATAATCAGATGGATCTGTGTTGAAAGAGAAATTTCGCTATTTCTAGAAAATATTTGATATATAATAGAAGAAAGGATAAGAGAGGAAGAAGAAATAGATCTCTTCACGCGTCACAAACCTCAGTGTCATAGCAAATGGCCAATTTAGATTCTTTCCCCATGCACTTGATATATCGGCGAATTCATTTTCGAGCGATTTGCCCCGCGGCAGGGCAGGGCAGGTTCGAAGCTGCGATGACTTATGGGCATGGCCCCCCGACCCTCTTGCGTGGAGGGCACTCTTGGGCACTGTAAACCACCACTATTTTTCACCCTCGCATGAATATATTTGACATAGATTTTTCTTGATGCCATTCGTTTTGAATACACGAGGGTCATCCCATAAGTTAATCTCTTATTTTAATATTTGTTTATTTTGACGATATGTATTTTTATTGATTAGAATGTAGATAACGCCGGTCATTAATATTATCGATTGTCATTCTAACAGTTCGTGGTCTGTGACCTAATTGATGAAGACTATGGTCTTCCACCTGGGGGCTGCATGTTCAATTGCCGACGGGACCTACAAAAAGAGTAAAAAAAGATTACCAGTCTAGCAACAACACTCGAAGGCATTAGAAATGTACGAGTGATATTGACTACCTATGTCCTGTAATATTTACAACACATACGATATTAATAGTGAGTTACTTACATAATTAAGTTGTTCTTAATCCAAAAGCTCGACTAGTGGGTCCAAAGACAATATAGACTTCTGCCCAAGTTCTTCAACATGTTTGTATTATAAATTCGGATATATTGAGAAGTACTATATGAATTAATGAATTCGTCGTCAATGCCATACTTTGCTTTTTGAATGGTTTTAATTTAATTTTACTTTTAATCGTACTTATTAACCTGGTATAAGTATAACGATAATTATTATGAATGTGGTATAAGCAAAGGAAGTGTGTAGGGATAGAACGAAGTTTTATAAAATATATGTTGTCTCTGCCTGCCTCAAACGGATCGCGGAATGGTGGTGATTATAATGCTTAAAATGTTTTTATAACATTCTGTCTGGTGTGTTACTATACGAGTATGTTGTTTATAGTTAAGGCATTAACGTTGTGGGGGTTTAAATACATTGTAATTTATTTTTATCAAACACTGTTTATTCCACTTTTTTGTGATGGTATAACCCTACCGGTTTCAAGGTTTTCACCTCATATTCAGAGGAGCGCAAACAAGACTATACGAGTATATGGTACAGTTAGTAAAAACTTTTAAACCAACCCTCCCGCATCTGCAACATATGAAAGTCAAAAAGTTGAAAATCCATCGACTCGTATAGATTACCATATTCATCAGTGTGGGTAGTTTCGCACGAGTATATAAATATTTAAGTCAGTAAAAAAACAAATTTGGCCAAATCCATCCAATCATAATATATTGTATGACTATACTCATTATAAACTATTGAAATAATTAAAGTAATTGTTAAGTATTACAAAAACGATTCATTTATAATATGGTTCAGTCGATTTCAAACCATTATTTTATGTAACGTAACGAAAAGGTTAAGTTTTTATGAAATCTACACAAAAAATATAATACTTTACTTCCAGTAAAAAAAGTACTAACGTGATCTGCAGCTACAGTATTTTTTAACAAAATCTGTGGCCTAGTTTGCAGAAGATGACCTACATAACATTGTTGATAAGAAGGCTATCTTCCGAAACGGGGGCGCGGGTTTGATTCCAGTTGGATCCCAATTTTAATGGATTCTAGTTAGATTTCACTTAACGCCCGGGACTAACTACTAAAACAACATTTGTTTGCCTAAATTCTACTTTATTCATCAAGATAACATAGTCTCCTTCAGGAGCGATACATTCATTCCAACGCTTTCCTAACGTTTCTATGCCAGCTGTGTAGAACGATTTATCTTTGGTTTCAAAATAGGCGTTAGTTTCGGCAATCATTTCTTCATTGGAGCCAAATCTTTTTCCCTGGAGCATCATTTTGAGGTCTGCGAACAGCCAATAGTCGCTGGGGGCCAAATCTGGAGAATACGGTGGGTGCGGAAGCAATTCGAAGTTCAGCTCATGCAATTTGGCCATCGTTACCATCGACTTGTGACACGGTGCATTGTCCTGAGGAAAGAGAACTTTTTTCTTCGTCATATGCGGCCATTTTTTTGCAATTTCTGCCTTTAAACGCTCCATGAATATGCGAATCCCAAAATACGGAGGCCATAACCTTCCCGGCCGACTGTTGAGTTTTTGGTTGCTTCCAACGACTTTCACCGGCTGTGTACACACTATAAAATGATATATTCAGGATGTCTGCTATCTCACGCAACTTTACGTTGCGATTTTTCATCACGATTTTGAGTTTTTTTTTATGGTTTCTGGTGTAACAGCCTCATTTGGACAACCAGAGCGTTCAGCATCATTTGTGTCAGTACGACAGCGTTTGAAATCAGCATACCACCAACAAATGGTTGTTTTCGACGAAGCAGAGCCAGGATAACACTTTTCAAGACATCGCTGAGCTTCAAAGGTATTTTTTCCCATTAAAAAGCAATGTTTTATCAACACACGAAATTCGG
This sequence comes from Odontocerum albicorne, assembly GCA_949825065.1. Lineage (NCBI taxonomy): Eukaryota > Metazoa > Arthropoda > Insecta > Trichoptera > Odontoceridae > Odontocerum > Odontocerum albicorne. The sequence goes on along the minus strand of OX463853.1, from coordinate 6,849,144 downwards.
TTTTTTCCATTGTTTTGAAAATAGCAAAAGTAGCGTCACTAAAACCACTGTAACTCAATGACACAATATCGAAATGTCATGAATGTTTGACACGTAACTTTGGAAGGTTGGTACTAACTGAGAACTGTATGGATTTTTTATTAGAGGTACCATCTGTTGGTTAGCCCCGGGACTTATTGATCGACGTGTTAAAGCCCACGTTATATGATATGTACAATATATACTCGAACAACGAAAGTGTAATACGGAACTTCTACCCGGTGGTTTCAACTTTTATTGCAAATACAATCTGTTGGGATTATTGCCAGGCGGGAATCTCTTCCAACCAACCAGACAAAAATAAATCAAGTAAGTTACACGGTCGTATTAATCATTCAAATGACTATTCATCCCCACGAAATTCATAAACACATACTCGTACGTGAGCATATGCCCACAAACCCCTCAAAGATGGACAATCACCCGAACACTCCTTTTCATATGAAGTGAGATATCATCAATCAAAGGAAAAAAAAGGTATGGTGTAGAGAAAAGGAAAAGAAAAAAAAAAATCAGGAATGAAACACGTTATTTTACTGACTAGAAATTAAGAGTTTTTTCAGTCGCTTCTTAAAGTATGCCAAGGACGGAGCGAATCTCATATTGGTTTGTAACTAATTTCAAGGGCATCGAAGATAGAATGCCAGTTTTTTTTTCTAATTTGACACACATCGTTCACCTCTTCTACATCCATACATCATCTCATAAAATTCCTACGATTTATCTGATTTTCACGTCTCTTTTCCAAATATAATTCACTCGATTCAACCATAATTTCCTTTGTCTTCCTCAACCATGCCCTCCATCATCGTGATGTTCTAAGCATATCTTCATTAATTCGTTCTACATGCTCAAATCACCTGATCGTGCTCTTTTCATCTGTCTCAACAAACTCATCAGCCTTACGTTCACATTTATATATAATCACTTCATTCCGTATTGTGGCATACTTTGTCACCCCATGTATTTTTCTTATCGCACGCATTCGTATAATATTTATTCGGCTCCTTTAGTCTTTTTTGACGTCCATGTTTCACATGCAAACATCAAAGTTGTTTTTAGTTTAGAAGTTTATTCCATTACAGATTTTACAAAAACCAATACTTATTTTAATTTAAATAAAAACAAATTGATGACCAATATATAAACAACAATGGTAGAAATAGAGGTAAAGAGTTCGCTTAACTTTCACCTCGATCATCAAAGACTACAAAATGCCTCAGATATGCATCGCTCAACAGGAGACATGGCAAGCGACTAATGGAACTAGGTGGAAAGAATTAGTGGGCTTCAAATAATTGATGTTGGGACTATAAGCAGAAGTGATGTTGCTTTCTTACAAATAAAGATTAATAATCAGAAGATGCCATTAATTAAAATTATTTTGGTAGTTAATATTCTTCTTCTTCTTGTCGTGCCCCATCAGTTCCCCCCGATGTTGGCAATCACTCTGGCAAAGGCTTCTCTATCCTTCGCAGCCCGGAACAGGTCCTCCACACGCCTCATCCCCGTCCAGTCTCTTATATTGCGCAGCCAAGATGTTTGCCTTCTACCAGGACCACGCTGCTCCTCGATCTTGCCCATCAGTATCAACTGAAGGATTTCGTACTTCTCTCCACGTAAAATGTGACCCAGATAGGATATCTTGCGGACTTTAATATCTGTCAGCAGCTGTCTACGGCAATTAGCTCTCCCTAAGACCTCCGAATTGGTGATCATGTCAGTCCACGGTATACGAAGCACTCTCGTGTGCAACCACATCTCGAACGCTTCTAACCGATTCATAGTACGAACCTTCAGCGTCCATGTTTCCGAGCCATACAGCTGAACAGACCAAACATAGCACTTCAACATTCTCTGCCTTAGTTTCAGATTAAATTTATCATTGCAGAATATTGATCTCATTTTGTTGAATGAACTACGGGCTGCTTCAATCCTGCACTTCACCTCCATATCTGGGTCGACAGATGTAGTAATCATACTGCCTAGGTACTTGAATTATAATTCCACCACAAATGCGATGTATCTTTAAATTTGCAAAGTTTACCAGTTTTATTAGTATTGATTTTAAAGCATAATTAAAATGCAAAGAAATTAGAATTGTTCAAACTAAAAAAAGTTCGAATCCATCCCGTCTGTCGTGTAGCTCATGACTGAGCATCGTGACTCCCGTGATATCCTCTGACGACTCCTCTCCATCCCCATTCCTGCACTCCTCGGCTCGAAGGGTAGTTATTTAAGGTAGTCCTGTTGCGTTCCTTACTAGGTCAGTACAACGCATTGGAACTCTTACTCTTTTACGTCGTCCTTCCACGCTTCTAGTACCCGCAAGCCTCTCAGAACTGCCTTCTTGGTTACGAGTAATATGCCAAAATAATCGGAGAACTCGTTAAAGACATGGTCGACAATTGGTCGGTGATTATCAGTTCTTCCAGAATGGAGGCGATTATTTGCTTTATTGTCCATGGAATTCGAAACATCCTTCTCCTGCACTAATATAATATTTTTTATCATATGATGGATTTGCCATGGTTTGATTTTAACAAACTCGAATACTTTTAATGCTTTACGCTCACAATGACGCTTATGTTTTTGGTTTCCTTTTTGAAAATCACCGCAATGTCACCACAACTCATATGTGCAACATTAAATAACCTAAAAAATATTCTTTTTTAAATTCACTTCCTTTTTTTAAGGTTTACGACTAGGTTTTTTATTAAGGTTTACGACTAGGGTAGCTTTGTTCGACAGATTTGCAAACTGTGTTCTTTTCCATTTTTACATTATTTTAATAGTAACTCATTCGTGTTGTGCCTTTAAGGCGAAAGTTTTGGCCATCAACACCGCGCATGAATGTGCCTTTCTTGCTCTCTCTTTCCCCTCCAAAGTTTAAATCCATTTACAACTTCATTATGGTCATTTAGCCTCTAAAATAATCACCTTGTATTGCTACCATGATCGAGTGGAGAGGAACACCAGCCCCTAGTGAGTAAATTTTGCCTGTAGAAGAATTGCCATTTGGCACAGAACTGCCCTGGAGAACCTGGAAATTTCTTGACAGATTCTGAGAAAACCAAGAATAACATGTCAAAAAATGATTTGTTGCATGATGAATCAACTTTCTGCATGAGGTTTGATGTAACTTATTTGTTCTTAATTTAACGGGCTGATTGATTTTGATTGAGTTCATTTTTTTTTCTCTTGGTGACACTCTGTGATGTACATTTCAATTTTCAGCTATATTGCATGGGTAGTTTGTTGTGTTTGACAGGCAAGTATTTACAACGCGTATTTGCGGTGAGGAGTAGTTCATGTGATAAATCCCACAGTCCAGAGAAGTCCGGTGTCTTTCGCCGAAGAGGTCTTGATTTGTGGAACGCCCAGTGTTATCCAGGTGGCAGAATTCTGGGCGGAAGTATTAGTATCTTTGGCGCAAAAAAAAGGAATCTATTTTGTTAAACGGCTTTTTTTTTGGCCATTCACAGTTATTCAGTTATATGAAAAGTTATATTTTTAAATTGCGTATCAATCTATTAAAGATTTTTCGTGTGGAACTCGAGGATACTTATACTCAAGAAAATGTAGCATGGTCCCTGTGACGTTTGAAATGTCATGTCTCAAAGGGATAGTGTAAAATCTTTTTTTACAAATCTAATAGTTTTTTTATAAATCGAAAAATTCTTTATCTCTAAACTGACGTTTTAATTCCTAATTTTCACTATACTGACTTTCTAATGTACTCGTATTATATGGTTTGTATCTATCTTTAAATATGCCAAGATCTACTATGAATTAAAACTAATTACGAAAATTTAATTTTAGGTATAATAAAGGTATAAAAGAAGTCGGAGCTGTATGAGGTGTGTGCATGTAGAGAAGGGGAAAGATGTGTGTTTGAAAAAAAAAACGGTTACTCTATCTTTTCTGCTTACCCCGATAGGAAAACGGTGTCATTTTATGAATGTATGATATAATTTTTATTTAATAAGAATACAGTATTTAAAATAAACTTTTCTATGATTATTTGTTAATAGATTATAATTTTAAGACAAAATTATTTTTTAAGTAAATTATCTAATGGTTGGATGTAGTCTTCGGTTTTTCACAAAGCGCTTAATTACTGAAAATTAATTGAATTATTCCTAAGGATGAGTATTAAGCCGCTGAAACTGTTTCACTTTTCCTGAAAGGTAACAAAAATTAACTGAAAATTGTCTATGTAAATGGCGTAGAGCAATTAATCTAAAAAGTCTCAAAGGCCCGTCTTCGCGTCGAGAGGTAAATTCTAAAACTGCCCTCCGAGGAGTAAAGTCGGGTGACAATAATTTATATTAGTCATGAAAAAGATAACAGTTTAAAATTATACCCATGGCATTTTTATCAAAGCGTATGTAATTTTGCATTTTTTTAAAATTGTTGTTTTAAAGATTGAAAAAAATCTATTGGCTTTTACAATTATAATAAAACAGGAAAATACAAGAAGAATTCAATGACACTTCTTTCTAAAAAGTTATTCGGACGATATTGTGATTTTTTCAATGTCTTCAAACGATTTCGAAAACATTTTAAATTCAACCACTTAATGAAATATTTTAGAAGACGTTTAGGGTTTTTGCCTGTTGTTTTTAATACGTCCTATTTTCATATTTTCGTTGGTACTATTATTGTCATTGTTAATAGTAATATATTCATTACTATGTAGCAATTTCCAATCAACCTAAAACACATATTTATGTAAACTTAAGTGAAACACATTGGGAGCAATTCTTCTTTATCTTCTTTTATGCCTGTTGGCCTGTTACGGTCCTGCATCATCGTTTCCTTCTTGTGACGTCGACTGGCAGCTGTCTTTCCATCTTTTGGGAGGTCGTCCTGGAGGTCTGTTTGCTTGGGGGATACTGTCCCTGGCCATTCTTACGGTTTTTGGTTCCACCATTCTAGATACGTGTTCGTTCCAGAACCTTCTTCACTGTCCGTCCCCATCTGACAATATCTTCAACTTCGCACGGTATCGGTTTTCTGTGTATCGTACTCTATCACGAAGGGTTTTGCCAGCGATACTCCTGAGTACCTTCATTTCGCTGGTTCGAAGGAGATTTTATCAATTTTATCATGTATTAATATCAATATAATTTATTTACATTTTAGTTATACAGTTAAATTTTTATACAGAAATCGCGTAGTTTGTTTTATATTTTATTGAATTCATATTTTAAATAAATGAAAATCAAAATACTAAGTAAATAATCACATGGATCTGTGTTGAAATACGTGTTCGTTCCAGAACCTTCTTCTCTGTCCGTCCCCATCTGACAATATCTTCAACTTCGCACGTCCTTCGGATTTCTGTGTTTCGTACTCTATCATGAAGGGTTTTGCCAACGATACTCCTGAGTACCTTTATTTCGCTGGTTCGAAGGAGATTTTTGGTTCTGACAGTGTCGGCTCTGGACTCTGCTGTATGTCATTGTGGGGCGGACACAGGGCTTGTATATACTCACCTTGCCTTGGATGTTCATATACTTGTTTTTCCAGATAGTGTACTTTAAACATCCGGAAATAGCTGTGGCCTTTTGTGATTGTTCAAATACTTCGCCATATAGGTCATTATTGCACATTATGCTAGCACCCAAGTACTTAAAATTTGTAACTTGTTCAATTGGTGTGTCGTTGATCGCCACACTGCATCCAACTTGCTCTCTGGCTAGAGTCATGCATTTAGTCTTGCTGGTGGGAAGACACGAATTAAAAATAAAGAAAGCATACGAATGGGAATCAAGCTCACAGCTTACGGTTTAGGATATAGATGTCGTACCAACTAAACCAGGAGATTTTCTTATTTTCATGCTAAATTGCGATGGACTGAGAAACGACCTGGATATTTGCATTTTAAGGCATCCCTGTGTTCCTGATATTTAAGATTTTTTTGACAAAGAGTAAATAAATTTCAAAATAACTATAAATTATAATTCGTAAGAATCTTTAGAAAAACTCAACAAAAAAAATATGGATAACTTAATTTTTTTAGCATTGTAATGATTAATAAAGACGTTAAGAAACCTTGTCCAGTATTTATTTAATTTATCTTGGTTACCCCAGGATAAGACAAAGATACATGAGGATGGTAGGAAAGAGTTAAGGGGTGAGTGTTAATTAAAATTACGCCTAAAAACTTGTTAAGGGTGAGAGAGGGCTGCCCAGATAGGACGGGAGGGGGGAAGGCCATGTTAGTACACTTTGGAGAGGTATCGTCGTGGAAAACTTTTTATTATCATGATAAAAGGACCAACCAGGCTTAACGGCTAGAATATAAAAATATTTTTAATTATCAGATACTTTTTCGTGCCTTCAAGGATACTAAAATATCGAAGAGTTTGCCAGCTAATATAAGTGTTCAAGTACTTAGTTATATTTTTCAATTAGAAAAAACTTTTGAAGAGGGAATGTGCAGATAATAAATGACAAAAACATGACAAAGCGAGTATGCAAGTAAAAATTGGAAGGTATGCGTGGAAGTAGTAGGCCGAGGAGACGTGTTAGGGTAAATTGAACCAGATTTTAAAAGAAGATAAAGTGAGACATATGAACAATAGAAGATTGTGTATGACGAAATGTAATCCAACCTTGGTTGGCTGGAACAGATTGCGGCCTGGCAATAAACCCACCAAATTGTATTTATAATGAAGTTTTAAATAAATAAATAATCCACTCACACTTGGATTATTTGGGCTACCAAATCAAAGTCACTATATAATTATATCTTCTTCTTCAACTTTCCGTAGACTCAAGAGTCTGTTACTACAGGATTGTCCTCTTGTGATGCTGAGCTCCAGTTATCTCTCTATCGTTTCGGGGGTCTCCCTGGTGGACGCCGTCCATCCGGTACCCCATGCAGAGCTATGTATGGAATTCTAGTGGAATTCAGTCTCCGTACATGTTGGTACTAGTATCGTCGACGATGTCGTCCCCATCTGACCACATCTTGGACCTCACAGACCTCTCGGATTGTGGTGTTCCTTATACCATCACGCAAAGTATTCCCAGCAATAGCACATAGAGTTCTCATTTATAATTATATGAGTCAATAAAATCAAATGAATGACAGTTTTAGATACTATCAAGTTTCAACTGATGAAATTTTAAGTGGAATATTTCTTCAAAAGAAAGAAGAATAGCAACATTACATCGTTTAGTAAATCGAATTTGTCCCGTAAAGGACAACCAAAAAAAACGTTATCTATAGTTTCATATCCCACACCACACTCGCAGCCAAGATCCTCCCATAATTTCTGTACTTATTTTCCCGTACATTAGGTAGTAATTACATTTTTTTTGTATGCGTATAGCCACGTAGCTAAGCTTGGCTTACGGTTTGACAAGGCTATTAAATCACTGAGTAAATAAATAAAAGGTTTAGAACTATCAGTTTTTTTTTATTTTCCTTATGAAAATAGAGTTCTATGTATTGAAATTCAACAGTATTAACAATAACATATATACGAGTATTATACAATATAATACATAATTGATATTTTTGGAGTTCTAAACACCTGTTTTAAAAAAACCTAAATATTTCTTTCAGTACATTTTCCAAAACGTAACGTCGCACAAAATATCCCCTTTGAGTTATTGAAATGATTCTTTTTAGTAGATATTTTAAAATTAAGACATTTGCATACTTAATCAGTCGGGCTAAATGGGCTGAGGGAGCGCTTTTGGAGAAAAAGAGAAAATTAAGGAGTGTAATTAGTTAAGGGTTACTTCTTAAGGAGGAGAAATGGCAGATTAAAATAGGCCCAGTCCTCTGAGGGGATGCAGGAAGAATGAGAAGATGTATAAAGGACGTCGTTCAGTCGTAGCCAGGAGCGATCCGTGTTGTAACTTGGGACTTAATCTATTTATGGATGGAAGGATACTTAGAATTGTGGTCGAGACAGGATAATAGTCAAATGAAGGTATAATTGAATAAGATACTTGTGTTTAATTAAGAAGCAAAGTTGGAAGGGTATATTTTTATTATTCACAAACTGAGCTGATAAAATAATCAGCAATCGCACACGGAATGGTTTTGTTGAATGAATTTTTCTATATCGATATTTTCCATATCTCAGTGCATAAATTGAGGATTGAACTTCTTAACCTGTTCACCGCGTTAAAAATCAAATTCCACGAATCCTGTGCGCGGCACAATTTCAGCGTTTTTTAATTTCTAAGTTTAAACACATATTTTGTTAAGAACCACTGATATTTGATTACAACACCAAGTAAACATGACACTTAAAGTAATTTTCTGATAATAAATAATAGTCATTACTCTTAAGGAGACTCATTAAATAAAGGAGATAAACTTAACATTACGTAAAATAAACAAAGGAATGCTACGATCAAATCAATGCTTCATGACACTCGCCCAATCAAATGCATATAGCACTAGTAATGTTTATTTACGTAAGAGAGACTTAGTAATGTTTATTTACGTAAGAGAGACTCATCGCAGGACTCGATCCGCGCGACAGGTCGTTAATGCTGGAAATATTGAGAAACCAAAAAAATTCGGCGCTCTGTTTATTCAACAATATCTCATAAACTAATATATTATTTGACAAGGTTTTCAGAGATGTCGCTAGAATAAAGATTATTTTAAATTTTAGTTCAATTTTTATTCCAGTTTTGTGTCATTTTTTTTAAGTATTTGTGATTTGAAACTTGGATTGTCGTCAGATCACAGGCGTTTGTGCTCCCCGCGGGGAACACGTTAATGAACTTTGAAGTAATAGCTGAGCAACTACAAAGGAAACCATAAGTATCATTGTTCCTGTTGTTATTATATTTATTTATATACGACAAGAAATTTTATAAATAAATAATTTATGAAAAACCACAGGTAATTTAAAGTAGACATAACTTACATGTGTCAGGCTTCGTTGCATTTCATTTGTCGTGCCCCCATGTATTATATTTAGACCTTCTTCTTCTTCTTCCCAGTGTCATGTCAGGTCTCCCCGACGTTAAATATCACCTTAGAGTAGACATCTTTGTCCCCGGCAGCCCGAAAAAGATCCCCATCGCTCCTTATGCCAGTCCAATCATGTATATTGCGGAACCAGGAGATTTGCCTCCTGCCATCACCTCTTCGACCTTTTATTTTGCCTTGGATGATAAGGTGCAGTAATTTGTACTTTGCTCCTCTAAGTACATGATCCAAATAGGACACCTTTTGGATTTTAATATTAGTCAGCAACTCTCTATCAATATTTAGACCTAAAATATTTTTTTTCCCCCTTGTTATTTGATATATTTGGGTTAAATCTGAATCAACTATAAAATAAATAAACAAAATTCTCATTTGTGTAGTGTAGTACCCTTTAATATTTTACAACTGGTGATTCGGACATATTGAAGATCGTAGCCGGGAGACAAGGCGTAAGTCAATCATCTTACTAACCACGAATGTCATCAAGGGATCTGTAATGAAAGTTTAATTGAAAAAATATTGCAAATAAATGACAAACTGAATAAATATGAAACTTTAAATAAATGACAAACTGAATAAATATGAATAATATATGACAAACTGAATAAATCACGAAAAAATAGTATATGTATTGATATTGTATGGATACTTTTCGATTTACAAAGCTTATTGAGTAGATAAGGATCTCAAATACATTTTGTAATCGCTGAAGTTTTATTATTTTTTAACACAAATTCTGTCTCCTACCCTTCAAAAATTGACATTCAGTTCAGTGAAACCGCTATTATTATTATATAATATGTCAAACATAAAGGTGGCAGTTATTTTGAATAGCTTGTTTTATTGGCACATTACGGCGCAGTAAGGGCCCTCTTATCCGGCGGTAATGTCCCTGACACTTTGTCCGTAATAAAATGTCATGTAGTCACATGTAGTCAAGTAGTATATGAAACGGGATATGGTAATTCTAATGTCCCATTATATTATACGCGGGGAATTTTCACTTTTGTATATTATTAAATTAATATGTGTAAAAGATGGAAAATTTGCAAGGTATAAGGGACCACATTGTATATATTTTAAAATATTATTTTAAGGTGTGAAGAGGGAATTTACTGAATAATAACATCTTAATGGTTTACCTTTAAATATATATTTGGGAGAACATGCTATTTAGAGAGAAAAAACTGTGATACTTGGTAAGAACGAAATTTAACTAACCAAAGTGCTCGTTATAGTAGAATTGTTATATTAACAGTAGATATTAATTGGTCCGACTTTAAGGTGAGGTTTTTATTTAAAAAACCAGCAAAGAAATTCGGAAGTCAACTTATATTCAAGTCTCAAACAAATTAATAATAAATATAAGGAAATATATTGAAACTTATTAATATATTGAAACTTAACTTTAATAATATCGATAGGAAACGGTACCAACTTTGAAGCATGTGAGTGAAACGTGGCCTTAGAATACTGAAAGAAGCGTAATAAATGCTGTAGAAATGTGTGCACTGAGAATAATACATGGGGGGACAAGTTATAAGGGATGAATGTGAACTGAAGGATGATGTGTTGTGTAAGATGAAATTGAGCCCTCTGAAATGATTTGGGCATGTAGAACGAATGAACTAATAAAGACTAACGAAACAAATATATAGTGATAATGTGACTGCAAGGCGAGGTAGAGGAAGAACAAGGAAAGTTTGGTTGGATCAAGTGAATGAAATTTTGAAAGAAGGAAACGTAGAAAGTCAGAGAAATCGTAGGAATTGCATTAGATGATGTATGGACATGGAAGAAGTGAAGGACGTATGTCGAGATAAGAAAGTTTCGTACTCTCTCCTCTCTGACTAATCCGACAAGGAGGTGAGGTGATTATTTGTGTAAAAAATGGCTTAAAAAACTAATAAAATTCGTGGTTTTACAATTGGAGGGTGAAACGTATTTTTTTCTCGAAACCATTTATTTCAAGTGTTTTTCCTATTTGAATCCGTTTAGCGATATTTCACAAAAAAGCCTTGATTATTTTTGTTATATCGTTATTTTTTAATAGCACTTGTCTCGAGAGAATCTCTCAGAAGCTACTAAGCGATAGGGCTACAGTAAATTCTGATAAAAAAAAGCCTCCACGTTAAACCAGTTTGGGAGCAATCTGAAATTGAACTGGTAACATCTAACTGTAAAGTGAGCATGTTTACCATCGGTTACATCACCGGCAAGTGTGTAATATCTTTATATTTGTATAATTTTATATATTAAATTTATAGTTTTTATGGTTGTCTTAATAAATTTTAATCACTATGTTCTCATGTTTTGTAATTACTTCAATAAAATCTATATATTTTTTGTAATATGGTATGGATATAGAGGTTAGTTTTATTTTTGCTTTTTAAATGTGATTTAATTATTCTGTCCAAGAAACCGATAGGAAAACCATAGGTCCTTATAACGGTTTCAGAAAAGGGGTAATACTACTACTAATGTATATATGCATATAACAATTGATAAGGCGATCTAAAATTTTACGAAGTTAAAAAGTAAGATCTAACATATAGGCCACTAAACACGACGCTATATTTCATAAAATTTGTATTTTTATAGTTTCAATTTTATTTGTTGAATGCATTAAAAATTGGAATTATATTTTAATTAATCATGGTATCAACTGTGAATAAAATATTTGTATGAATTTGACATAGATATTCTAATATATTTTTTTAAATTTCATGTGACTATTGGATCGTCACTAGCAGTCATAAATTAATAACTCTGTGGCCTAGTTGGTAAGATGCCTGTGCCCTAACCCAAGAAAAGCGGGTTCTATTCTCATTGATACCATTTTTTTTATCGGTTTTCGTCTAGTTTTCACTTCATCGTCGTCATTACTAGGCAGCGGCGGTCGGTTTAGAGGTGCGCTGAACCGGAGAAATAATTTGCAATAATTAAATTGTATATTTGCAAACATGACTTTCAAAAATATATAGATTAATTATGTATAAGAATACTGACAAATAGTATGAGTATTTTTATTATAGTGTAAAATTTAAATAAAATTAAAAAAAATATTCCTTTCAAATTGACCGGCCAAGTTTGCCAATACTACCGGAGCGATCTCCAATACGCATCGGACGGAAACGCAAATTCATATAGGACAGACAGAGTACAGTAAACCCTGAGACAGCGATATTTCATATTCGCTCAGCGTCTCGAGGTGCGTTGGTGCTCCAACGCACCTCCGGACCGGCCTCCTCTGTTACTGGGCCTCGTAATTGAGGATCATTTTCTTTCCTCGCAATTTCAACATCAATTCAATTGGAAGATGAAGCCGTGCAACGGAGTTTTTCGTTTCTATTTAAGTGAGTAGCTGTTGCACACCAGCAAACTCACCGGCCATACCACTGTTTGGATCCGACGGCATGTCGTATTTTCTCCTTTTTTTTTAAAGAATAAATATGACCAAAGTCATAGGTATTCTTATACCCCCAAATACTAGGTGGAAAAAATGTCTTTGTCATTCAAGGGGAGTAGCACAGCGTGGGATTTGAACCAGCAACCTTCCGCACGGAGGTCCAGTGCGTTAATGCGCGGCCATGGACCTCACAAATGGTTGTCACTCAAGGCCTCGTTCAAGTCTTTCTGGTCGGTTGGAAGAGACTATCACATATCAACAAACCCGCAAGGTTACACAGTATCGTAATGAAATAAAATAATTAATACTTAAAATTTACTTAACATAACTTAAAAATATTATTAACAGAATTGACAATTCTTCATTAGTCATCAATATCGTTAATATGAATTACATTTTAATATAGAAACTCGATGCTCTTCCAATAACCATTATTTGGATATAACAGTAAAACACATCGACCCCCCAGAGCGACATCTGACATTTCTATAATATTACAGCATAGCTCCCATATCATGGGAAATAGTAACTAATTAAGTCAGTCTCCATGTCAATATGGGGACGCGGTACAGCCTGTGCCTATAATTACGCCGTATATGAGGAGTAGGCACTCTCCAATCAGCCATTGTTTTCCATAAATGAAACATTTTGTTACTCTACTCCAGAGATTTTAAAACTTTACTTGAGCTTGTGATTCAAAAGAAACACATTTTTCTTTGTCTTGTTATATACGAGTATCATACGAGTATTACAAACACTCAGTTATGGCGTCTTGGCGGAAGGAACATTTTCAAGTTATATACGAGTATCATACGAGTATTACAAACACTCAGTTATGGCGTCTTGGCGGAAGGAACATTTTCAAGTTAAATAATGATTTATTTTTTTCTTTTTGACACATCAACAATTTCACTGACAAATTAGTTTTTGTCTAATAAAATATATTGGGACTATGGTATTCATTCCTAATAAGTAAGGGAGTTCGCCATGGTGATACTATGTTGCCTTAATTATTTAAATAAATAAATAAATACAGGTTTATTGATAGCAACATAGTACATACTTAATTCATTTAAATATATTTCAAGAACACATAAATTGCAGAGAATACATTAAAGGCAGAAGCTATCAAAAGGTCTGGGCTCATCTAATAACATCCCCCCGGCCAAGATACACCCCACCAATATAGGGCGAGCCCAGCCACGGGGACACCAATGTTTTTCAGCCCACACCCTTGCACATGTAGAATAAGAAGAGAAAAAAAAAACAAAAAAATAAATAGATGGCAGAAAAATAAACGTGCGGCTTTTAATAAAACGGTGGGGGCTGAAAAACATCTGGTGTCCCCGTGGATGTTATTAGATGAGCCCAGACCTTTTGATAGCTTCTGTTTTTTAATGTATTCTCTTTTTAATGTGTTCTTGAAATGTGTCTAAATGTATTATGTACTTACTATATTGCTATCAATATACCTGTATTTATTTAAATGAGAACCGTATTCTGCGATGATAATCTAAACTTGAAACTTCGACAACGGTTAGTCAAATGCTACGTTTGGTCAGTGTTATTGCATGGAGTGGAATCATGGACCCTCAAAGTTAGTAGTACGAACCGACTGGAAGCATTCGAAATGTGGATGCACCGGAGAATGCTACGGATACCCAGGACGGATATGGTCAGCAACATAAGGGTTCATCAGAGAGCCAATGTTGATTAAGAGTTACTGACTAATTTTAAAATCCGAAAGGTGTCCTATTTGGGTCATGTACTTAGAGAAGCAAAGTATAATACAAATGACTGCACCTGATCATCCAAGGCAAAATAGAGAGTCGAAGACGTGTTGACAGGAGGCAAATCTGCTGACTTCGCAATATACATGATTGGACTGGTATAAGGAGCGTTAAGGATCTTTTTCGGGCAATCGGGGACAAAGATACCTACTCTCAGGTGATATTCAACTTTGGGAGGACTTGATATGACACCGAGAAGAAGAAGAACGGCCCCGTAGCGGCGCTGAGGGGAAACTCTAGGTGCGGCTCGTATCTGAGTCTCATCTTGAGCTGACAATACTCTATGCTTACTGAAGGGCAACAGATTGTACAAAATAAAAGAATACACGTATTTCATCCACAGGATAACTGATAATCCTTTTGATCGCGATGGATTGCCTCTCATCACCAGCATAGTAGGAATAATTTGTTATTTTAAAGCTTAAAAATATGATGAGATGGTTGACATCTTTCGTTTGAATTTGCAGCTTTTGCACAACTGTAATACCACAATGAAACAACTTTTGGACTACTGTAATACCACAATGAAACAACTTTTTGGAGGTCACATACGTAACAGAACACATATTTTACTGTGGTTAAGAACTTAGATTTGTTATCAGTGGAACAACGCTTACATTGAACAAGGAGAATAGGATTTTTCGAGAAGTTTATGGATAGATCTAAAAAAACTAACAAACACATGGGCTCACTTGTAGCGCAAGATGGAAGTTTTGTGTTTGCATGTTTATTGCTTTAAATGATTAATGGCAACCACTCTAAAGATCTTAGTTAATTCAATCGGTATCACTACTCACAGGTTGAGAATCGCTCATCAGGACAAGATGATCGTCTGTAATAGGATCTTGATATGAAACATCGCCCACGTTATATAATTTCGTATTTTCAATTCCGTGAATGGGAAACGAATAGTACTTAAAGATTTTATATTTTGTTTTATGCTTTAAATCTATTGATAATAGAGCCAAATAGAAATACTAAAGGAGACTAAAAATTATAAATAGATTGAATAAGGTCTTTCGGAGTATTGAACCGCATAGTTGGGCTTATAATTTTGATATTACAAAATGTTGCAGTGTTCATCCTCTGCGCTTGTTTGTAATGTGTCATCGCATTACAAACAAGCCCGGAAGATGAATAATGCAACGTTTTCGAAACGTCGGTATCATAAGCTAAACCTCACGATATAAATACTTTGAAATACCTTATACAACTGATACGAAGAACCGCAAAAGTCTCAAGACATGTTTGATTAAAAAATAACTTTAGCGGTTTAATTATGTGGTATTATGGATGAAAGATGTCTTGCATTTAATTTTGTTTAAACAATGTTATTCCGAAAGTATTTTTTCATGCGCGATGCATATTAAACGTAATTGGGCTCATCTAGTTAGTAAAACGTTTGTCTTCCAGCCAAAGTGTTAAGGGTACGATTCCCGTTGGAACCCAATTTTTTTGTCAAGTTTTCCCTTTGATTATCTTTACCATCTTTCTAGTTGATCAGAAGACATTGACACGTAGCAATAAACCCACCAGATCGAAGTATATAGAGCGAATAATAAAATGATAATATATGTAACACCGTTTGGGAGCAGACTCTCGCATCTGCATGTGTTCAAAAAACATATTTGCTAACAAAACCGCTGAAAACTTACCAAAGGAAGGCAAACCACAAAGGAACCTTTGTAGATCTTCCAATAAGTGATATTAACACGATCAACTTTGGTTGGAGTGTAGTGAATGTATGTAGTGTTCATATACTCGTATAATCATATTTTTTTATAAAGCCAAAAAGTGGTATGCACTGCACTGCGTTAAATTATTTTTTGAAGAATATTTTGATTCTGTTAGACGATAATTATTTGTTTAGATTTGCCGATAAAACAATCTGGAATTAACATATATTCTCAGAATAACTGAAAAGACGTTCTGGAAGTGAATGGAAAACAGCAACTTTCAATTTGTGGGACGATCTCCCCACAAATCAATAAATCAAAATTAAATAATACTTCATATCTTTGATAATTTCATAGTTATTTTTTAAAGTAAAACATTTTCGAAAATTTTGGAGTGAGAAACTTCCAACTAAAATTGGAGAGATTGTCAGACTGCAAAAACGTTCAGAGGTTGACTCAACCTTCTAAAGTACGTGGACAGGCCACAAAACTCGCACACGCCAAGTGCATGAAAGTATTATTACTAGACGAACTCTTTAAATAGTCTGGGAACTTTCGTATTTTTTTTAATACCGTCGGAACATGAACCCGAAACCCACAGTTAGAAGATATATGTCTATCCGACTAGGGAGTCAAAATATCTTTATATATTTGCTGAATTATGAACCCGATTACCAATAGATTAGGGCTTTAGTTTTAATTGAAGGAACTAAAAAAATAATTGGCCCTCTAAATAGAGTCGTATAAATTGTTTTTAATTACATACATATATACATACATACCAATATGCAGTCTCCCTGTTGAGGTAGAACGAGAAGATAGAGCGTAAGGTTTTTTTTTATCACACCCCACATATTTCGGCTCCTTTACATGTCCATACACTTTCTCAAACGAGTTTTCTGACTTTTTACATTTCTTTTTTCAAAATATAATTTACTTGATCCAATTGAGTGGGGAATTTTAAAAAAAGAACATGTCCACCAAATCAGAATGTTCGGGTATCGCAAAAACTGTTTGCATTAAAAATAACATATATGACATAATAATTCAGTGTCAAAATATTTGAAATCCTTAAAATCGCTAAAGGTAACTTGATTTATTGTTTAAAATCGAATCATAATAATTAAAATAGTTATTCTAGTTTAAAATATGGACATGATCCTTTTTGAGTAAACAATTCTACTTTAATCTTTTTTTATTGAACAGGTCTGGGACATGATGTTTTTTGTTCGATTTCAAAAATATTTTACAAAAAATAATCAAAAAAATAATTGGGTAGAGAAATTAATTTTAATAAAATAAAATAACCAAAGTGTTACAAAATAAGAAGAAATATTACTATAAAACTATAAATATATGTAGGTTGATGAAGCTGTATACTGACATTACACTGCACGTACGATTTAAAACTGACAGTTGCTGATGAACTGGTATGAAGTTAGACACAATCGGAAAGCTATGATAAGTCAATTCGGACATGATCTTTTTTGATTGGTTTAAAGCCTGGACAATATTCTTTTTGAAAAAATACTGGTTTTTTCTTATAATTTCAAAACGATTTATGTGTTTTTTTTTTCATTAAAATTAAAATGTTAAAGGGCTCCGTACCATCGATAAGAAAAAATCTGCTTTATCAACTCATGTTTTGTATCCGATGAACATGATCGTTTTTTAATGTTACCTCCTCAATTATGTTTACACTATTTGTTAGTGCTTCTTCATTCGTTCATTCATTCTACATGCCCAAAATATTTCGGAGTACTCCTCTTCATATTACACTAGACATCAGCCTTAAGTTCACATTCATCCCTAATCACTTCATTCCGTATTCTGTCATAATTTCCCCCCCTTGTGTTCTTATCAGTGCACGCATTTCCGCAGCATTTATTCGGTTCGCTTTAGTATTTTACCACGTCTATATTTATCTCCCTAACATCCAAGTTGGTACTAAAATATGGTTTTGAATTTAATCGAAATTGTTTTGAAATAACCAGCAAATAGTTTTAATTACATACATACATCTTATAAACTTAATTTTAAAGAACTAATTACTCAAAACAATGAGATCCGATCGCTAAGAATGGCCTATTGAAGAACATTCAATGGGACCCCGCACTCCTACACATTTGTGAGAGTTGTATTTTGTTAATAATGAGTCATCGCATGTTCGTTGAAAATGACAACCTTCGTGGCTTAGTTGTTAGCCCCGGGATTTCGGGTTCAATTCCTAATTTTAACTAAATAAAAAGAGTTTTTTTTTTTAATTTTGGCTAGTCCTCTTTAATATATTTCTGATTGATTGGAAAATATTTTCATATGGCAATGATCCTTCAAAGTTGTACTTTATACAACGAAAGTGTAATACAATACAACTATGTGATAATATATCGGAAAATGTGTAGTTTATCGTTTATCGATTTCATTGTAATTTTTAATAAATATATTTTTTTATCACAGAATGATTTAACACTTAAATATGAAAAAAATCTACTCAATAACTTAAATTAAAGTGACCTTGCTTTACAAAAGCATTGTTAAACTATCTGACTAACAGTATTTGCTGACATTGCTTTGGAAAAGCAAAACAGATCTGTCACTTTAATTCAAGTTACTGCGTAAACTTTTTTTACATTAAAGTGTCAAATCATGATGTAATAAAATGGTGTTCTACATTATAAATAGCAAACATATTGATAAATATGTTATTTGAAAAAAATGCAGATCCAGGTAAGAACTCAATAGAATGACTATAGCCGCGACATTCGCATCTTTACATAATAAATTATTGTTTAATTTGTGGATATTGTCTTCTTTTTCAGACTAGTTAATAAAACGCTGGTCTTCTACCCGAGGGGTTCGTATATAACTCCCAATGGTACCCAAAAAGTATACGAAAAAAAATATATCCTAGGGTTGCTAAGGAGTTTGATAACAATTCAGTTATCGAGAATTGTTCTGATAGTAATTCTCGGAAGCGTTAGATGTGTGCGAGTGTTGCTTCAAGCCCAAGTACGATGGTACGTCCAACACGAGTGTTGGCGAATCATGAGTTACTTGCCTACTCCAGCGGTTCTTAACCCAAAGGCTCGATTACTGGGGCTGAAGACACTATTGTCTCTTTTCAACATATCCACATAATCAGTTTTTATATGTTGAAGGGTGCCATAGGACTTTTTTAAATCCAACTCAACTGATTTTTTAACAAACAGTGATTATATGTCAGTGTTTTTCCGCTAACCAGGGACTTTACTTTTCACTCTCATCCATGCTTCACTATGATTTTAATTTTTAATAAGGCCATTACACATACATGTACGCCATCACACCGTTCCCTTGGCAAGTAAAGCCTTATTATTCATCTCCTCATATTTATCTCGGCTCTTTACATTTCTTTCTTTATGGATTCAAACATCTTTCTTTCATCATACGATATCATTTTTTTGATGGATTCAAACACCTTTCTTTCAAAGTCTTTCCTGAGTCTATCTCAACCGCGCTTTCTTCTCAAGTTTGCGCTAAATATTGGTTTTATTAGTCTTACTATATTATTTATAGATAGTTAAGGCATTAACATTGTGTAAGTTTAAAGACATCGTAATTTGTTTTATCAAACACTGTTTAATCCACTTTTTGTAACGGTATAACCCTACCGATTTTAAGACTTTCACCTCATCATCATGTGAGTACAAACAAGGTATTGTTTGTGCTCTACTGATGATGAGGTGAAAGCCTTGAAACCGGTAGGGTTATACCGTTATAAAAGTGGAATAAGCAGTGTTTGATGTAGCAAATTACAATTTTACTAGTCTTTCTTTCTTCATTCGCCCTACATGCTAAAACCATTTCAGAGGACCTTTAATCCATTATGAAATATTTTTGCAACTGACAAAAGACGAAAAAGTAATGAAATAAATAATTTTGTTAAATGTTTAATAACTTATAGAACTTGAAGGGGATTCATCATGCTCATGAAAGAATATAAAAAAATATTATTTTTTTAGAGTATTTTATTAACGTTCTTTACTTTTTACATACTCATACTTCCTTTATTAAAACCACACTATGATCCATTTTGTTCTTAAAAATAATCAGTAATATTTGTAATCGAATCCGCAACTTTTAGGACAGAAAAAAGGCATCTAACCAACTAGGCTACAAAGGTTGATCTACTACCAACTACTACATTCTATTACCTCCTTGAAGATCTAAGGAAATACTATTCAACTCTAATTTAAATTCAACTAGCCTGACTTATGCATTTATTCCGAGGGCGTGTTTTCAATAGAAAAACATTCTCGCAAAATAAAACAAGAAAATTCCTTTCCACAGGCAAGTGGCAGTCTTGGTAAGGCTTTGTTAGAAGACACGCCCACTTGGTGACATTGGTTGCGCCACGCCCATTTGGTGACATTGGCTGACCACGCCCCTCGCGACACGCCTGACCAATCGAAAACCATATAACTTTTATTTTTAAAACGAAAGCTTTTTACGTAAAAGAAAAATGGTCGAATTTTGTGAGAAAATTTCCGCAATTTTAATGAAACCTTTTTTAACTTATTTAATTCTTTTATATTATATAAATTATAAAATACGAATAAAAAAATTCTTTAGAAGAGTATTAATGCTTTGGAAAATTGGGACCGTATTTGTTGAATTCGAAGTTATTTATTAAATATTTTTAACAATCGTTTTTTTATACAAGATACAGTTGTAAATATATAACAAAAACATAATAATGTGAAACATATGTACTCCATATCCAACAAACTAGGCAATTGCCTGTGCCTTGTTTGATTTGTGTACATCAATATTATTCGTTATATTAAATACATATGGTTCCGATATGCAGTTCAATATATTTGTAATCTTATTCTAAATAATGTTTACAAAATCTAATAAAAACGTAGAGGTTTTTAACTAAATTAAATCATTTATATTTTTATTAAAAAAACTCAGAAGAGGCATTTGTTTAATGACACCGCTGACATGCTGAAAGCAGTTAATTTATTTAAAAAAACTAAGAACAGGCATTTGTTTAATGACACAGCTGATATGCTGAAAGCAGCTAATTTATTAAAAACAACTAAGAATGGGCATTTATTTAATGACACAGCAAGTAATTTATTAAAAAAAACTAAGAACAGGCATTTATTTAATGACACAGCTGATATGCTGAAAGCAGCAAATTTACTAAAAAAAATAACTTGGTAAACAGTTTCAATGTGGATTTTATATATAATGTATTCAATCCAATACACATAAAAAGCGAGTAACGAAAATCTTAATTTAAATATAATACTAGTCAGTGCAAAATTGGTTAAATTTACGTTGATAAAGTTTTCGTATTTTTTAATATTGGTCGAAACTAGTGACAAAAATACTAATTCGCGATAAATGCCGTAAATGATTATATCAAATATTTACAAAAACTTCAAAGTGAGTATAGTGTTATATTTTCAATGATAATTTAGTGTAAACTGATATTTTTTTAAACGTAAGGTAGAATTTTTAATTCCGTCAATTGAAAAAGGTTAAAAGCAAAAGGTTTGTCATTCGTTAATCAAATATTTAAAAAGTAATTATTTCAAAGTTACAATTAAATATTATCCTAAACATATCTTATTGTGTAGTACGGAAAATTCACATTACATTATTTAAAACTTAGCAAATTAAATAAGAAGGTGACTTATTTAATGGCGAATTCAATAATTATTAAAAATATTTTTTGACGAACTATTGACAGTTATTTTCATAAAAAGTATCGTTATCATTTGTTAAAAATAAAGTTTTAACTGTGAAACTGTAGGCTTTAGGCTTCATAAGACAAGCAGAAAGATATTCATTAGATAAATTTGATGTTTCACATTAAGAAAACCACACAGGTTAAAAGTTAACCTCAAAATACAAAGAAAATACATGTACCTTTGTACTACCGCTATACGAGTATAGTTAACTAAATTAATTTTCAAGCATTCTTTTCTGATCAATGAAACGCATATTTCAGGTAATTATAAGTCTGCCAAATATAGGAATATTTTTTCTTAAATAAGTAACTAATTGATTTTGTATTTATATTGTAAAACTCCATTTTAAAACAGATTGATTTGAATATCATTCTTAAAACAGAATGATAACTTATATTTAAAAGTCAGATCTGTTTTGCTTAGCAAAATTATTGTCAAACAGAATTAATGTTACATTTCGCAAACTGGATACGTACGGTAAAGTACTTTATCATTTTCAATATCTAAGTCTATACATATTATGAAGTTACATAATAATTTGTAGCCCAAGTATAACCGAAAATGTATGACATACAATTAGAAAGTCCATATAATTAATGAAGACAACCAACGATAAGTTGCAATAACTTTTGCCCACACATAAAGTTTTCAATATACTCGTATATTACATACAAAGAAAACGACAAACTAAGAAAAAAATAGTTTTTTTAAATATTCAAATAATATTAAGGACACCGAGGGCAAGTAAAGGAAATTTTTCAGTATAATTGAAGGGATTTTTTTTAATGAAAGTTCTCGGGTGGGAAGTGATAAATAATATTTGAGTTGATTAGTTGTAAATTAATTTACAATTATTTTGTTCAACTAAATAAATAAACAAACATAATAAAAAAATACTATAAAATGAACAAAAAAAAGTGGAAAACTTGGCTCATGTCTTCGTTGTATGTGAAGACGGGGGAGTTCCGTTTCCTTCCGTTAGGCGCCACCTGCCGGCAGCGGCAAAATCAATAGCTTATGGACAAGCATCCCCGTCTTGGATGAAGAAACACACCCTGTCTCAGCTTCCTGGATATGTACTTGCTAAAGCATTATATTTTCGGAGAAAACCCTGAAAAATCTGCTCTCATTTGGAATATAATAATTTATTACTATTTAACAAGGTTATTTTAACCATTAAAATATTTAACAATATTTTATAACACAATTTTAACCATAAAAATAAACATTAACAATGTGAGAATAATCATAAAAAATATTAAATAAAAGTAATGCTTGCAGCTTGGTAAGGATGAACGGTAAAAACTTTATTATTTCTAGCATAATATTATCGCTGTTTTTCAAAAGCCCTGCAAAAGTTTATAATTTAATTTTAACAAGAGTGACACAAAACTAGTTATGGAAAGAAAAAAATTAACCAATCTTGGTTGATCTTACTAATTTATGATAGCGCCACAATATATTTTTTCTCTCGGGACGTCGGACTTAAAGTTCGTCGTCGTTACTATTCTTTTAATACTCAGATGTATCGCAACAAGAGGAAAAGTCTCTTTAGACAGTTCATTCTATATCAGATGTCACGCTAAAAAAAAACTAAGAAGATTTCAATCTTCTAGTTCTTATCAACAGAGTTATATTAGTTTCAAACTCTTAATTACTATCCCAGAGGCGTGGAAAATAACATTTCTTTAGATCAGTAGAAAACTAAACGTTGAACGAGATTTTATTTACTTAAATTTAAATTTAAAAAACTCATTAAAAAAGCATAAACTTTTTTTAGTCAAAATACTAGGCGCGTCCAGAAGGTAAAGAACGATTGCGCACCACGCCCTGCGCCGATCCCCCACCACCGCGATCGTATGTGTGCCAGATAGCTCCTTCCCTCGCTTCAGTGCGAGCTGAGTTTTGTTGCTGAACGGTCGTGCGTCATTGTTCTGTAACCTTTCAAAATGGCTTCGCCCATCTAAAATCCCACCAAATGTGTAGTGCGCAGTGTCATTCATTTTCTGAATGCACAAAATGTTCGGCCTATCGAAATTTATAGGCAACTTTAAACACAGTACTATACCTGAATTTTTCCCACAAATTTTACGATCGCTCCTACATGAAAAAGTTACAGAGCACCTTGGCTACAAAAAATGTGTGCTCCGAAAAGAAAAACCGAATCTCAACACCAGAAAAGTGATGGCAACAGTTTTTTGGGACCGAAAGGGTTTGATCCACGTGAAGTCTATGCCAAGAGGACACAATATAAACTCAGAGGCCTATTGTGAAACTCTTCAACGACTTAGACGCGCCATCCAAAACATGAGACGTGGAATGTTGTCGGGAAAGGTGGATTTGATTCATGACAATGCGCGGCCTCATGCATCAGCACGAACACAGCGAGGACTTCAACGTCTTAAGTGGGAAATTTTTGGACATCCTCCTTACAGCCCTGACTTGGCACCGAGGGATTTTCACTTATTCCCGAAACTAAAGGAATTTTTGTGTGGAAAACAGTTCGCAAACGATGAATACCTCAAACAAGAAGTGACATACATCCTGGCTCAAATCTTTGGCGGTAGAAAAGTATAACATTGGAATTGAAAATTTGGTTCCTCGTTACAATAAGTGCCTTGACTTTGTAAATAAAGTTTTGTGTTGATATCTTTCGTTTTTATTTAGTTATGCCAAAACGTTCTTTACTTTCTGGACGAACCACGTACGTAATAAGATATTTCTACCACGACACTATGGATTAATATAAACTCTACCTAACAATGATGAAATGTGAAGAAAATAACGACTTCGAACGAATCACGAAAGCTGTAATATATCTAATATTTAATCAATATCAGAAACGTACTGCATCGGTAATATTAACAAGAATCGAAAATTTCAATTTTTTAAAGAATTTTTTTAATGTTAAAAATTTAATTGTCAATAAAATTTATTTTTACACTAAGTCCAAATATGAAAGCGAACCATTTTGCAATGGATTGCAGAATAAATGCGGTAGAAATGCGCGCTTTTCATAGATTATGACTACGAGATCTGTGGCCTAGTTGGTAAGACGTCTATCTCCCAACCCACAGGTTGCGTGGTCAAATCCCGCTGAAACTCAGATTACGAAAAAAAAGGATTCTCGTCTGGTTTCCACTTACCTAAGGCCTTTTAAGTATTTCCACATTTCCCCGCCAGGCTGTACTGTATACAACGGAAGTGTAATACAGTACAGTACAATATCTAAATGTTTAATGGAGTGAGAAATGATCGAATAAAGTATAACTGTTTACTAGAGATGGATGTCATAAGTAGAATTAAGAAAGGAATCTGGAGGTGGTTAGGCCACATAAAGAGAATGAGCTGCAAAAGACTTACGAAACAATTATACATAAGTTTGAAATGAATGGAGAAAGAGGTACACCAAGGAAAGAGTTTAAAGACATAGTAAAATTTTAACTAAAGGAAAGGTACATACGAAATATGAAGAACAAGAGATCACGTATGACGAAATGTATGAATGTAAATGAGGCGAGAACCGTGTGCAAAACAAAGGCTAGGAGATCTGTCCTCTCTGTTTACCTCAAAAGGGACATGGCGTGATGGTATATATGTATGTCAATCAATTATAAATACATGTTTTTTTTTTCATTTTTAAAAAGATACAAAGTGTCTTACTGCTCCAAGAAGATATCTTAATTGTTAATGTTTAATTGAAAACCACAGAATTTCATTTCTAAAACCTTGACTTTATGTCTGGCTTAACATCTATGGTTTCGAATCAAAACAAGGACACCACATCACCCTCATCATCCTTGAATGTGTCTATCGCTATTCTCGCCCCGACACCCGAGGGTGGAACATCCTGAGCACAATCGATATTGCCACATGGTGCGTAACTGGGTCATCTTGGTGAGGAAAGATATAACACAACCATATTCAATCATCCTTTTGTATTATATGCTTCCAAAAATACGCAGAAATAGAATCATAATACATAGAAACGGTATGTACTCGTAATATTTCTTTAGTCTTTTATGACAAATATTGTAACTTAGTTATATACGAACATTAACAAAACTGATTTGAGATAGAGAGAAAAATCAGTGGTATAGTAAAATACTTCAAATCTAACCAAATAATGATGACATCTACCATGATGGTTCACACGAGTATATAAGAATAAAATGTGGAATTGAAAAAATAGTAAACGGAGCTGGGTTAATGTGTAGGAAATGCGTGCACTGAGAATAGGAGAATGTGGTTGTCAATAAGAAAATAAGAAATGTAAAGGTTCTTTCACATTGAGCGGTTTTTTTAATTCTTGGATAAAACACAGACGACGTCGCGAACTTGCCTGGGTCTTGTGACATTTGAGGAGTGTAATGTATGACATTTATAAAAATGGAGTCGTATACAATACAACAACGCGTTCAAATTGTTGAATTATTTTATATATTGTAATCTCCGGAAACGGTGGTGTTATTTGGCCACCAAGATCATGTGATCTGACACCATTGGACTATTTTCTCTGAGGTTACGTGAAAAGCTAGGTCTATAAGAATGACCCCCAATCAAGTCCTGAGCTGAAGGACGAAATTATTCGCGTTATTGGTGAGTTAGAACCGGAATTATGCCAAAATGTCATCGAATTTTTTGACAAAAGAGCGGACATCTGTGGAGCTGCAAGAGGTAGACATTTGGATAATATTTTTTTGGGTGTTTAAATGTCACACATTAAAGTTCAGTGACCAATAAAAAGATTCTTGAAATCAAAGCAAATTGTGTGTTTGAGTCAAGAATTTAAAAAAATTTAAAAATAAAAATATTTTTTCCACTTAACTTCTGTAATTATTCAGTGACATGAAAGTCCATACAATGGCCATATTTATTGCCCAATTTGTGCAAACTTGTTATGCAAACGTTTTACAAATAATTTGTTGTAATCATTTGCTTATGGAACCAAACATTTTGCAGGGTGGACCTACAAGGAATGTAAAACATAACGAACTGAGTTAATTTGGGACAATTGCAATAGAGCTTCCCATTTTAAACTTGGGGATTAGAATTTGGGGCTATTTTCAAACCGCCTTAACAATAATTGTTTTATTTGAGATAATATATCATCTAGAAACCAGACAAATACATCACACTACGTTTCAAAACGTAGAAACGTATAAAAATGTTATACTATAAGTCTATTATAAAAAATCGCATTCTATTGTAAATAAAATTCACAAACTTTGTGTTTTTTTGTCATGATCATGTCTAAGTGACAGAAATTCGCAATCTATGAGTAATAAATAAATTCGAGACGGTTCTTGATGCAAATACGTTAGTGCGTGGTTATAGTGTTCGTTCAAACAAAAATATCACTAGACTGAATGAAAATGTCACCGAAAATATTGATTATTTATTTATTTATTTATTTTTTCAAAACAGGCTTAGCCCAATTACATTGAAAAATACAAGACATTAAAAAAGAAGAAAAATTACAGGGAATTTTTTTTTTTTTTAAATTATATAAAATAAAAAATAATGCTTATGTATACAAACGAGTATTTACACACAAACGTATGTTACATATATATTCAGTCACTTAAGTATGTTGATGAGTGCTTTCTAACGCGCTTAATCTAAGAAGAAAATTTACTTTTGCTTTTGGTAATGAGATATGAAATATGTCAATATCCGAAGCAGTCCCGTTAAGAAGAGTTAAGGCCCTTCCAACAGGCATAGCGGCTGGAAGGCCCGTTCTTGCGTATGTTATTGAGAACAGTTCCTGCCGGCGCAGTCTAGTGTAATTGTTAGGAACATTTAACGCTAATCTTTGTAGTAATGCTGGACAGCTCACAACTCCTCGAACGAGTTTGACAACGTATAACAAGAGACGCAGATCTCTTCTTACGCTCAAGGAGTTATACCCGAGCATGCCCAGCAGAAACTGCGTAGGATATAGCCACGGATAGACACCAAACTCACTCATGTAGAGATATCGTAGATATTTTTTTTGTACTTTCTCCACCATGAGCGAGTTCTGCGCCCCCACCGGGCTCCAAATGCAAGCATTGCTTTCTAGTTTGCTACGGATCAATGAATTAAACAACGTTTTGAGCACCAATTGGTTTTCAAACGACTTAGAGATTCTCATAACAAATCCTAGAGTTTTATAAGCTGAGTTGCACATAACTTCTATGTGAGGACCAAACGCGAGATTGCTGTGGAACAAGACACCCAGATCTTTAATATTATCTGTGCGGGGTATAGGTATAGATTCTAGTGTATATCTATGGAATTTCAAGACGTGTGAGCGATGATACGACATAATTTTGCACTTTGATGCATTGAAATATAATTTATTATTGTGGCTCCACTCACAAACGTTGTTGAGATCTGCCTGTAGGTCTAAGCAGTCGGTATAAGAACGAATTTTTTGAAAGATTTTGAGGTCATCAGCAAATAGAAGAAACGTGGATTTTTTTATAACTCTACCTATATCATTAATAAAAATAAGAAATAAGGTGGGTCCAAGGTTAGACCCCTGCGGAACACCTGAGTAGGCAGTGAAGTAATCGGAGTTGTAGATTCCATGTGAAACAAATTGTTTTCTATCTGTAAGATAATCTGACAGTAGCCTTAGTAAGTTACCTGGGATCCCAAGTTCACTCATTTTTTCTAATATTTTTTTGTGATTGTTAAGTTGATAATCATTATTATGATAGTTAAGTTGATAATCAAACAGATCTTGAAGACAAAAGCTGCAATTTTCTCAAAACATCGCTTAGAGCTCAAAAAACGTGGTTTAAACTCAGAAATGCCTCATACGAGTACTATATATACTTACTCGTACATACATACGAGTATATACTATAACGCCATTTCCATTTTGGGGTAAATAAACAAGAGAGATCTCCACGGCTACAGATCACCATATCTACGCACAAAGCTTGCGCCTCATCCACATCCATACATCTCGTTGTACATGCTCTCCTGTTTCTCATACTTTTTACCTTTCCTTCAGTTAATTTTTTACCATAAAACACGCTTCAATTTTTTCCACGATGCACCTCTTCCTTGCTTTTATTTAATTTCAGTCGTACATATCATATATATATTCGTTCCGTGAGTCTTTCGCAAATCATTCTTTCAATGTGACCAAAGTATCTCAAGATTCCTTTCTTAATTCTACTTAAACATCCGACGGCAGCCATAGTTTAACGGTTAGCATTCATGCTATGCAAGTGGGTGTCCCAGGTTCAATTTCTTTGCTTTACGGATTGGTTTTACTCTTCGACCATTTTACATCTGAGTTTAAATTGTTCTGTACCTTATATGTTGCTTGTCGAACATTATCATCAACTTGAAAATAACACTTCTGAAATAAAAATCAAACTCAACGAAAGGGTGCATTTGTCAAGACTGTGTGCTTGTTGAATTGCAACAGCTTCCACACAATGCACCAATACATTCAAAGGCGTTGTTCATCTGCAGGATGGCGGACAATCCTACTCGATTACGAGGAATTGCCTATCTATAGTACAGGTATCTATTTTACTATAACATACATTTCTTACACAGTTAAACAGTTATCCGATTATTTTATACTCTATCAAACAGTATTAACATATATTAGATATTCTACACAAGGTTCGTATTTATATTAAACAGTAGTGATAAGAGCACAACAAGTGCAGTGGAAATGCGTGCCTTACGTAAAATGTCTGGTATACTAAACATTTTAGTACTTATTTTCACTATATTCAAACTCACACTGTCGAGCTTTTTGCTTCTTCCTCTAGTTTGTTTTCTTCTTCCCCCCACTAAGAAAGGCAAATAGTGTCACTGCATATTTGATGAAAGAAGTCGTATTAAGATGTGGAAACAAATTTTGTCAAGAAATATCAGGATTTGCTTGGCAATTTAATATTCATTTTGGTTTGCGTCTCGGCTCATAGCAGATACGGAGATTTTATTAAATAAAATAACGGTGCTGCTCCTGGCTAATTTAATTCGGTGCGACATCGGCGTGATTAAATTTTAATATTTTAAACGCGGGACGCTGAGATACAGATCTGAGGAAAAAGGCAGCGCGTGGAAAAATATAAAATATTATATTTTATTTATATTTAAGACATTAACATCGCGGAGGTTTAAAAACATTGTAATTTGTTGAATCAAACACTGTTTATTCCACTTTTTGTAACGGTATAACCTTACCGGTTTCAAGGCTTTCACCTCATCATCAGGGGGGCACAAACAAGACTGAATTTGATTCGAACTGGTACCGAGATACACGCTTCTAACGGTAAGCATTCGGATTGGGGGCTGGAGGTTGAGGGAGGCATGGGACAACCTCGGCGAGCAGCGGAGAGATTCTTGGGATATATGTGTTTGTCAGATGTACATTTTCTAGCGATGATGTAAAATTTTTACATATCAGTAGTAACGGAAATAAATTTGACAGATTAGAGGCCCTGGAAATTTCTAAGTCAGTGCATCGAAACGAACATGTGGTAAACACATATATCCCAAGAATCTCTCCGCTGCTCGCCGAGGTTGTCTCATGCCTCCCTCAATCTCCAGTCCCCAATCCGAATGTTTACCTTTAGAAGCGTGTATTTCGGTACCAGTTCAAATAGAATTCAGCCTTGTTTGTGCTCCCCTTATGATGAGGTGAAAGCCTTGAAACCGGAAGGGATATACCGTTAGAAAAAGTGGAATAAACAGTGTTTGATTTAACAAATTACAATATTAAATATTAGTTTATTTTTTACGTTACGAATTCAATATATTCTTTTAATGATTTGTCATAAGTCATATACATGTTTTAAAATGAATAATTTACCACATTTTTGGCCATGGCTCATGCTGTTTCAATTAATTCTAATACATGCTTTTAATCGTTAGTCACAGGCTCAAAACACGTTTTGCCAAAGATTAAATCGATTTTCGAGCTTTAATAATAAATTTTAGCTACAATATTTGCTTTGCATGGTTAATGCTAAGCATCATCAGGAACACGGAATTTCCTGTTAAGGTAGGTAAAGAGAAAAGATCTCTCCTTCATTCTACCTTACATACATTTTTCGCTTATGTCACGTTCATACTCTTTTTGATTTTTGTTTTTTTCCTTTTTATTGATGATATCTCACTTTATATGAAAAGGAATGTTCGGGTGATTGTCCGTCTTTGTGAGGTTTGTGGGTGTATGCTTAGGTATGTGTTCATGGATTTCGTGTGGGTGGATAGTTCTTTGATGTTTTTTTTTGCTTTATTTACGTTTGTTTGGTTGTTTGGAAGAAATTGCCACCAGGCAATAAGGCCGCCAGATTGTATTTGCAATTAAAGTGTTTAATAAATAAATAAATACTCCTAATTGGGATATTTATGTGTTATCAAACTTCTCGTTAAAAAAATATTTTAATGTGTTTTCAGAATATTTCTAGTGCCTGAACAAATATCGAGAACATTTTCTAGAAGTTTGTAATTATTTGAAAAAATCATAAACGATGAACTTGATTTAAAAAGTACATGTCTTTCTTTTAATAGCCAAACGTTCGAGTATCTATCTATCTTTAAATAGCCAAACGTGAACCTAACCTTTTTTATTAATTTTTTTTTGTTCAAATAGAAAAAAACAATAAAAAGCTTTGCAAATAATATATTTTTTTTCCTTTTGTCAAAAATAGCTCTTCAAGTATTAATTATCCAAAAAAAGTAATACTTGATCAATTAAAAAAAAAATACTTGACAATTTCAATGCAATGACTATCAAATATATATTAAAAACAAACAAGTAATACCTTCAAATAAAAATAAGACAACTTTGATAAAAAATGTAACATGGTTGATTTAAAATGTAACATGGTTGACTTAAAAAGTAACATAGTTGATTTAAAATGTAACATGGTTGATTTAAAATGTAACGTAGTGGATTTAAACCTATGTTTTTATTTGCGATTTTACTTGGATAAGAGAAGAATTTAATTATCTTCTCTGCTTCACAAATGTTGTATTTGTCACCCGCTTTCTAAAGTTGTCATGACCTTAACAAATCTAGATTTGTTAAAGCCATACTAGACAGTTTTTGATTAATCTAGAGAGTGTTGGTGCATCGCTACCCTTTAAGCTTGTATCCTGCTCAAGCGGTATTCTCTAAACCATTTTAGGTGTTATAAAATAATATTAAATAGAATAATTTCTATCAAAGATATTCAAATAAAACAACAAGCACGAAGAAAACCCATAAAATATACTTTGAACAGTGTTAATTGACCATTCTGAAAATAAATTATTTAATTTTATAATAGCACTCCTGAAAATATGCAAATGTATTGACACATAGTTATAAATTGAACATTAAAAGAAAAAAAAAGTTTTATGACGCTACTGACTTCGAACGAAATATTTCTACGACTTGTTTATTACTAGCAGATATCAACGTGGCGCAGTGGCGTAACGCTTTGGGGGTCGTGCGCAAATAAAGAATGAAAATTCCCCGTTCGATTCCCAGGGGGCCAGCCTCCCCATGCTCGCAGATTAACTCGTTGGCGCCCCCCTGCTCCCTGGTTCTGCTAGTTACATCCCTTAGTCTTTCCAGGAATCAATATCCACTTTTCATATTTTGGGGGTAAGGACCACCCCAGTTAAGGAAAATAAATTTACAAATAGAATATACCATGAAATCGTGCCCTTGTTTGCTATCAAAAAGGTACAGAAAACAGAACTCTCTAATTTTCTTTGAAACTGTTGCATTTTCTTAATGATAACGTGAACATTTATTCCTTTTTTTGTTTTAGTCATATAGTTTCATCTTCGATTGATCTATTAAGAATTATTTTCACACAAATACATCACATCTCTTTTTACATATCTTAATTTTCGGCCCGTTTGGCACTGCTTTGAAAATAAATTTCAAGATTTATAAGATGTATAACACCTTCAACAACATTTTAAAGAGGTTGAAAAAAAAATTTATACAATTTTTTTTCTTACTTTCTATTTATCCCCATTCATCACTTTACGGTTCTTTTCCTTTAATCCTACCAATATTTTAAATATTTTTCATTCCCTCAACACCACACAAAAATATAACTCAAGTAGGACGGTTTGAAGAAATTGCTGAGAAAAAAATTCGACTACCAGATGTATAACGTGAAAATAATATAAATTATTAAAGACACTAAGTATTTTTTCATTGCCATAAAATACCTCTTGAAATGTTAGTTAATGCCATCATCCTTTTAGCAAATTTTGGAAATTTTCATGTTATAAGATCCATCACTTAAACGTGATCATCTTTGGTGCTAAAATCTAGTCTGGGTCTGGGCTTTCTCCAGAATTCACCTCTACTGGTCTCGACCTTGTATAACTCGTCGTTAGTTCTCTATTATCAGTGTTACCATATCCGTGGACATGTCCTTCATTCTTAATTTCGGTCTACCAATTAATCGTCGTCTTTCAAACATGCTGTTTGGGAGGTGAGCGCCTCATTTAAAAAGTATTTTAAGAACTTTATCTCTTCCAAATGTCAACACAGCTGAGTTTTTGGATTAAATTCTTCATAGTTTTATTATATTTTAGCTATTAAAAATATTTTTGAATGATTCAGAAAGGGAAGAAATCCACTTGAAAGATCTAGAGGGATGTGAAATTTGCAAATTTTACTTAAACTTAAATCTCAAGATGGTTGAAGATTTGACTCACTGTGAATAGTGTCATGGCAGATCTGCCATAACAACCCTTAAAGATAAGTGAGAATAAGATGGCGTATTGATTATTCTTTTCAATTTTTCTCCAAAAAATGTGATAAGTAAAATATAGCCAGTCAGATGTATTGCCATATAAATTGCAAATAAGAACATCACAGATTTGGAAAAAAATCTTATTATTACTTTATTTAAAGTGCTGTTATTGGAAAGAAAATTTAACATCATATTTACCCTTTCTTTTCATGAAAAATTTAAGCTTTTGTACCTCAATAAGCTGTTTAAAATTAAATGGATTGAAATAGTATTATGTCAATATATGTGTATTTTGAAAAAAATACTTGTCAAGATGAAGATCATACTTCAAAATAAATTAATTAACTATATATTATTTTAAATGAACAATAGTTTTTTCAAGTTATTTCAACTAAAACGGTAAATAAGCTTCATGTTACATAACACGTAAGCTAAGAAAATACAAATATTGGAATTTAATAAGATCACCGAATCAACTTTGGCGCTCTCATTTCAAAGAACGGACAAAGTGAAACAGATATCTGAAGATGAATTGGATTGGCAAAATCGCTATAATAAGTCTGACTAAGATATGGATTCCCATTTCTATATAAAGAAAAACCTAAATCCGTCTAGTGAAATTACTTATATGCTCCATAGCAATGCTTGATGAGAAATAAGGAAAGAAATATGATGGATACGAGTACTTTCGAGATGTAGTATTAGAGGTGAATGCTACATATTATATGGACCGCAAGGTGTACTATTGTCTCTATCAATAAAAATATCGCGATTACCAAAATACTTTTAACGGTATGCAGGAAAATAATCATAAAAATAAAAGAACAACGGAAGATTTAGCAAACTGATGATTATTTGGACAGTTGAGAAAACAACAGCAAGATGAAGATCTCTTAAGTTGAATGGACCAAATACAGGAGTTAACAGCATTATCTTCAAAATGTTACCTTTAACATGACCTAGAACCGGAAAGTATGGATACAAATGGTGCACCAAGCTTTATAAAACCACTATGCTTAGCATTTAGCACACGATAAAGAAGAAAACTACAATATCAGTCGGGAAGGAAATCTTTTGTATCATTATCAATACGATTTACATACCACAGATGCCACTTGAAGACGATCTTAATATTTTTTTCGCAATTTTTTTCTAATGTGCATTCAGTTTATAAGTAATAATATTTATTGTATCGATCAAACACAACATTCGAAGATGCTGGAACATAACTTAAGATCTCCCTCACCACGGAGCAGTCAATAATCCCAAAATGAAAATAAATATCACTGTAAGAACGGACGCGCGTGACGATATGTCACGAATGGGGGTCGGGGAGGGACGCACTCTCCACACACGTACCCAACCCTCCACTCGCCTCCCCCAGTGGTGATCAATGAACCCCATGGGATTCCACCAATGTAGGGTTGACATTACTGTGACAAAAAATTTACTGCAGGTTATTAAATTATATCTTAATTTATTTATTGCATCCTTATTTTTTATGAAAGAATATTAACATGACAACTACATTATCTTGACTTCAGTTATATTTAAATAACTTATATGTAATAACGCCATTTCCCGTGTGGGGTAGGCAGAGAGGACATACAGCCAGATATTCCTATCTCGACACACATTATTCGCCTCTTCTATATCCATCACATCACCATCACCATCAGCCTGTATCAATCCACTGCAGGATGTAGGCCTCTCCAAGTTGTCTCCACAAAATCCTGTCCTTTGCACATTGCTGCCACATAATACCTGCATGCTTACGTATTTCGTCCACCCAGCGCGCCTTAGGTCTTCTTACAGGCCTTTTTATACCTATTGGGTACCACTGGATTACTTCATACGTCCAACGATGGTCTGTTGCTCGGGCGATATGTCCAGCCCACTTCCACTTGAGTCTTTTTGCAACCTCTATAACATCTTCAACCTTTGTTTGGGCTCGTATCCACTCATTACGTTTTCGGTCTCTTCTGGTATAACCTAGCATGCACCTCTCCATGCTGCGTTGTGTTGTTTGGAGCTTTTGTAACATTCGTACCGATAAAGTCCAAGTCTCGCATCCATATGTTAGTACTGGCAAGATGCATTGGTTAAATACCTTCCGTTTGAGGCAGATTGGGAGATTGCTCTTGAAGATGTAGTTTAGTCGTCCAAAGGAACTCCAAGCTAGTTTTGATCTTCTATTTATTTCATTTAAAGCACAGTCTTCAAATGTAATACTTTGTCCTAAGTAGATATATTGTTGGACTTGTTCTAGCTGCGTACCGTCCACCTGGATAGTTGTGGCATCAGCAAAGCGGTTTAACATATATTTTGTTTTATCAATATTCATTTTTAAACCTGCTAATTTGCTTGCCTCCGCTAATTCCAGTATTTGGCTCTGCAGTTCCTCAGGACGTGTAGCGAAGGTAATAATATCGTCTGCAAATCTAAGGTGGCTCAGATATGAACCATTAACGCAGATTCCTTTATTTTCCCATTCAAGCTTTTTGAACACATCCTCCAGGGTAGCGTTGAATAATTTTGGCGAGATGGTATCGCCCTGGCGGACACCTTTACTTATTGGAAATTTATCTATATCCATATAACCTTCTAATTTAAATTCTACAATTTCTCTGTTCTTTTACATTTCCTTTCAACGATACTTTCTTGGTCTTCTTCTACCACACCATCCACACACATTTGTAGTGTATATTTGTTTTGTTCATATTTCTCCATTCATTCGTTCTACATGTCCAAAACATATCAGAGTGTTTTTATTTATCTTACTCAACACATCAGCCTTAAGTTCATATTCGCCCTTAATCACTTTATTCCATCTTCTATAACACTTTAACAACTCATGTTTTCTCTGTGCACGTAATACAACAGTTTTTCCCATCTACATTTCATTGTATTAAAATACTATTGTGAACTATCCTCTCCATAACGGCGCTCTAGTTCGGGACTCAAACACACTAACATTAACAAATTGGACTCATACACACTAACATAAACACTCAAACACACTAACATTAAAAAAATTGGACTCATACACACTAACATAAACACTCAAACACACTAACATTAACCGGCAAGAACAAATCAAAACACATTAAACAAATCACTTTTGGAATCTATAGTACGCCCGAGCGATAAATGTAGTATACTTTATTTGTATACGGTACAACCTTGTGGAGTTATCGCCATGTAGTAATGTGCTCCAGCAACCAAAAATATATTTAGGAGGCCTTGAGTAAAACGCTGACTGAAAACCAAAAAAAACTGGATTTCAGGGACTACCGAACCCGTAACAAGACATACATTTGGCGTACTAAGCCACGGAGGTCGTCAAATTGTAGTAAACTTTCGTCGTATACAGTACAACCAGTCAGGTTTATTGTCATGTGACAATTCTCTCAACCCTGAAACATGTTGAGTGAAGTCTTATAATGATCAAAAACTGTTTCGCCTCCTCTACTTCTAGTCTGAGTTCAAGATATGTTAAGTACATCACTCAATGATGAACTAGTCATTTTTATAATTTAGTCTATCTTCGATGAAGATTGTCCGTCGTCGCCATCAATACTTGCAGTTACTACCAGCCTCTCCAAGCTGTATTGTAACATGTTCAAAGTGTGGCAGTATTCATTCAACACTTGTATTCGTATAACTTAGCAGTCTTTCTTTGACCTGTACATCTTGGAGATGGACACATTGTTTGGGCATTCATAAATGAAAACATGTTTGATAATATTGTTGCTATTGTGGTTTGAAAATACAACTAAAAGCTTAGTAATTAATCAAAACAGGTCAATAAAAAGAAAAAATATATATTTCTTTCAGTAAAGACAAATATATACTGTTGTTTTTCTAAAAAAAATATTAACTTAAGTAACCAAACCCCTTCTATCAAACTTTGGTCCCTTCATAAGTGTACCCATCCTTGATTTCCCCGATGTAGACAAGAAGCACATAAGTTCGAGAAGGTAAAGGAGTCACGACCTTGTCACACATCATTTTTGTTGCAGCATTTTATCATTGGCCACTTCAGCCGGATTGGCTGGGGGAGCTTTCTCGATACTGCTGTTGCCAGCCACCCCTTGCCGTTTCTGCTCTCCTGGTATGTCACGCATTCACTTTTATTGATATTCGCCCGCTTTGAGGCTGGAAACTTATTTTTATGGACTTGAAATTTTATTGATATCATTTTTATTGAAGAAGAGAAAACTTGTGTGTATGGTTCCTACGTAAAATATTTTTTTTCGGAGATCGTAACATAATTAAATGAATCTTATTTAGAATAAAGCCTATAAAATTTGATATTTTTATTAATATTCGTAATGAATAAAAAAGAGAAAGGAACATTTAAAAAATTTAAATAAATTTTGCAGTTTTCATCAACCATGAGGTATATTTTCTGTTTTAATATTATTTATTCAGGCAGTATTGACATTGGCATTAAAGCTCTTAATCTAACAGTTTATTTATTTAAACGGTTAAATGATAATTTTATAGTAAGTAAAAAAATACACAAATACCATCACGCCATGTCCCGTTTAGGGGTAGTCTTGAGGACAGATCTGAACGTCTTATTTACAAGAATAAGTATAAAAATGAAAACAAAAAGTATTGTAGGTACAATAGGAAAAAGGCAAACCCAGAAAGATAATACAAACTACGAGTATATAACTTGTCATTTTATTATTTATAAAAAGAAAGCAATGTATCAAAACAATAAACTCGTATAATTTATTTAATTCAACCCGGCAAGAACAACCTTTTTATTTTTGTAAATTGTCGCAATCATATGAAAGTCCACACAATGTCAATACTGATTGCCCAACATATGTTATCTCTTAGACAGAAATTGTAAAAAGAATTAGCTCTTACTGCATTACTGTGGAATAAAATATTATATTTAACATACATACGCCTATAAAGAACTTGTATGTAGCCTGACAAGCTGAATTAGTTCCGGACCGTTAAAATGGAGCAGCAAACCATATGCAATATTGTGAGGTCAATATTTTCTCTCCCGACAGCGTTGTGAAATTCCCATATTATCTCTATTGTATAATATCCTTAATTGTCCCGCCACCCCCTCTTTTCTATCCGAAACGTTTTTTCAGCGTCTTTTCTATTATGGACTTGCGGTACGCTCAGACAAAAATTGTTAATTGACCTTTAAACGATCTTCTTTTTATACGTTGTCCTTTACTATCCATCCAGTAAGGCTGGATGGATAGTAACCAGTTACAAACCTGGAACCAGTTACAAACCAATGTAAAACTCGCTTCGTCCTCGGCATGTTTTAAGAAACGACTGAAAAAACTCAAGTTTTAATCAGTTATACAAAGTGTCATTCCTGATTTTTCTTTCTTCTCCACCATCCCTTAATTTTCCTTTTATTATGTATATGTTTATAAATTTCATCAAAAAGAATAATCATTTGAATATTTTTTGCAGCCATGTAACTTCTTTTGGAAATATCTTAAAAAAAATTGCGCAACCGAACGAATCAAATTCGCAAAAAGGGAAAAGTAAAAAGCCTTTATAATATTAGAGTGTGAACGAAGAGGTGGCAGAAGTGTTTTCTATATTGAATTGGATATCTGTGCTCTTTGTCTACCCAATAGATACCAATGTGATGGTAATGATGATGATAAAATAATAAGTTTGTTTCATATAACTCTATTAACTTTTTGCCCAATTATCACTTTCACTCAACGAGTGTTCTCAGAATGAATAAGCCAATAAATTAACTGAGTACCATATACAAGTTGAATAAAATCGATAATTAACTGAGTACCTGAGTACAAGTTTAATAAAATCGATAATTAACTGTACCATATACAAGTTGAATAAAATCGATAATTAACTGAGTACCATATACAAGTTGAATAAAATCGATAATTAACTGAGTACCATATACAATTGAATAAAATCGATAATTAACTGAGTACCATATACAAGTTGAATAAAATCGATAATTAACTGAGTACCATATACAAGTTGAATAAAATCGATAATTAACTGAGTACCATATACAAGTTGAATAAAATCGATAATTAACTGAGTACCATATACAAGTTGAATAAAATCGATAATTAACTGAGTACCATATACCAGTTGAATAAAATCGATAATTAAGCTTGAAGGCATGAGAATGATGTTTAATTTTTTTTTTTCAGTTTATTTGACTTTATTTTGTAGGGCACGAAAACTTTCTACAAAACATACTAGGTACATCAAAAAACCATTTTATGAGAAAGTCTTATGGTATCACATTATCCTTGTATACAGGACAACCTGTCGAGCTTATTGCCGTGCGGCAATCTCTTCCAATATACCACAGAATACCTTTAGTGAAAAT
Organism: Odontocerum albicorne; assembly: GCA_949825065.1. Taxonomy (NCBI): domain Eukaryota; kingdom Metazoa; phylum Arthropoda; class Insecta; order Trichoptera; family Odontoceridae; genus Odontocerum; species Odontocerum albicorne. Next base: position 6,809,416 of record OX463853.1, on the reverse strand, counting down.
CTAACTGGAATGATATTTAAATAAGTCTGGATTTCAACAAAAATTGAACGCACAACCCCAGGGCTGAAAGACAGGTAACCTCATCAACTAGGCCATAGAAGTCTTCATATATCAGAACGCCTTATCCCTTACGGGGTGAGCAGAGAAAAAATATCTCCAAACTTTTCTATTCAAGCACACAACTATCGTCTCCTCCACCTTCATACGTATCTCATCATGCACCATCTTCTATTATTAATACTTCTCACTTAACTTTTTTTCAAAATCTGGTCCATCTGGTCCAGCCACGTTTTCCTCGGTTTACCTCTTCTACACAGTCCTTGCACTTCTGACTTATATATTCACTTAGTCATTATTTTATCATTCAGTTTATCTACATGTTCAAATCATCTTGCTGAAAAAAAATATTCTAAAGAAAATGTTTTGTCCCATAAAACATCTATGCATCCGTTTCTGATGCCTTCATTTTACCTTCTTCCAAACACTGGTACTCCACAAATTTCCTCTTAGTGCACACATCTCTCCGTCATAAATCTTACTCTCATCATTCTGCCAAGTTCAAGTTTCACATTCATTCACCCAGATGGACACCATCACATTATTATGTAATATAATTTTTGCCGCTGTTGATATTGCTCGGTTGCTGTCAATAACATTAAACTCTCCGTTTGCCTTGTTCCCTGTCGTAATCCTTCTTTCAATGTCCTTTTAACTCGCCCATCACACGTAAACATACTACCCAATTAATAGAACTCATCAATCCGTTCTGATTTTTGAGAGCTAGCCCATACACCACATATACTTTTTATCGCACTTCTTTCTGTAACCATAAACTTTGATTAAGCTACATTAATTGTCAACGCCACGAAGGTCTTTAATCATACATATCGAAAAATATTATTGTAATTTCTTAAATTAAAATTTGTAAAATCATACCTGAGATTTTTTTATAATTTTCTTTTATCATACTATTTTGTGCATGCTTCTTTTTTCACTTGAACATATTCACAAAATATACTGGGACATTTATTTTCCCCATTAAATGCTATCACTGACATTAAATCCCATTCCAACCGACCGACCCCCGGGATATTTTCCCAATCTGGTCATTAGAATGTGTGTCACGATCTGACATTAAACCAACCTTTACATTGAAAACGCAAAACGATGAAGAAACATAAAGATCGCCTACCTTTTTTAAAAAAAAAAGAAAATTCCTTCTTTCTTTTCCTTTTTCTTTAATCTCTTTCATGTCAACATGTCTAGATTTGTAATGTCTGAGGGACCTTTTTATACGGAACATTAAGTCCGAGTGTTGTAAGGGTAGCCACCCTTTCGACAGACCAGTTTCGACAGTTTAATGGTAGACTTTTTTCTGATAGTGTCCGATCGGAAGATATTTTTAAAGGGTAGTTTTGTTATAAGGGTTGAATTGTTTGATATCGAATTGAATGGATGGTTTTCACCTTAAGAAGTAAACTTTTTATATTAACATTAAAAGCAGCCTTCATTATAAATATTTAACGAATTGACTATACGTACGAACAACTCTGATTAAATGGCGCCCACATGCGATATTAACATCGAATAATTGGTGTAACTTGGAAAGACAAGCTTACCAATTAGGATGTTATTAATTTCACCGGAATGTTATCGTCTGCAATGCTCCAAAAAGTTAAGAGAGACTGCGCTAGGTAAGATGTCTGTATCAAAATGGATGACGATAGGTAACCAAAGGATATACCCGACGGAAAAATATACACACACACAATCTCCCTATTGAGGTTGACAAAGAGGATAAAGCACCAGAATTTCTTATTGTTACACATATTTCGTATCTTCTACATCAATACACCTTCTCGTACAACTTCTCCGGTCATTGAATTAATCGAATCATTATTTCTTAGGTCTTCCTATATCACGCAATCCACTTAAATTTGCACTGTGTATTTGTTTTGTAAGTGTTTCTTCATTCATTCGTTTAATGTGCCCAAACCATCTCAGAGTGCTATTATTCTCCTTACTCAACACATTAAGGAGCATAGTCGCGCGGTACCGCATTGAACATCCGCATTAAAAGTCGCCAGTTCGAACTCCGTGTTATGCTACTCACCTCGAATGATACAGGCATTTTTTCAACTTAGTATTCGGGGGCTATAAGATACCTATGACTTCGGTCACATCTATTATTTCAAAAAAGAGAAAGAAAAAAACATGTTGGTTTACTCCGATCGTCTCACTTCGATGTGCCATCGGATCCAGTACAGTTGTGTGGCCGGTGAGTTTGCTGGTGTGCAACGACTGTTACTTAAAAAATCTCCAAGGCACAGCTGCGCTTTCCGACTGAATTGAAATTTGTAATGAGGAGGGAATTATCGACTACGAGGCGCAGCCACGATGACGGTGTCAACATATCAGCATATTTTGTCGTACACATTCACAACTAATATATTCTAATGCACGCATTTCCACAGCATTTCTTCAGCTGTTTTCAGCCCCTTTGCTTTCCACTTTACACTACTATATATCAAAATTGTTACAAAAAACTCTTGAGGACTTGTCTTAACTAAGCTTAATAACTTAAAATAATTCTCAACTAAGCTTAATAACTTAAAATAATTCTCAACTAAGCTAAACAACTAAAAATAACAAATTTCAACTTAGATTAACAACTAAAAGTGTGCTCAACTAAGCTTAGCAAATAACAATAAGCCTACGTTAACTTTAACAACTTAAAATAAGTCTCAACTAAGCTTACCGTTAACGAAGCTTAGCAATGAATTGATAACCTCTGTTAATTGAAAAAAATATTATTCATCGGTCAACTTTCAATAATTTGAAGACGACACATAATTATAAGATAATACTTCCAATCAAACGATGACCAGTACTATTTTTTGCAGAATTCGAGGAGGTGTGGTCATGAAAAATTACATACAAAGTCAATGTTTCAGTAAAAATTAATATGCAAATACTTTTGACAACATTACTATTCCCTTGTTTATTAGTTATTAACATCGTCGCATAATAAGTTTTTCCTGTATATTTTCAATATATCGCATCAAGTATCAATCCACCTGTATTTTAAGATGCTTTTTGAAATCATCAATCCTGATTTCAAGTATCTTGTCAAATACTTTTCGCTTATTACCAGAAATAAAAAAAATCGTGAATTTTAACAATATTTTTAGTTTAATACCACATGGCAACCAACACCAGAAACAAAATCATACACTGTGTTGCGATAATGTATCCATGGTTTAGGGTTCAGGGTGCAGGAAAGCATCACTGGATTTTTTTATGATCAAAAACGTATGCATCAACATGGTTGTCACTTTGGAAAAAAAATATTAAAATTAGTATTGTAAAAGATTTTTTTTTGTATTTTAGGTCTATATATTTTTATTTTGAGTGAAATTAGTACTGATTTTGGTGTGTGACACATTTTTTAATTGCATTATTAATATCCTTACAATATAAAGTCTTTTTTTTAATATACTTTCAGGAAGCATTTAAAGACCTTGGTTTTTGATAATCTTTCAGGTAAATTTTTATAGTAATATTACCTACCTACTGCAGAGTTTATTTCCATAAGAGAAATAGTATGAATGTATATATAAAATTTCTTTCATAAATATTGTTTGCAGCCCTAGTTTACTTTTTATTCCTTCGCCATAACGAGGTCGTAAGTCCCCGGTATTGCCAGCATAAAAAAACTGAAAAGTGAAAAATAATCCCTTTACAGCGTTACCGGCTTTAAGGGGACGATTTCGGCCGCATTTTGCCGCCCTTTTGACATTCTTTTTTTAATTTTATTTACACCCCACCGGTGGGGGAGGGTGATACTCGCGGAATTTAGGTTCTACTTTAATTCTATTTGCTCTTCCGCTTTGACTTCCTTTGCAAAATATATTGCATAAACCTTTCTTAAATGAAACTTCTCCCTCAATAGAAACATGACTTCAAATAACTTTAAATGATTAGCCTATTATTTAAGAAGATTCCTTCCGTGGTTGCAGTCCTAAGACTGGTTTGCAGCAATTTGAACTCTTCTCCTCCATTCCCCCCTGTCCTGTGCGGCTCTTTTTAAGTCTGTATATGTTGAGCAGCGCACGTCCACCAACAGGTCCTCCAGGTACTCTCGGCGTGGGCGTCCCCTAGAGTTTGTCCCCTCGGTCATGCCCTCCATTATGGCATGCAAGAGGCCCTCTTGTCGTATTATATGACCGATCCATCTTGCACGCCTTTCGGACAGGATCCTGAGCAGGTGCCTTCCTCCTTCGATTCGTTGGAGAACCTCTTCATTTGTGATGCGGTCTCTCCAGGAAATTCCTAATAGTCTTAAGAAGATTATTGAGGACTTATTAATAATTTCGATAGCCTCCTTAGCCAATTTGGGAAGAAACATGACTTCTACCCGAGGGTTTCGGGTTCAATTCTCGATGGTATCCACAAAAAAATTATATAACAATTTCCGTTTTTATTTACATCGATCAAAATTATAATAAATAAAATCGCTATGAAAGGTTCTACGGAGATATGAGTATTTTCAATGAATAAAATTAATGAACTCACAAGTCACGTTATTCCCTGGATTTTATGTAAAAATAATGTCCGAATTATTCGAGACGAATAGCATAGCGGGAAGTTCAAAGAACCAACCTTTTGCGCAGTCCAAAGCATTATCGCATAGACCTACGCTTACTTCCCTAGTTAAGTTCCATAAAATGAAACTTCTATATTTTTACATTCTCATACAGAATATTAATTAAATAATCTCTAGATGACTTCCAAAACGGCTGGCTTATCAGAAGATCAATTCAGACCAGCAAAACGTGCCACTCACAGCACAGCACAAGTCAACTTGTTTCTCCAGTTTTGCATAAAGCCATTTGAACTAAATCTCAAACGAAATACTCTTTCAAGCCACGATAATTTCCATTGGGAAAATACTTCAAATATTTTCTGCCATTCTGATACATACTCCAAACTTTAAATTGAATAATTAGATATACCAATAACTTAATAAATACGTGTATGTAAACAAAAAAACTATTTGCATTGGTCTTTTTTCATATTTTTTTTTTTAACATTCAGCCATCAAGAGTATTATTGGCATTATTAAATCAATAAAAAAAAAATTGTTTGTTGAACACTGATAAGGAAATATTAATAAATTATTCCACTTATGATATGAAAGAATGAAAATTCAACATTAAACATACTCGTACGTACATTAAATTAAATCAAAATAAAGCAAACACAAATTTCATTTAAATAATAATATAAAGTATATTTTAGTTTATATAATATATGGGGTGACAATTTATGACGTAATACGGAATTAAATGATTAGGGATAAATCTTAACTTACGGGTAACTCTGATATATTGAGAAAGATGAAGAACAGCACTCTGAGATGGTTTTTTTATTCATTTATTTATTTATTTTCTCAATACAAGCTTAGCCCAATTACATTGAAAAAAAAACAAAAAATGTTAGCATTTTTCGTTATATCGACTATTTCTCGTTACAAATAGCAAAATACTCGTATTTTCCCTATTATAAAAAAAACATGAAACAGTTTCAGAGTTACAAAGCAAAATCAACTAGATTTAAAGGCTCAAATAAAATTTATTTATATTAATCAAATTTATTGGAAATTTACGAAGATATGATTTTAATTAAAATATGTACACAAAACATATACTATAAACGAGCCATTTTACTATTGTCTAGGCTAAACATTATTTTGAAAACTCCGGGTCACACCTCATTCACCTAATGAAAAAAAATCTATCAGGATTACCAAAAATGAGCATGTTAGCTCTTTGTTCATATTTCATTCTTAGAATCATCAACATCAGTTTTTTTATTTGTATAGTGCTGAATAAAATGCCTTTCCAAGAATTCTGTAAAATCGTCTATCCATTGCCATTTGTTTTTACATTATGTTTTAAACTTTACAATTCTATCCACCCTGCGTACCTAAAATGTTAATAATGATTGGTAAATAAATCGTTTTTCAGAATAATTACTTGACGTTTCTATCTGATTGCACAGCCCGTCCTCAGGAGTCTTACGTTCCGTATTCACACGGTTAAATTAAAAAAGATTAAAAAACTTGTATGAGAGAACTAGAAATGCTGTATTAAATTATTGTCTTTTATTACACATTTGCTGTACACTTGTCTAACGATCCGGGAGTTGCAGGTTCGATTTCTGTTGGAATACAAATAAAAAAAAGTCACTTAACGTCTCTAACATATTTCTGCTTGTTTGGAAGAGCTGCAAAAAATTCGCAAGTTTATACTGCAAACAAAAGTATAATACAATGTGGTGTTGCGTCTTGAAATGGTATTTCATCCCTAATCCATCTTTCCGTGATTCTCACTTCCGCTAAGTTTGTTAGACGCTTAGGAATTTTCCGAAAGATTTCATTAAGACCGGTGGAGACTTTTACAAAATTATCCCCTTGTTTTAGAAAAGTTTCGCTAACTTGTGTGTATATAGGGTAGTCATGCGAGATGATCCAAACCGCCGTTCCTTTGAACACCACCAGGGGAGAAGAAAAAGGGAGGAGGTTGTGTGTTGCTGTATTTAATTATTTCACGAAAGAATATGTTCGTTATTGGGGTAGCGTTAGCGAAGGAAAGTTAAAGAAACCACAGGGTAATTTCGAAATATTTTCTATCAAAAATTTTCGCATTACTATCACGGGAAACTTTTGGATTCACCCTACTAATAATAATATGGGTAACGTTAATTTCCTTTAGTTATAAATGTTTTCGATGCTTTAAAAAAATATCGGATCGCTCTTTACTCTCAAACAAGAACAATTTTCTTTACTTAATGCTTCTGCTGGCATTTCTTACTCAAATTGAAAAATTAACATTATTATTTCTTGTAAACAGATTTTTATCAGTTAAATTAAATAACTTGAAATGTAATTCTACATTATTCGTAGAAATTGCTATGCTGCAAGAATTTTTCTGGGTGATTTGGTTTTTTTATTTTTTTTTATTAAACAAGTAAATTATTATACAAACATTTGTCAAGGCTATACCTATATACAAATTTATTACTTAACTAATCTTAATTATATGTTATAATTTATGAACTTATTTAATCTTATTTTCCTACATATCATTTTATTTTATTTATTCAATCTTAATATATGAGATCTTAGAAATAATTAACACCTACATACTACTTATAACTAGATAACAATTCTTACACTAATTATTCAGCAAAAACAAGTCCACTCGTTCAGGCTACTTGTATTCCATCACATTCACTCAGACCTTGGTCGTCCCAGCTAATACTGAAGGTGGACTAGTCAGGGAACAGATAATGCTTCGGGAGCTTGTGCTTATAACGGAAGGGTAGGTCGGATTTACTCTCGTAAGCCCCCAGGACAGCGACTAAGGGATTTCTGTGATTTTGTTGGCTTTTATAGAACTTCACGGTCCAAGCGAGGATGTGGTGTTGTAGGGTTTCTTCTCGCTGTTCAGCGTGAAGCCGGGTAAGATTTGTTCTGGGATGGGTGTTAAAAGATATCTTGAATGCCTTGTTCTGCACTCTCTGGAGTTTCAGGTGATCCGTGTTGCTCACACTACCCCAAACGGGTGCAGCATAGGTCAAGATAGGACGAATAAGGGTTTTATAGAGGAGGAGCTTATTTTTGGGTGAAAGGAAGCTGCGTCGATGAAATATCGAATTGATAGCCCCTATGCCCTTGTGACCCTTCTGTCTGATGGTATTCAAATGGGTTTTCCACGTCAGTCGCCGGTCAAGGTGCAGGCCGAGGTATTTAACCACATCCTGCTACTCAACCAGGCAACCACCGATGAATAAGGGCATTGACGGCACTCTTTCCTTGATTTTTCGGGAGAACATGATGGCCTCAGTTTTGGCGTCATTGATTTTGAGCCTCCAGTCCTGGTAGTATTTCTCAAGAATCTCAAGAGCAATCTGGAGACGGCGACCAGCTCAATCCACCTTGAGTGACGATGCGTAGCATGCCGCATCGTCAGCAAATAGTGCGAGTTTACAGTTTGGGGGAGTAGGAATGTCGTGTGTGTAAATGTTAAATAGACATGGTCCAAGTATACTGCCTTGGGGGACACCCATAAGGATGGGCCTGGCGATTCGTATACCCAAACGTGAATTAGATAAAAATATTAAATAAATGATATTTACTTGTTTTAATGTTACGGATAGATTCAAGTATTGTTATCTACGTTTTAATGTTAAGGATGTATTCAAGTATTATTATCTACGTGTTTTAATATTAAAGATAGATTCTAGAATCGTTATCTACGTGTTTTAATGTTAAGAAGAGATTCAAGTATTATTATCTACGTGTTTTAATATTAAAGATAGATTCAAGAATCGTTATTTACGTGTTTTAATGTTAAGAAGAGATTCAAGTATTATTATCTACGTATTTCAATATAAAAGATAGGTTCATGTATTATTATATACTTGTTTTAATGTTAAGGATAGACTAAGGATTATTATCTACGTGTTTTAAGATTAAAGATGGATTCAAGAATCATTATCTACGTGTTTTTATGTTAAGAAGAGATTCAAGTATTGTCAGCTACGTATTTCAATATTAAAGATACATTCACGTATTATTATATACTTGTTTTAATGTTAAAGGTAGACTCAAGTATTTTTATCTGCGTGTTTTAATGTTAAGGATAGTTTGGAGTGTTGTTATTTGCATGCGTGATTTAATATAAAGATTAAAGATTCAAGGATTGTTGGAATTAAAAATGTAAGTTAACTACGTTAGTATTAGTTTATAGATTATTATTTTAAATTTTTTGAATCTTAGAAAAAATGTTTGATTCATTTTATGGTGTTACGTTTATAAATTTTAGTATAGTGAACTCAAATAAAATGGTGGTGAATACAAAATTAAAAATAATAAGTGTTTTATTTGTTTCATTAAAAAATTATAGTTATTTTTTAATGTAAATAAATACACAAACTAATAAATAGATTTTTTAACCACATAGGAATGTTTGTCAATCGTGTGTTTTATCATAAAAATGTTTCATTTGTCTTTAATACAGTACATTGTTTTTTTTTAAATTTATTTAATAATTTGATAAAGTTATCTATGAAACACGCATTTGCTAAAGGCCCAGGCCCATGCACAAATGTATTACTGTAGAATTAAAGGACTCACCTAAATTCTATATTATAACTATAAGCTGGCTTAATTTTGATTTCCTACGTGTAATTTCTAAAAAATATTTAACACCTACATACTGACTTAATAATAATTCTTACAACTTAACATTATTACTTTAATAATTATTATTATGATTATAATCATTTAACACGTACTATATATAGTTCGGAAGTTCTAGGATGAGTCCTGTGACAGCTCACAAATTTTCCCCAATACAACCTTATGTAATGTATTTACCTAAATAACTTGCTATTTATTAGAATTGAGGCTTATATTAAAGTTGATAAAATAATTAAAATTACTGAACATCGCTACAAGCTTGTATTGGGGCAAATTTGTGAGCTGTCACAGGACTCATTCTAGAATTTCCGAACTATAGTCCATTCGTTCAGGCTATTTATATTTCATCACATTCACTCAAACCTTGTCTGTTCCGAGGCAGCTATCTGACATCTGCGATATTTAGACATAAACACGTATAAACATAAACACGTATAATAATAAACACATATAAACATAAACACGTATAAACATAAGCACGTATAAACATAAACACGTATAAACATTAACATATATATAGACATAAACACGTACAAACATAAATACGTATCAACACAAACAAGTATAAACATAAACACGTATAAACATAAACACGTATAAACATAAACACCTATACACATAAACACGTGTAAACATAAACATGTACAAGCATCAATGAATTTGTTTTTTAGATGTCATTAAAACACCCAAAAGCTGTATCTTAAAATCTTAAAATCAAAGTAAATACACCAAACCATGTAAGACGTTTCACATATAAAACTACCCATAAATGTTTTATTTTTCTGATAAATAGAAGAAAACTTAAGAAAACAGTTGATTAAACACGACACAGCAGATATGCCATGCCACCGGAAGTAAGGGGTAAGGGGTTTTTCCTCTGCGGCGGAAGTAAGATGGCTTCCTGTGTGAGTTACATGGCTTCCGGTTGTCATTTTTGTGGCGCGAAAATATTGTTGATATATACTTATTATGGTATAGAAGATACTCTCCTTAATACTACAGAGTACATTGTTTACAAGTACCTTTTTGTATTGTATTTAAAAATATGTGTATTGGCACTTTTAGTTATTTTTTTATTGTAGGTAATGGAGTGAAATATTTATAGAGTTATATCATACATACGACCTATTCTCACATATGGTATCGAAGCGAGGGCGGACACTGTCACGACAAAAAGTATGCTAAGGACAACGGAAATGAGAGCTCTACGCGCTATTGCTGGGAAGACTTTGCGTGATCGTGTAAGGAACACTTCAATCTGAGAGGTCTGTGAGGTCCAATATGTGGTCAGATGGGGACGACAGCGTCGACGATACTGGTACCAACATGTACAGAGAATGATTTCCACAAGAATTCCATACATAACTCTGCACGGGGTGCCGGATGGACGGCGTCCGCCAGGGAGACCCCCGAAACGATGGAGAGATAGCTGGAGCTCAGCATCTATGGGGAATCCTGCAGTAACATACTCTTGAGAGTCTACAGAAAGTTTAAGAATAAGAAGAAGATATCATACTTTAATCAACCAGATCATTTCTAGAAAAGGGAAACTGGGTTCTCTCAACGGTACTTGAACAGTAACAGCCAGTCATTCGATATGACTTTGATATGATAATATGCCAGGTCATTCGATATGACTGTGCCAATAGCAAAATTAACACCTTCAAATGGCGAAAAATACAATACAATAAACTAAAAACAATCAAGAAATAGGTTGTAAATGTAAATTAATATAGTACACAGGAAAACCCAAATCTAATAAATTACAAATAATATATGTATATAATCTCATAAACGTACATTAATACAATCTAAGTTAGGTCATACACATAAAATTAAACTCTAAAACTTTCAAGAGAAACAGCATCAGGTTTATTTAAAAACAAGGTGGATAAGGTGACAAATGGTGATGAGTTTGTCAGTGCGACAGACCAGGGGAGAATGGGGAAGGCACTCAATCTCCATTCTGCAGAGACAGATGGACGGTGCGAGCTGGAGCCTGGACCTCGGGGTGCATTCCTCGGAGGGTGGAGGCACTCTGGACTTGGGACAGACTGCTTCTAACGGGGATGCCCGGAGATGTGGTTTGTAACGATCTATTGGGTAAGTGGGGTTTCTGGAACCTGGAATATAAATTTAATTTGAACAGAAAAATTAATATCCACATTTATTTTTGTATTAAAATAATTTGTTTCTTTTTAAATTTACGTTACAATTTGTGCCATCTGTATTGAGAATATGGTGAATGAATGTCAACTTAAGACTGATGTGTTGAGTACGATGAAGAAAAGAACTCTGAAATGATTTGAGCATGTAGAACGAATAAATGAAGAAAGACTGGCACAGAAAATATATAAATTACATTTGAGTGAATGGCGTGTGAGACGAAGATCAAGTGCAGTACAGTTGGATTAAGTAAGTGATATTTTGAAAGAAGAAAACGTAGAAAGTCAGGGAAATCATAGAAGTTGTATGGAGGTTAAGTAGGCTAAAGATTTGTATCCAGCATGGAAATTCTAACACTATATCCTCTGTGCCTACCCCAACAGAGAAACATCAAGACGGTATGCATGTACCTCATCCCTATTCCTATTTTTTTGTGTTTAAGCTACAGAGGAAATAAGTTTATAAAGAGTTAATCTATATTTTTTTTACGCTTTCAATAATCATTTATTCATTCTTATTGTACCCTTCAACATACTGTATTTGAATTGGTGAATCGGATATTTTGAAGAGTATGGTCGGGAGACAACATTATATTCAGCTTCGTTAGTCAAACCTTTGGGTTCAGAACCATTGGAATAGAAACGGCACTCGAGTGAACGTTTTGACATTTTGAAAACCGTGACCGGGATATAACATTATCACCAGCCTCGTTAATCAAACCTTTGGGATCAGAACCACTGGAGTAGGCATGGAACTCACGGTTTGTCAGTGGACGTGTTGATCAACTACTGTATCATGTGAAGAAGGAACAAGTCTAGCGCGTGTTTTTATTGTTACTAGACGAACTTTTTAACTAAACTATTTAATTTAATTTTCTATATTATTTGTTTTCCTCATTCATTGATAGGTTCGCTCGCTCTTTGTATAGTATAAAAGAACCAACATATTTTTATTTATTCTGTTGACAGAATTAACTCTCATATTTAATATTTAGTGTATATAAATAAAATTCAAGTACCTACATTCAATATTGGTCTATTTTAAAAATGTCATTACAAAGCTCGGGTACTTTATACCCCTCTCTCGCTAGTGAAGTGTTGCACAGAGACTCTCGAGGTGGTGGCCGGCCCATCGTGATGGATTAATGTCCATCCTGGAGTAATTAAACGCCCGGCAGATCATCTGTCTTCTTGCGGAGCTTTTAATTTACACTCTCGCCCCACCCCTGCCCTATTATTGTGCTACATTTGGAGATAAATTTGCATACGAAAACCAATCCACAAAATACATAATTTCTGCTTATCAGTTAAATTAACTATACTCGTTTACTTGAGGGCTTAAAAAACTACACGAATATTTCAAATAGTAATTTTGACCACAATTGTACGGATGACAATTTTAATCGCATGCTAGTGGGCAAAGTATCTGTCTTGCATCCGGTGGTTTTTAATTCTCAAAAAAATCCAATCCAGCTTTTCGCTTAAACCTATTTAATATTTCCCATCCTGTGCTAAAAAAATCCGTGCGTTCCGGTGCTGTGTATTCAATACACATCAATAAAAATGAGCTTTTTAAAATCGGAAAAATAACAATACTCATAGCCAATCGCTTAAATTAATTAAATTTGAAGTCAAAAGTGATAAATATTGAATATTAATTGCTAAAAACATGAAAAACACAAAACGGACAAAGAGACCACCTGAAACGAATGCCCGAGAGCTACTGAAGCGAGAGAAGCGAGCTAATTGATATTCTATTTCTTGCGTTCCCATATACCGAAGTAGAGTAAAAGTGAGATTAGAAAAGCGTCGCTTTCTCACCCATAGCGTTTTTTTAGAATAAATATACCTACGTCACACACTGGCACACGTTTGATTGTTTTGGTGAATTTATTCCCGATTTTCACAAAATATCTGATGTAACTGATAAGTGCTAATTATTAATAATATTATTTAATCAGACACCTTCCAGCCCCGAATAGCGATTTCGATTCCTGTTGGTACTCATTTTATTTTAAATGACTTCTAATCTAAGTCTGATTTGGTTGAAAGAGATGTCTCAGTTCAGTTCGAGACCCCACTAAGGTTGTTATGAGGGTACAAAATAATTCCCATTCTGCGCGATCTAAGCTAGAAAATCGAAATCTTCTTTAATTTATATAGGCGTGACATCACGTTGTGATGAAGAAAGAATACTTAAAGGAACTCTTCCAGTAGCAACATATCTGACTGAAAATAATAGTAACTACTATGGACTTAAGGTCCTACGTCGCGGAAAAAGGAAAGGACTCACAGCCCAGTAAATATACTTACAAAGTGGCTTAAGACCTGGAGTTAAGGCCACCTAGTAAGTTGCCAGTATTTTCACTGTAAACTTTGAAACAATCCTTTATTGTCACTAGATCGGAGTAACCGATCGGTTTGCAAATTAACCATGTGAGGATAAGTGGTGATCCCTTTGCAAATTATTGACACGATTATCATTGCAGTACCACAAAATATGACCTTACAATTGATCGAGATGGTCTTAATCCTTCCTTCCCTGTGATGTGTAACTAGTATACATTGCTTCTAAAAACTTTAATATCTCTATAAATATATTAAATACTGGGTTCAGATTCTAGTTATTCCTCCGCAATACATTTACACATTGAATGAAAAATTAATATTAATCATAATTAGCACATTTCTGCCACGTCAGAGATATTTTGTGAAAATCGGGAATACAATCACCAATACAATCAAACGTGTGCCAGTGTGTAACGTAGGTATATTCATTATAAAACACCACTGTGGTTGAGGTAACGACGCTATTCATGTCTCACTCTCACTCTACTTCGGTATATGGGTACGCAAGAAATAGAATCTCAGTTCGCTTGCTTCTCTCGCTTTAGTAGCTTTCGGGCATCCATTTGAGGTGGTCTCTTCGCCCGTTTTGTGAATGTCGGCCGATATTTTTTTTCATGTTTTCAGCAATGAAATTTCAATTATTATCACTTTTGACTTCAAATTTAATTCATTTAAGCGATTGGCTATGAACATTCTTATTTTTCCGATTTTAAATCGCTCATTTTTACATGTGTATTGATGTGTATTGAATACACAGCACCGGAACGCGCGGATTTTTTAGCACAGGAAGGGAAAGGTAAAAAAATACAGCTGGGTAAAAAGACAATATGCAACAATATTATGCTTTAAAAGTAATTTATTTGATATTATCACAAACTTAAAAGTTCACGACTATCTTATATTTTCTTCAAAACAGATGTATCGAGAGTTGGATCCACTCTGCATATATGCTCATTGTTCAGCCGTTTACGGTTTTCTAAACGGAACGCATTTCAATATAAAATATTTCGACAGGCAAACTGGTCAACAGGGGAGGGGGTAGCACCACCAATACGTAAACAAATACGTTCTTCACATACCTCGACTTTCAGAGTTATAATGATGTTTTACACCAAGATAAATGTTTTCTTGTAATTTATTTTATCAAACACTGTTTATTCCACTTCATGTAACGGTATAACCCTACCGGTTTCAAGGTTTTCACCTCATCATCAGAGAAGCACGATGACCTCCGTGGCCCGGTGGTAAGACACTTGATCCAGAGGTTGCGGGTTCAATCCCCGCTGGAACCCAAATTTTAATTAAATAGGATTCCAGTCTGGTTAACACTTAGGGCCTATAAAAACATATTTCTGGTTGGTTGGAAGAGATTGCCACATGGCAATAAACTCACCAGGTTAAGAAAAAAAAAAGCACAAAAACAAATTATAATATATTTAAACCTCCACAATGTTAACGCCTTAACTATAAATAATACATGAATGTTTCCTTTTAATTTGGGTTGTATATCGTACGACCAGAAGGATTTCAATATGCCTTTATATTGAATCGTACGGAACTCCTTAAAAAATCCGCATTAGTGATAATAAAAAACATGGTTGGGAGATAACATTGAAATATAATTGTACGGCACCGGTACAAAGGACTGTAGAAATAGGTGGGTGGCTGCCGCTAAATGCTCGGAGATTTCGGCTCACGGTGAAAAAAGGTCGATGAAAAGTAGCAGGGTGAAGAGATTCCTCTTTAGCAGGTAGTAGATGGTCGCAAGTGAAAGGCAGTAGACTCGAGTGAACTGAGAATGTATTTTTTGACTTTTGGGCTCCTTATATGCGGCCAATCGCTCATCGTAAGCGCCTGTTTTCGCCCGTGCATGCCGTCATGACTTGCAAGATATCACAATTCTCACAAGTTTTTGCAAGCATGGCCAGCCGACTTTTGATACTGGCTCACGATGGCCGCGCATAAGGGACATTTCATTTACGGTCGTGACACAGCACGGACCTCAACAAACATAAAATTATACATAAAAAAATACCAATATTATACAAAATAATAAAACAAATAAATTATATGTTTTAGGTGACGCATACGTCCGATACAATACTATTGTCTTGGGCTCTATCAATCAGCTTTTGATTGTCGATGGTTAAAAAAAATTGTGCCAGTGCGGTAAAATAAATCGTCTGGCAGACAATATACGCACGCGCTGAGAGGTAAAGTTACCAACACGTTCAATGACGAACCGCGAGTTCCGTGCCTTAGATGTTTTAAGCCAGAAGGTTTGCTTACTGGGACTGAAGACAATATTGTTTTCCCAGAAACGCTCTTCAATTTGTCTGAAAACACTAATTCAGATATACGAAAAAACTAAATGGTTTCGTCACCAGGACAGCACTGAGCATTTCACGAATCAAATACTCTTTGGCAGGTGAATACGTTTGTTCTGCCTGAATAAACAACATGTCGTTGGATCACGGGTTACTTAAACTAGTCCCATTAAATATTATGCATGTCTTCACCGTGATGTCTTCTCCAAATCAAAAGAGAACTATTAAAAGCAATTCTAAAAGACCAACTAGGTTAAGTGGTCTTAATGAAACTATGTCTAAGTTGAAATTTAGACATAGTTTCATTAAGACCACTTAACCTCTGAAACAACTACCTGCTGTGGCTTGGATGAGTGGAGAGGAACATCGACGCACAGAGGGGAGATTTTCTTTGAAAAGGCATCGCCACCTTGCTCTGACTTTCCTTGAAGATTTCTTAACAGGTTCCGAACAGGAATTGGAAGAATCAAGAAAAACATGGGAAAATGGGTAATGTTATATGATGAATTGCATCTGCATCTGTAGTAAGAAGCAATTCATGCCCCGCTTGCAGCATTATCCGAGATGCCGGGTGTCTTGCACAGAAAAGGATTTGGGTCATGAACCACCCAATACTATGTTACCTTGTCGTATATGTTGGCAATATGTGTTTGATATCCACCACTTTGAACTGGAAGCTTTAAGAGGAAAGTTTTTTTTCATAATAGGCAATCCACCCAGAATAGGACAATTTGCGCCACCAAATAAAAGCTTCTATGCAATTATATTAGTCAATATAATAAAACTAATTTAACAAAATGACAATTCTACATAATTCAAAGTTTCAACTGATTAAGCTTCAAATTTACAAACACACTATCTATAGTGGAAAAGTTCCTCGAAGAAAGAAAATTCGTCAACATTCATTGGATGCGGCAAAAATAAGGCCTTTTAGTAAATCAAATCTGTCTCGCAAATGACAACCGAAAAATACACGGTCTATAGTTTCATCATCCAGCCTACATTGGCAATATGGATTCTCCACAATACACATTTTGTAAAGATGACTAGCCACCACGCATTGGCCCGTCACATGGCAGTACACTTCTATCTTATTCATTATTTTATATTAAACCACGGTTTCAAAGGGATAGATTGCTGGATTTGTTTATATCTAGAGCCCTTATTTATTGCAGTTATGTCACAATCCCACCCAAATCCCATCGGTGCTAAAAGCCACAGACGTTATCGTTGGTAATTTTATCGATTACTGAGGAATGTTATTTGTCCTTTTTTTGTTAAAAACATGTTTGTTTAGTTAAATTTGATTTGTCCCCTTTGCAATAGTCAAACTATCAAAATAAAAAACCCGCTATCCATTTCCACAGAATCAGGTGTTATTCTCGTACCTTCCAAGATCCCGGGAACCTCCCTCCTCCAGTTTGCCGTATTCTTTCTAGTTAAACTCATAGGCCATTTGTTTCCCTCCAATCTAATTGCCACCACAAATTACTGCGGACTATAACGGTCAGACACCAACTTAGTTTCCCTTCACGACGTTAATACTTACACACCACGTAGGCAAACTTTCACAGGGACAGTTTTACGACAATCTCAAATTTGTTTCTACATTAATTGTCCATTTTTGTAATCTCCATTAATCAGTTTGAAATGTTGAAAGGTATGGCGTGAAAGACTACGACGTCATTATCATCGCCACCATGCCAAATTACAATTAGAGTCAGCGGATAAAACAGATCTCCACTTCATTCTATCCTGGCACACGCCTTTGACTTCTGCCATATCCATGGTAATCATATTTATTTTAACACTTTTATTGTAAATACAATCTAGTGGGTGTATTGCCAGGCGGCAATCTCTTCCAACCAACTAGACAAAAGTAAAAAAAGCAAGTTACATGGTCGCATAAATCATTCAAATAACTATCCATCCCCACGAAATCCATGAACACATACATGAGCATACGCTCACAAACCCCACAAAGACGAACAATCACCATAAAATTCCTTTTCATAAAAAGTAAGATATCATCAATCAAAAGAAAAGGAAGGGATGGTGGAGAGGAAAGGAAAAAAAATCAGGAATGAAACACGTTATATTACTGACAAGAAATTAAGAGTTTTTTTCAGTCGCTTCTTAAAGCATGCCAAGGACGGAGCGAGTCTTATATCGGTTTGTAGCTGATTCCAGAGTCTCACTGCATGGACAATATAGGAGGATGTTAAAAAAGAGGAGCGGTGAACTGGAAAGGCCAATAAACAATCTCTGTTTGAGCGTTACGCTAATCCATGATTCGAAAGACGCTGAAATTTTTCGGCGAGATAAGAGGGGGCGGGGGGACAGTTAATAATATTATACAATAGAGACAGTATGTGAATTTGGCGTCTATTTCTAACATTCAACCAGTTCAATGCCTTCTGGTATGAAGTTATATGATCGTACTTTCGTAGGTTGAAAATAAATCTTGGACAAACAAAATAAATCTTATATAATCATAGTATCCTATTATAAATAGGCGAGACTGTGTGACATGGATGTGGCATGTACACATGACATGGGTGTGACATACACCTCGTTATGTATACTCTCCTATTATAAACAGATCTTATTTACGGAAAACATAAGTAATCCTGTTGTTATTATTTTTTATATTTTTACTTTAAAATATGCGTGTGACATTTTTAAAGGTCCTCCTAAACTTCCAATACTTCAACATTTGCGGTGCAGCGAACTGGAGGACTTCACGTTGAAAAAATCTCCATTCCCAACGGTGACGTGAGCACCATGATGGTGACACTGGTAATCTAGCATGACAGTGAAATATAAAACGTCCACATCCATCTCTAAAGAAGGCCCGATGGTCAGAGGGCTTTTTTTCTCAAACTTCCCAAGAGTCAGCTTTTACCCCTTCTTTTGTGTGGAAATCTAAGTGACGTCACTGAAAAAGCCACCCACCCTACTCATAATCTCCAATCAGAATGATATATTTTTCTACGTAATTTGTTGACAAGTTCGAACAAAGCCATCATACTTTTTTAAATAAAATATCATTTGAAATACGTCAATTGGCACGCTTAAATGGCTTGATGACTCCACCCTGCACGAAGCCTAGGATAATCTTTTAAAGGGTCCATTGTCTAACAGCTTCCCTTATATTTAAAGAAGAAACGAACTCATGGCAATTTGAGGAAAACCAAATTAAATATCACTTGGTTGCGGTATATTTACAAAACCCTAACCAATTATCACCCGCGATAAAAAGTTGTCTGCTTTCGAGTCACCAAAAAGGATTATAACAAACTTGGTATAGATATCAAAAGCACTTATGCTTCTTTGTCAATTATGACAATAATAATACATTAATAAAATAATCATATGCGAATATTTAACAATAAATTACGTTGTTATTTCACTTCTTACTAATTAGTAGAATGACGAAGTAATTTATTTTTAAATGTCCTATTATGAATTTCCATAAAGTTAAAACCGAAAACTTTGATTAATAATCGAAAATAATCAAATCCTTGTAAATATATCGCATAACAACGTAAACAAAAGAGTAATTAAAATCCACCTTCTAGTCTATAATAGCTTCACCTTAAATCAGCCATTACCTCCCACCACAGGCACAGGGCAAGTCTCAAGATTGGGAAATTTATCACCGGCAATAAACCCTTGCTGTATCGGCTCGGGAGCGCTTACTTCCTCCTGAAGGATACTTTTGTCATCAAACTACAAGTAATTTACAGTTACCACGTGATATTTCCGCTAACGGCCCTCTGGTTTATAGTGTGTGCCACCCTAAATCGTACTTCAGTTGTTCGAGTCTATTTTATTTTTATGGACATCGATACGTTTCTAGCTAAAGGGAGGAACTCTGAAATCTGAAAAATTCTCCATCAAGCTCTGCCCACAGTCCGCCACTTCATTTTCTCTTAAGTTAGGTATTGAGTGTAATCGTTAATATTTAACATGTTGTTGTATATGTAATGTTGCAAAAAATATGTATTTTTAAATAATTTTCGTAAGTTCGGCTTTTTTAATATCTTGGTTGATGGATTGAATAATTGGATGGATTGAATCCATTTTTAATAAAATATAAACCAAACATTTATTTTACATCATCGGTACTATTACTCTATGGTCAACATGGCCGCTTCACACCCAAACTTCTCGGGGTTAACCCTTCCTTCCCTGTGATGTGTAACTAGTACACATTGCTTCTAAAAACTTTGATATCTCTATAAATATAATAAATACTCCGTTCAGATTTTAGGTATTCCTCCGTAATACATTTACGCATTGAATGAAAACATAATATTAATAATAATTAGCACTTATCGGCCACATCAGATATATTTTGTGAAAATCGAGAATAAATTCATCAATACACTCAAACGTGTGCCAGTGTGTGACGTAGGTATATTCATTAAAAAAAACACTATGGGTGAGGAAGCGACGCTATTCACGTCTCACTCTCACTCTACTTCGGTATATAGGAACGCAAGAATAGAATCTCAATTAGCTCGCTTTAGTATCTTTCAGGCCTCCATTTGAGGTGGTAGCTTCGCCCGTTTTGTGAACGTCGGCCGATGTTTTTTTCATGTTTTCAGCAATTGAATTTCAATTTTTATCACTTTTGACTTCAAATTTAATTAATTGAAGCGATTGACTGTGAATATTCTTATTTTTCCGATTTTAAATCGCTCATTTTTATATGTGTGTTGATGTGTATTGAATACACAGCAACGGAATGCGCGGATTTTTTTAGCATAGAAAGGGAAAGGTTAATAACAAATAGTTTTCACATTAGTTTCATTTTGGTCCTTTTCCCATCTAAATATTGGGTCTTTACATGTGAAATTGGCGTTTTGCTGTACTGGCAACTTTGATCTCAAATATCTTCTCTTTGGTTAGGAATTTCAAATTCAAATTTATACAGCTATTTACTCAAGTATTTGTGTTTCGAAAATTATAATTAATTTGTTTTTTCCTCAATTGTTTTTTTTCTTTGCGTCACTCAGTTTACAAAATGGAAAACTTGAAATATCGCGTTATTTACGAGTACGAGTTCCACCGTGGCACCAGTGCTGCAGAAACGGCTCGAAGGATTAATGATGTGTATGGCGACGGTGCCGCAAAAGAAAACACAGTGCGTTTTTGGTTCCAACGTTTTCGTTCTGGAAATTTCGACCTGCAGAAGAAGCCCCGTGGACGGCCGGAGACCAAAGTTGATAATGAAGAATTGAAGGCTATTGTGGAAGCGGACCCATCGCAAACCACGTCCGAGTTAGCTGCAGGCTGCGGTGTTAGTGATAAAACGGTTTTAATCCACTTGAAGCAAATTGGGAAGGTGAAAAAGCTTGAAAGGTGGGTACCTCACGAATTGAGTGAAGCAAATCAACAAACGCGCGTTGACTGCTGCGTTGCATTACTCAACCGGCACAATAATGAAGGGATTTTGAATCGAATCATTACCTGTGATGAAAAGTGGATCCTGTATGATAATCGGAAGCGCTCATCGCAATGGCTGAACCCTGCCGAACCAGCCAAACCATGCCCCAAGCGAAAATTGACTCCAAAAAAGTTACTTGTGAGCGTTTGGTGGACTAGTGCTGGTGTCGTTCACTACAGCTTTCTTAAATCTGGCCAGACGATTACGGCAGATGTCTATTGTCAGCAACTGCAAACCATGATGGAAAAGCTAGCTGCTAAACAACCGAGGCTGGTTAATCGCTCTAGGCCACTGCTGCTTCATGATAACGCTAGACCACACACTGCACAACAGACGGCTACCAAATTAGAAGAGCTTCAATTGGAATGTCTAAGACATCCACCGTACTCTCCGGACCTTGCCCCAACAGATTACTATTTTTTTCGAAATTTGGATAACTTCTTGCAAGGGAAAAAATTCAACTCCGATGGGGCAGTCCAAACCGACTTCAAAGATTTTATTGATTCCCGTCCGAATGGTTTTTTTAGTAAAGGGATCGATGAACTACCTATGAGATGGCAAAAGTGCATAGATAGCAATGGTACATACTTTGATTAAATAAATATATTATATTAAAAAAAAAATCAACTTTATGTTCCTCCCAAACAAAGCGCCAGTTTCATGTGTGGGGACCTAATATATAATATTGTCATTACGCTTCAAAGTTGCCTTACATAAATACCTACTTGGAGCCCTTTTGGGGTGCTTAACTTTACGAATCAGTTATATAAATCTATAGTTTACTATTATTTAAATAGTTAAATTAAGTATATTTATTTCAAACTTAAACTTATTTATGATTTATTATACTTAGTTATGTTCATATGTGGTTAAAGATTTATATTCTTAAGTTCTCATAACAGAACGTGTAAAAAATTGTGAAACGATAAAAGGTCTACAGCCACTCTACAATAAGTAATATGACTTTCAACTTACAAAAACCTAAAAGATAAAAAGTCAAAATAGCTTACATTAAGAAGGTTTCCTTTTTTATTCTTAATATTAAAAAAATATTGAACAAGCCGAGACCATCCAGGTTTTTATTGTGCAAGTGTTGATTATATTAAGAATAGAAGTGAAAATGTATAAGTTCTCAGAAGTAAAACGATAGATGAAAATTAATTATTTTAAAATTAGTTAATAATATTTTTTTCAACCAAATAAACAAATTAATTTATATTAAGTATGTTAAATATATGGGATTTAAATCAATAAAACCTAAAAAAAGGATTTTTTTAAATTTTCCTTCTAACGAATAAAATTCAGTATTTATTTTCACTTGCTACAATAAAAATGTATTATTTCCAAAAGCACTTGTATCCGGTTGCAATAACGACGAAGGTCTGTCGTTCGCACATTAGTTCCGGGTGACGGGCGAAAGGCAATTAATAAGGGAGGGTGGGCAGTCCATCAGGGGGAGGAACGGAGAGTTAAAAGGTGGAAGTAAAACGTGGAGGTGGAAAACGAGAGATTGGAGTGGAGAGGCTAGACTAACTCTTCCTCTTATTATTTCACTAACCACTCAGGTTGTGGAACTGTCAAATAGGAGAGTTATTTTTTGTTGTGTGCATTTAAATGGAGTTTGAAAATAGTTGAAGAGTAATTTAGCGTTTAAAACATATTACTTTTTGATGTTGATGTATTATTGAAAGGATGACGATTTATGTGGTCTAGTTGATAAGATGCTTGACTTCCACCCGGGAGCTTAGAGTTCTAATCCCAATTCTACCAAAAAAGGGTTCTAATATAATTAAATAGTTCGTCCATTTACAATACGCACAAACACTAGACATGTAGTGATGTCTCTTCATATGTGTGCTAGTGTAGGTGCAATGACGAACCACGAGATTCGTGCCTATTCAAGTAATTCTTTGTCCGAAGGCTTGATGAATGGGACCAAAGACAGTTCTGTCTCCCGATCACACTCTTTACTATTAGGAGTTAATGGCCTTTATTCAAGAACTTTTTGACAAAATAAACATCACTAAGGTTGTCTAAATCCTCAATTCGAATATGATTAAAAGAATCCATAAGAATCAATAAATAAATTAGACACATATTTTCATCATGGATTTAATGATATAGTCCAAAACGAAAAAAGTAACGTATACATATCATCACGCCGTGTCTCTTG
Source organism: Odontocerum albicorne (assembly GCA_949825065.1). Classification (NCBI taxonomy): domain Eukaryota; kingdom Metazoa; phylum Arthropoda; class Insecta; order Trichoptera; family Odontoceridae; genus Odontocerum; species Odontocerum albicorne. The sequence continues at coordinate 6,785,679 of OX463853.1, read as the reverse complement.
CGTAATAGGGAAAGAGAACAGATCTTCAATCTTTCTTATTCAAGCGTATAACTTTCACCTCCTCCACATTCATAAATAAAATATTCTTTTATTCATACTTCTCCCTTTACTTTCTATCAAAATATGGTACATTTGGTCCAGCCACGATTTCCTCGGTCTACTTCTTACACGCTCACCGTGCACTTCTGACTTGTATACTCGCTTAGTCCTTCCTTCATTTTCCCCACAAGTTCAAACCATCTCAAAGATTCTTTCTTCATCTTACTTAAAACATCTATTTAATTCATGCTTTCATTTCACCTTTTTTCAAACAATGACAATCCACACATTTTCCTCAGTGCACGCACCTCCACAAAATTAATCTTTCTGTTATCCTTCTTCTGCATATTCCCTAGCTTCACTTCCGTAGATCAAGGTGGGCACCAGCACATTATTATGTATTGTAATTTTTGAAGTGTTGATATTTCGCAAAAAAAATAATGGCCTAAATTATGTATACTAATGTTTATAATGCATTTAAGTAAACTCTTGTACATAATTTGTTTTATTATTTTTTCAGTATAAATTATAAGACATCAAGTTTATCAAAATGTCGTCTTCTTAAATACCTCCACGATTTTTTACATATGTCTCAAAGCACCAGACGTGCAGATTCCAAAACTTGGGTTATTTGTAAATTAAGTCGTTACAAATAAATAATTATAGACACATATAATTTTTAGAGGAGCTTGCGAGTTACATGATAAATTTTAAACAAGAGATATTCCTATGATATTTTATTGAGAAACAAGACAACCAGTAATTTATTTTTAACTTGATAGTCAAATCACTTCAAGAGCAGGTGCGCAATTTTCTAAAATAGCAAGAAATATTAAAAAAAAAAAACAAATTTGTTCTTTTCAAAAATAATCATTGATTTATTCGCAATAAATATGTAAAATGAAGTTTTTTAATATGTTTCAAGTATTCTTAACTATAAATGCACTTGCCGTTAAAGAAAAATAATTTTATCACTGACAACATTTTTTACAACAAATCTAAAAGAAAATATTCTTTTCTCCTCTCATAAATTTCCTATCTAGTTCCTAGTTTACGCCCCTGCAGTTGCTTCCAGGTATCTTCCCAAACAACTACGGAATAAGGGAATAGGGAGACGTGGAAGGCGGGATTCGGGACAAAACTCATTACCATTCGTCAAGTTGACCAAATGAAACGAGTGACCATTTAGTTTACGTGCTTGTTCTCAAAATGAGCCTTTTTTAGTCAAGCATAAATAAAATTCACAATATATGTTTTACAAAAAAAAAAGTGTAAGTAAAGAAGCGAGGTGCATGGCCGAACGATTACGTGCTGGACTTCCGTGCGGAAGGTCGTTGGTTCAATTTTCGCGCTGCGGTACTCCACTCGAATGACAGACATTTTTTTCGTCGAGTATTCGAGGGTAAAATAATATCAATGGCTTCGGTCCTATATATTCTTTACAAAAAAAAGTATTTTAAAAGAAATATCACAGATATTTATGTTGTAAAAATCCAGTCTTAATGAAAGAAAAGTGTGACAAGGAAAGTAAATGCGATATACGGGTGGGCAATGAAAAATAAGATCAAGTAAATGAACTATGTTATGTAGATAGTATTTTCTCAGATTATGGTATATCATACATACTAGATATCCAACGTCGTGTAGTGATAGGAAACTAAGTCAAGAAGCACTAAAACATATATAATCGTCCACAATAGCATTCTAGTACCAACTCTCATGTATGAAAGTGCTGAACGATACTGAAAGAAGCCAAAATGCGTGCACTTAAAATAATACATAGGATGACAATGTTTGACATAATTTGGAATGAAGTGATTAAGGATGAATGTGAACTTAAGGTAATGTTAATAATATCAAGAAAAGCACTCTGAGATAGTTTGGGTATGTATTACAAATAAACGAAGAACAACTTATAAAATAAATAACGACGTAGTAGAGGCAGACCAAAGAAATCATCGTTGGATCAAATGAATAATACTTTGAAAGGAGGAAATTATATAATAAAATGTCTGAGAAATCGTATGAGTTATATTAGAAGGTGTATGATGTAGAAGAGACGAAAAATGCGTGTCACGATAGAGATAGCTGGCGCTCTGTCATTTCTGTCTACTCTGACAAGAAAACGACATGACGGTATGTAGGCATTAGTTTTCAGAGATGGAATTGTACCAAAAATTATGGATTTTCTCGCTAATTGCGTGATTGCACAAGTTGGGAAACACTGTGGATGTCGACATATTAAGTTGCTCCAGAGAGAAACTGAAATCAGGAATATTTAAGATCTCTATATTTTTTTTATTTATTCGTTGATTCGATTCCATTTGGAGCCCAATTTATTTTAAAAAGGATTCCAGTATAATTTCCGCTTAACAATTAATGATTGGTTGGAAGAAATTGTCATACAGCAATACGCCATCCAGGTTATCCTGTTTACAATGTAAGTATAAGGTAATTGGGATAGGCAGAGAGTATAGAGTATTTTACTTAAATGTAATGTGATCATCATGGCATGTACGAGTACATATTACATAGGCTGAGAGAATAAATCTTAATCCCATTCTGGCACACGTATTTCGTTTCAATGACGTACACATATCTCGACATGCATACTCTCAATTTTATTTTATCACCCTTTCTTCCAGATATTGATTTATTTGGTCATACAAGGATTTCTTAGGTGTTCCCAAATATTTATAATGGTTCCCGTTATAAAAAACGGACGGAATCGAGTATTTTTACTTTCGCCTTAACTAATACGAGTTTACATGTATTCATTAGAAGTAGTTATAAGTAAAGATTTTTTTAAGGATATTTTTTTTCAACTCACTTTTAAAGTCCTTGAAGGGAAAGGTCCTGACCAGCCTATTAGTGGCTGAGACATTACCTTGCAAACTATTCGCAAGGACGTCCGTAGGATGAAGTATTTATTCGGTACACCTTTTTGTAAATGAAGAAATATATTTTGATTCACAGATATACATATGGAACGTTGATAAAACGCAAATAAAATTTATTGAATTCAAACAGACATTTATTTAACTTATTTTTTATAATTTCACTGTGGTTTTTTTTATATTTAAAATTTTCCAGACCATATAAATAAATCCATTTTTCTATTACAGCAATAAATTTAAATGAAAACATTTTTTTAATAACAATAATAATAGGATAATTTATATATAGCGCAGTTTAGCAAGGGCTCTGTAACTCGGGATACAAACCCACTGTCATCAATAGATCAAAAATATAATATAACAAAAAATAGCAGGTGGTGTATGGATCTTCCTTGACAGCCGTCCAGAGGTAGACCAAAGAACTCCTGGATAACTAAATACTTCAAAACCCTGCAGAAAAACGGTCTAGATGAAAGCGACACCCGGAACCGAAGAACATACAGCCTGAGAACGAGAAGAGCCGACCCCAACAGCCTACCTAGGCAATGAGTTGAGACAGTGCCAGGAAGAAGATGAAGAAGAAGGTGGTGTGTAAGGTAAAATATCATATATTGACGTATTTCTTCTATGAAAATATTTTTTTTAACTAAAATTTAAAAAATAATTCTCTTTATTTTATTATGCACATGGATGTCAAAAAACTAGCATTCATTTTTTTTTTCGTACGGTACCTTTTAATATCCTCTGAACAAAAAAAAAGAATATTGTAGATTTACTTTTTCATATAAAATCATCAAATCTCACTTGAATTGTCCTCAGTTGCTTAGCTTTTTGTTTTAGATTAAAGTTTCCTCGGTACACACTCGCCAAAGGGATGTTTTCCGTTGTAAACTAAGCACCTCTAATTATCAACAAAACTCCCCTATATATATACACGAGTATAATATAATGCATCTATTGGGAAATCAATTTGCTGAGATTGCCAGCCTGTTGAGTTATAGCCTGTTGAGATTGCCAGCCTGTTGAGATTTTTCCAGTGTGTTGAGTTATAAAAGAAGGCTGATTACAGAATTTATGAATTGTTAAATGTGTTATTGGCTGGAATATTTTTTATTTTTACTAAGCTTTGTTTCAATTATATACCACAAACATATATAAGAAGAAAAAAATGTTACGATATAAACGGCTGATTCATTCAGTCATCGACCTCATCGAGACTTCAACGTTTAGATGAATATCTTCCAGTCGCCTATATTCTGAGCCATTATATGTAGTACTGCTTAGGACAATCCTAGTATCTCCTCAGTTGTCTCTCATAAGTGTGTATTGGTCATCCAAATGGTTTTCAATTTGGATGATAATTAACTTACTACCAAATTTACATATATATTTTCTCGTGCATGTATAACAACATTTAGTAAGACGTGGAAAATTCTATCCATGCAATTGTGTGCATGGATAGAATATACTCACCTCAAGAGTGCACTAACTCAGAATTTAAGCCCACTATTATTGATAAATATGACTAAAAAAATTAAGTATAGGGATAAGAAGGTGGTCGCTTCGTCGATTAGATTGGGAACTTAATCGCATATACATATATTATATTTATAAAAAAACATATTTGGTAAGAAAACCGCAGAAAATTTACTAAAAAACAAACTACAAAGAAACCTTTGTAGCTCTTCCATTGTACGATAATAACACCTTCGGCTTTAGGTGAAGTATAATATATGTGTTTAGTGTCCACATATACCATAATCACAAACTCTAATAAAACCCCCCTAAAAAGCATTGTTATCAAATGCTTCCCAAAGTCGCACGCATCACCCACATAACCAACAGTTTGAGGCAGACAAAGATACGAGTAGATCAAATTAAAATATTACTCAAGAAAATAAACATTGACTAAAATTAAAATCACCCATACATTAAATATTACTCAATTATATAAGGCTGTTGCAATAAAAAAAACGTTATACTAATAACATTTACAATTATTTAAAAAAAAACAATCTTTTCAAATTTAATATCAAAGATTTTTTATGAGTCGCCCCTGTCGACTGTTAAGGTACGTACATACATACCGTAAGTAAGACTTTCCATTATTTGGTAGAGAGACATCGGTCATTCTTGCTTTACTGTTTGTGTGTTGCTACTCTATCTGCCGCCTTACCGAGGGTCGCTCCATCCACCCTTTCATTAAGAGGGGGGCTACAGGAAGCTTTTCCTAAACTTTAGGAATATTCTATTTCAAATTAATTGTAACATTATTTGACAGTGTGACATCACCATTGATATAAATTTATATTTAAAAAAATACATGCTGAAGAATTGGAAATAAAAATAATGATACGAAAACTTTTTTTTTTTAAAATCAGACGGCCAAGTGAACTTTTAATTACCAATTGAAATCAAACACGAAACCCACAATTTGAAAACAAAAGTATTGGCGTAATGGTATGTATGTATTTAGATCTATTTGGAACACTTTGAAGTTCGTCCTAAGTAAAAAAAATACTTAAACGTATATCTCACGAAAGCACACTTATATCGATAATAATTTAGATAGTTCTGATTTGTTATAACAGATGTCACACTATTTTGTTTTCACTTTTGCAAATAAAATGAGACCCGTGCAGCAATAATACAATAATAAAATAAATATCTCATACTTTTATCCCCGTCCTGACGCATTGTTCAATAAATAATAGTTAAATGAAGACGCCGTAGAGGAAGATCTAGGAAAAGTTGAATCAAATGAATGATATTTTAAAAGAAAGGTAAGTGAAATTTTAAGAGCTGTATGAGGATGTGTATGGATGTCGAAGAGGCGAAGTATGTGTATCGAGATAGGAAAGTCTAGCAATCTGTCATCTATACCCACCCAAGTTGAAAACGGAGTGATGGTATGTATATATGCGAGTGAAAATTTTATGTGGTAGTTGAAACATACAGCTATCAGGTGACGTGCTGGAGCGGTATTGTTATGTTTAATGCAAAAGTTTAATAAGGAAATTGACGTTAAATGTATTTATAGGACTAGTAAGTTTTTAATCTCGTGAACATTTTATTTATAATACAAGTACCGTTTTATAACAGTTCATAAACGTTGTTTAAAAAAAACACTGAAACCGTTCATGATACTGGCTAAGTACGAGAATAATTAGTAATAATTTTAATATTGTTTTGTAGCCATGTAGTTTATTTTATAAACTTTTGTTTGGTTAGAAGATATTGCTAAATAGCAATAAGCCCACCAGATTTTTTTGCAATGAAGTATTATATTAATAATTATTATGTATTAAATGTTTTTCAGGCATACAGATATATTCTCCTCAGCCCTTCAATTATTGGTTTCACCAAATGCCTTTTTTATGATAGCAGCTTTTTATTCACTGTATCCTCTGATGCCCATATTTCTCCACCTTTATATTATCAGAATCTTTAGAACTCTCTACGGACATAAATGCCACCTCTTCGAAAAGTTTCCATTATCAACGTTCTCTAATACCCAGCTGAACAACTTTTTCTATATTTTATTTCACTATTTTCCCTTTTGACAAATCGATACGAATCGTCAAGGATTCGAACCGAATGAAAAAAATATATATTTAAAAAATCAATCTTAGGTGGTAAAGTACTTTTTTCAATATCTGTTTTGCGTTTGGATTATTTTAAAATGAAAAAATTAAATTAACTTTTTTTCTATTTGGATTTCGCCACTACGGAGGTCACCTAGTCGGTAAAAAGTTTGAATTCCACCCAGGAGTTTCAAGTTCACTTTCAGATAGTATAAAAAAAAATGGTCCCAGCCCGATAATAGAGTTCGTTGGGTGAAAATACTAACATGTGCCAAGCGGCTGTGTTGACAACACGTTCAATGACGAACCGCGAGATGTAGAATGAATGTAGAATGAATGAATGAACGAAGAAATACTTACAAACAAATAGTGCAAACATAATTGAGGAGGTAACATTAAAAAAAGATTATGTCCATCGGATACAAAAAATGAGTTGATAAATCAGATTTTTTCTTGTCGATGGTACGGAGCCATTTAACATTTTAATTTTAATGACAAAAGCACATAAATCATTTTAAAATCATAATAAAAAAACAGTTTTTTCAAAAATAATATTGTCCAGGCTTTAAACCAATCAAAAAAGATCATGTCCGAATTGACAAATCATAGCTTTCCGATTGTGTCTAACTTCACACCAGTTCACCAGTAAAAGTCAGTTTTAAATCGTGCGTGCAGTGTAATGTCATTATATATTTATAGTTTTATAGTACATATATTTATAGTTTTATAGTAATATTTCTTCTTATTTTGCAACACTTCACTTATTTCATTTGATTAAAATTAAAATAAATTACTCTAACCAATTATTTTTTGCATAATATTTTTGAAATCGAACAAAAAACGTCATGTCCCAGACCTATTCAATCAAAAAAGATTCAAGTAGAATTGTTCACTCAAAAAGGATCACGTCAATATTTTAAACTACTCGTAGAATAACTATTTTAATTATTATGATTCGATTTTGAACAACAAATCAAGTCACCTTAAGCGATTTTAAGGATTTAAGATATTTTTACGATGAATTATGTTATATATTTTTAATGCAAACAGTTTTTTGCGATTTCCCAACATTCTGATTTGGTGGGCATGTTTTTTTTAAATATTACCTTCTCATATATGTAGGTACGACAACAAGGAGCTTCAGTATACGAATAAAATAACACATTAGAGCAATAAAACACAACAATATTTCTGAGTTTGCTCAACATCTAATAACACATGATCACTCGTTATCACACCAAATAAACACAAAAATATACACATATTATACAATTAAAAGTCTAGAAACCATTGAAATACATAAGACAAACAAACAAAATATAAATAATCAATTAAATCTCTCCGCGTCTAACCCTGTTCCCTCTTAGTACCATAAGCAACAAATAGTATAGACACTTTTACTCTATTTTACCATAAACAACACGCATAATAATGTTATTCATATATACATTTTAGTTCTTGACAACTCATCTAATGATGACACAACAAGAGTTGAAATGTATTGTGATTTGCAATAAATGAAGTGGAATGAATCAAAGGTTCTGTGTTTTAATTTTATATTAATTATAGAGTTACGTCTGAGTTATTTCACCAAATATTTTTTTAATTTATTTGTAATATCGAATAAACATACCTAAACCAGGTATGTGTAAAAAGATGAAGAAGTTAAAAGGTATTTCATAGTTTCTTCCGCCTTAAAAAAAAGTCCATACAAAGCAGCTGTAAATTTCCTCATATACGAGTATTTCAAAGAAGTAAAATTTAAGTGATCCTTTATATGCTTACGTCCATTGTTGTAAAATCGCTACAATTTGAAGTTGTTTACATACAATTTTAAAAAAATACATATCATCTCATCGTTTCCCTGTTGAGAATAGGCAGAGAGGGCAGAGCACCAGATTTTTCATTCTCGACACACGTATTTCGTATCTTCCACATATTCTCATGCAACTCCTACTTGTTGCCTTTCATATGACTTCTTACATTCCGTTCTTTCAAATCTTCTAATTGGTGAAACGCTAGATAGAGTTCAAAAGTCACTTGTTATCTGTAGGTGCTTTTGGGGGATCTCAATAGTCGGAAAATACGATACATAAAATTATCACAAATGAGAAATAAAAAAGCAACCCGTAATCCTCAGGCTGAAAGTCAGGCATCTTATCAGTAAGGTCATATTTTCACCCCCTAATGTTCTCATGTAATCAAACTCAGTTATTTTTTTTTTCTTTTTTCCAGAATGCACCTTTGGTTCTTGCACATGATCCGGTTAGTTCCCACTAACAATCTTACAGTGGCGATCAGCAGTGAAAAGATTAGCCTAAGATCGGGCGGAACCCTTTACCATAAATCAGGCTCTTTATTGATAGCATCTGTTGGAGGTTGCAGGGCGAGAGAGGTGTAGGTTCATGAAATTTCAAGCTACTCGCCATACTGTTATTATTTCATTCTAGTCTTATAAAACATTGATTGTAAAATTATTACATAAATTACTACGGCTTATAAAATAAATTGAAACTTCGTGTCTTTAGTGATGTGTAAGCATTTCCAGTTCACTGCTTCTCCTTCTTCACATTGTCTTTTACTGTCAGACTCTGGAACTACAATAGTTACCGACTGTTATAAGACACCATGACTGTCAAATCACGATTTTGATTAGATCCTTAAGTATTTGAAAAGGATTAACACCTATTTTCTTAGTTTTTTTTTATTAAAAGTCCTAGATCACATAATCGTTTATATATTTATACACGCACTTTAAAAATAAAAAAACAAACTTTTTTGGTCTTCTTTCGACATTTCGTCGTAAAGACGACAATCTTTTCCGACCAATCATACAAGAGTTACGTAGTTTCATGTCTATTGCTGGATGAGAGGTTACAACTTTATTTTTAAAAGAGAAAAGTATATCAAATGAACGTCACCAAAAGCAAGGAAATGAGGAGGAAGGGACAAGAAAATCGAAGATATGGAGAAACACATTTTATAATTGAAGAGATATGTGACATTTTTAAGTCGCTGTTTGAAACAAGCTCACGAGGGAAAGAATATTTTTATACAGCAATACGATTATTCTTTTTTTTCTGTCTAGTTTATAAAAAAAAACATTTAATTTATTTCATTTCCATTGACTTCAATTCTGAGTTTATTAACAATTTAAGTAAAAGCTTATTCAAATTAAACCGCCATTCAAGTGCGATGGATCACGTGGCTTTAAATTATATGTATATATATATATATATATATATATATATATATATATATATATATATATATATATATATATATATATATATATATATATATATATATATATATATATATATATATATATATATATATATATATATATATATATATATATATATATATATATATATATATATATATATATATATATATATATATATATATATATATATATATATATATATATATATATATATATATATATATATATATATATATATACATTTTTTTTATAAACTACACTTGGAAATTAATAAATGAAATATGCACTAAACAGATAGTTCCTGTATTCTCAGCACACTCTCACTTCTGGGTATAAGTTGTTATTTCCTAATGTAGCTACACTGAACTAAGTAGGTCTTCTAAGAGAGCGATAGATAGAAAACACTTGAATACATTCGTTTCAGAGACGCAAGTGAATCCAATAGACCATTCAAGGTGACCCCTTCTCATTATAATTAAAGTCACTACTTTCGTATTCTTATTTAACTTATGAATATTTATATTGTAATATTTTTAATCTGCCAATAAATGTGGGTCTAAGTTCCGAGTTAGAGCATATTCGGGAAGAGTTCGCTCTCTACACTTACTCTGAATTGTTCTTAGTTTATTACTTTTATAAATTTCAGGACTGCACAAAACATGAAACATTTTTTATCAAAAAATGTAAAAATATCACTTATATTTTAAAGCACATATATTTTTTTAATTTTATAATGTTTCTCAATAATGCTCACCCACTCTACCTGTCCCAAAGTGATCAGGCTCGCAGCAGACAAAGAGGGTGTGTGAGGCTTATTAGCGATGTAGATAAGGTAAGCGTCTCTTGCTGTCTTCTGACAGCCTATTATGGAGTGCTCCCTGGGGCCGGGCCGTATATTACGCCGAGTGTCGGCTCCGAAGAAAAACTTCCGCAAAAATGCGTACAGACACCGTGAATTATGGCACTCGCTGAGAAAACTAATATTTCAATATTCATCTTACTTTCCTCCTAAACGCTCTCTGCCGAGCGATGCGATGGGGTCGCGTGCGCCTGTTCTAAGTAGAATGTGTGATTTTAATAAAAAAGTTTTTTCCATCCATGTATCAAGACCATGGCACAAGCTAATTTAATAACGCCGTGGTAATATTGTCTTCTGTCGTCTAAGTGTATATTTAGGGTACTTTGATGTATGTATCTTACATATAACTTTATGAATACAAAGGAAGATAATGTATATATCAATATAAAATAAATGTTATACAATTTTATAGATCTATAAATCGGGTAGAAATCAAATGACATCAGCATTTAAACGTCCTTTGATTTTACCAGGCTTTACCTTCTATTAAAAGAAACTTGATAATCACGCGATATTCTTCTTCTTCATCTTGGCTTAGGTCGTATGACCTGTTTGTGACGGTAGGCTGTCCTGGGATGATGACGTCCAGCTGTCCTTCCACCTTTTCGGTGGCCTTCCTGGTAATCTCCTGCTGTTAGGGTTTTCAGTCTTAGCGATTCTTGCCAGTCTTATATCCTTCATGCGGTCCACATGATTCCTCCAGAAGCACCTTCTGTTTCTTCTCCACCTCACTATGTCTTCAACACCACAAACAGACCTTATCGTCTCATTTCTGAACCGATCTCTAAGAGTTCTACCTGCGATGGAGCGTAGGGTTAATTTTGACATTTCAGAATACAACGAAAAAACGCGTCTTTTATCGACTCTAGTTGATATACTACTGAGGTTAAAAGTATCAAATTTAATCTGTTAAATCGCCTGACCATGTGTTAGACGTGACCAGCATAGTTTCCGCTCATAAACGGTTTAAATTGTCAGGCAGATTTTGGGCCTTAATGGTGTCATGTAAATTATTGGATTATCCCCATCGTCCAAATCTTACTCTTCAGTATTAAGGATAAGTTAGTAGGGCCAACTCCAAGGTTTATAATATGTACTTCTCGGGATTGTTTTATTGATAATCCAGTGGAACTGCCTGCCTGAGGCGGAGGCAGGGACAGGAGCAGGGCGAGAGGAAATGATCCTCTAGGGTCATCTACCCATCGCCAATTGATGTGGTATTCATTGCGAACCAATGTAGATCATTGGCGGAACTGATAAAAATCTAAGGTAAGGGTTAAAAATATATTTGTTTTGGGGTAGCGCTTGATTTGAAGGATAACATGAGATGAACTCAGATATTTTGGTAGCATTTAATTTGATAGCAAATCAAATCCATTGATAACATATTAGTTAGAAGGGTGTTGTTAAATTATTTTGGTTAACATAAGCATTAGTAAAAAAAAACACTATTACTTATATAAATTCTAAAAAGCTCAATGAATATAAAGAATTATCATAAATCTTTATGAATGTAAAGAGGCATCGTACTACGTAGATTAATTGGTAAATCACCTGTCTTCCAACCCGGGGTTATGAGTTCAATTTCCAATTTTTCTAAAAGTATTTCAGGCTAGTTTTCACTTAAGACCTCTATAACATATATTAGGTCCTTACATATGAAATTGGCGTTTTGCCGTACTGGCAAATTTGATCTCAAATATCTTCTCTTTGGTTAGGAATTCCAAATTCAAATTTATACAGCTATTTACTCAAGTATTTGTGTTTCGAAAATTATAATTCATTTGTTTTTTCCTCAATTGTTTTTTTTCTTTGCGTCACTCAGTTTACAAAATGGAAAACTTGAAATATCGCGTTATTTACGAGTACGAGTTCCACCGTGGCACCAGTGCTGCAGAAACGGCTCGAAGGATTAATGATGTGTATGGCGACGGTGCCGCAAAAGAAAACACAGTGCGTTTTTGGTTCCAACGTTTTCGTTCTGGAAATTTCGACCTGCAGAATAAGCCCCGTGGACGGCCGGAGACCAAAGTTGATAATGAAGAATTGAAGGCTATTGTGGAAGCGGATCCATCGCAAACCACGTCCGAGTTAGCTGCAGGCTGCGGTGTTAGTGATAAAACTGTTTTAATCCACTTGAAGCAAATTGGGAAGGTGAAAAAGCTTTAAAGGTGGGTACCTCACGAATTGAGTGAAGCAAATCAACAAACGCGCGTTGACTGCTGCGTTGCATTACTCAACTGGCACAATAATGAAGGGATTTTGAATCGAATCATTACCTGTGATGAAAAGTGGATCCTGTATGATAATCGGAAGCGCTCATCGCAATGGCTGAACCCTGCCGAACCAGCCAAACCATGCCCCAAACGAAAATTGACTCCAAAAAAGTTACTTGTGAGCGTTTGGTGGACTAGTGCTGGTGTCGTTCACCACAGCTTTCTTAAATCTGGCCAGACGATTACGGCAGATGTCTATTGTCAGCAACTGCAAACCATGATGGAAAAGCTAGCTGCTAAACAACCGAGGCTGGTTAATCGCTCTAAGCCACTGCTGCTTCATGATAACGCTAGACCACACACTGCACAACAGACGGCTACCAAATTAGAAGAGCTTCAATTGGAATGTCTAAGACATCCACCGTACTCTCCGGACCTTGCCCCAACAGATTACTATTTTTTTCGAAATTTGGATAACTTCTTGCAAGGGAAAAAATTCAACTCCGATGGGGCAGTCCAAACCGACTTCAAAGATTTTATTGATTCCCGTCCGAATGGTTTTTTTAGTAAAGGGATCGATGAACTACCTATGAGATGGCAAAAGTGCATAGATAGCAATGGTACATACTTTGATTAAATAAATATATTATATTAAAAAAAAATCAACTTTATGTTCCTCCCAAACAAAACGCCAATTTCATATGTAAGGACCTAATAGATATAGGTATTGTTGATTTGAACAGATTTTTAAAAGGCAATGTATTTTTTTTGTGAATAACAGCTTTTCGCTATCGATTAACTGGTTTATAACTTACGAATTAAAGCTTAATGCGGTATTGTTTTGTATTATATAACAATTTTACTGTATATAAAAATCTAGTCTGACTCATTTCCATATGACAATATCTGGCAAACAACCAGAATCCAAGAACCCTTCCTAAAATATTTATTATAATACTTTAATTTAAATACATCTGACAGACTTATTGCTTTAGAGCGATTTCTTCCTATCAACCAGCTTTTATATCAAAATAATTATCGGTATCCATGGCCGTGTTTTAAAATTATATACATAAGAACTGAAATCGTACCGAAGCCCCCTGTTGAAATACAGATGTGTTATTAACTAGATCACAAAGCTCATCAATGGCCACAGAACTTCATATTATATACACCACACTAACAACATACTCATTGTATATATGATACACGTACAAACTTTTTTGACACCATTGCTCAACGCACTTCCTAAATGTATAAGATGCTTGTGATCTAATAACTCCTTCAGGAAGAAATACGATACATGTTTATGAAAGCTTGCTAAGTAGAGTTCTAAAGTTCAAAGCTATATTTTTTACCAGTAAATTTTTTTTCTTCATTGCTGTTTAATGATTCAAGTTAATCCATAATGTGCTTGCTTCCTTGTACAATCTTTCTAAAAAAAATTATACTGTACTTTCGTTTGTATGCAACGAAAGACTGAAGATACATTTTCATAAAACACGTTAGAGTTATCAAACATTAAATTGTATCATTTCACACTTTCTTTGTATATAGTACAACCTTATATGTCAAGCAATTAATTCTAAATAATATACACCTTTAGTAAATAATTCCTAAAAACATGTTTTTCAATTATGTCAACTACATACGAGGTTGTGATTTAAATCAAGGGTACTCTCATATAATGGAAAAACTATGGTTCCGCCACTGGCCCGGACGTTATGCGACACGAGGGGCACATGCCAGTGATTGAGTATAACTGCCCCACATTTTTTACCGCTTTTTGGCACCGTGCGCCACTGAGCCCGCCCTAAATATTTGATTATATAACGAAAAACCCATGTTATACATTCCTTATGTATAGACAATCATTAGGGGCCGATATCGTTATGGTTTGCCGATTTACGCACTGAAAACACCATAAATATAGCTGTAAAATAATATTTAAAATGCGCGATTTTCCATGAATTCTTTAATATTGGTAAAAAATATGTCTTGATTAGTGCTATTTAATACATAATAACTGTAAAGTGACAATATTTAGCGCCGTTTAAAGAGAATACTCGACTCGAGTGCGCTCTAACTCGGGATTCAAACTGACAGATTAAAAACATCCCATTTGATATATTATTTATAGTTAAGCCATTAACATTGTGGAGGTTTAAAGACATTGTAATTTGGTTTATCAAACAAAAAGTGGAATAAACAGTGTTTACAACAACCAAACAACAACAAACAACAACAAACAAAACAACAAACAAAAAGTGGAATAAACAGTGTTTGATTAAACAAATTACAACATCCCATTTGAGTACAAACAAGGCTCATGTTTGTACTCTCCCGATTATGAAATGTAAGCCTTGAAACTGGTTGGTTTAAATCTCCACCGTTTTTAAATCTCCACCGTGTTGATGTTTTTATCCTGTTCTGTAGTTCATGACTGAGCATCGTGGGTCCCATGATAGCCTCTGACAACTCCTCTCCATCCATCCCTGCACTCCGCGGTTCGATGGCCAGTTGTCAAGGTCCAGTTGTGTTAATACTTTAACCATTGTATAAATAATATTATTGTTGCTTTTTGTTGTTAGTAAATATTTTTTATATTGATTGGTTTGACTTAGTACCTCATGTTAAGTAAGTAATATACTTATTTTTTTTTAATTTGTTTAGCCAAACGCTGTTTATTCCACTTTATATAATGGTATAAACCTACCGGTTTCAAGGTTTTCACCTCATCACGAGAGGAACACAAACAAGACTGAATTTTGTTACACGCTTCTAACGGTAAAAATCGAGTTGGGGATTGTGGATGAGGGAGGGAGGAGACAACTTCAGCGAGCAGTGGTGAAATTCTTGGAATATATGTGTTTGCCAGATATTCACCCCGATGCACTGACTTATAAATTTCTAGGGCCTCTAGTATGTAGTTGCCACCCTGCCTCTTGGTAATGTATGTAGTTGCCAGATGTTCATTCCAATGCAATACTTGGATATTTCTAGGGCTTTTAATTTATCCAATTTATTTCCGTTACTACTGATATGCAAGAATTTGGCATCATCGATAGATAGTTTGTGCTTTTTTCGGTGAAAATGATTAGCCATTTCAGAATAAAAAACAGGATTCGTAAAAACGTATTTGTGTTCACGAAGTCCGGAAATTCCCGGAAACTCCTATTTAACGGGAAATACAAAAATGGAATACTTAGCAAAAATGGTGTGCATAAACTATTATGAGCTGGCTGCGATAATTGGTATATGAGAAAAACAGGAAGATTTTTTAAGAAACTTTGCGAACACAATTCCGCTTTAACAAATTCTCTGATTTATTTTGAAATGGCTAGCTAATCATTATCGTCGAAAAAACCCCAGATTTTCTATCGATATTGTCAAATTCTTGCATATCTTGTTTGCGCTCCCCTGAAGATGAGGTGAAAACCTTGAAACCAGTAGGGTTATACCGTCACAAAAAAGTGGAATAAACAGTGTTTGATAAAAATAAATTACAAATTCTTGCATATCGGTAGTAACGGAAATAAATTGGACAGATTAGAAATATCCAAGTCAGTGCATGGGGATGAACCCCTGGCAAATATTATACATCATCATCATCAGCCCGTCTCCGTCCAAAGTTGAACATAGGCCTCCCCTCTCCTCCTCCATTCTTCTCTTTCCTGGGCACATCATTTCCAGTTGCTCCCGGCCACTCTTCTAATGCAGTGTGGCCATAAGTATATATAATATATATAATGATATATCTTCTAATATTATATATACTTTCCCAAAATATCCCCACTGCTTGCAGAAGTTATCTCCTGCCTCCCTCCATTTACGATCTCTAACACGACTTTTAATTGTTAGAAGCGTGTATATCAGCACCAGCTCGAAAACGATTCAGTCTGGTTTGTGCTCCTCTGATGATGAGATGAACACCTTGGAACCTGTAGGGTTGTACCGTTATGTAAAGTGAAATAAACAGTGACTAAACAAATTACAATGTCGTTAAATCTCCACTTCTAATGCCTTAACTATAAATAATATAAAATATTTTAGTCAATTTATTATTGTTTCGTGATAGGGTTTAATTATTTTAAATCAAATGCTTGGTGTAAAGAATAAAAAACCAAATGTGTATGTAATATCACCTCACGAGTGGGTTGGTATCCTGATCCACCTGAGTGTTTGTAGAGTAAGTACGGCGCAAAGTGCAAGATTAAGCGGTGCAGTGTTTTGTGCATCACGACCTCTGCAATAGATTATTGGCACGCAATCCGCTGCACCACCTCACGTTCATAACGCCCTGGTATCCACGCAAGACACGACACTTGACCCATTGATGTCCTGTGAGCGCCATCATGATCGTCATCACCGTTACGCCATGTTCCTATTGGATTAAGGGAAAGCTATTTTGAATGACGGAAACATATAAATAAAGTTAGCGGAATCGTAAAATTTGTAAGTGAAAGTGTATGAATGTAGAAGAAGCGAAGGATATGTGTCGAGATAGTCAAGTCTGGCACCCTGTCCTCTCTATCTATCTCGATAGGGAAATGATGGTTTGTATGTACTCGTATGTATAGTTAATTTCATTAAAAATCAATTAATATGACTTCATAAAATTAATTAAATGTACTTTTAAGATGAAATAAAAGGGAATTATAAATAGCGTTAAAATTACTTATGGAAAATCTTAATAAATATTGATTGAATAAAACATAAATTAATAAAGAAATTATTAATTTTTCTCAAGAATTAAAATTTCGTCCTCAAATGGGTTAATTGTTTTATCTGCAATTAATTTCATCCTGCAGTCTGCAAATAACGAGAAGTAATAATGGAAGGCTGACTTATGCCTGCCATACTTTACCTAGGTCAACAATATAATCATTTTTTTCTTATTTTCTATGACTGGAAATTTACCTTCTCAAACACGCGACGGCTATACAATTGATAATAAAGAACACACTCCAAGGTTAGTTGCATAGGGGCATTGTCAATGAGCAATAAATTAAATACTCGTACATACGATTATATTTATCTACAAAATAGGCCATCTCCTTGGGATGTCTAAAATATGTAATACTCGTATCAAGCACTTTACAGATAATTTGGTAAAATCCTTTGTGATACTGACGATGAATTGGAAACTTTTTATTCATAACTAGTGTACTTTGCTTTAATCTTACTTTCCAGAAAACATTCCACTTGAGTTGATTAAATGGCACTAAAATGGTGCATTTCGTATATTTAAAAAAGAGCTTTAAGGTTAATATTATTTAACAATTTAAAGCTATTGAGGTCATATATGTATAATCAACCATAACATGTTTTGAAAAAAAAGAAAAATTGTAAATATCAATAATCAAATTTTTCATTTCGTTATTTCACGTACATGGTTTCACATAGTACATCTGGTTGGTTTATTGATATTGAACTCATCCTGGATACATTACGAGTATATAATTTTATTCAATATCAGATATAACAAAATACATATTTATTAATATTCAAGTAAACGAACAAATAAATTGCTAATCTCTAAATTATAATTTTACATATTTTTTATAGTTAAGGCATTAACATTGTTAAGTCTGTAATTTGTTTTATGAAACACTATTTATTTCACTTTGCGTAACGCAATAACCCTTTTTTACGTCGTCCTTTACTGCCCATGCAGTGAGACTCTGGAATCAGTTACAAACTAATATAAGACTCGCTCCGTCTATGGCATGCCTAAGAAGCGACTGAAAAAACTTTTAATTTTTAGTCCGTGAAAAAACGTGTTTCATTCCTGGTGCTTCTTTTCCTTTCCTTTCCACCATCGCTTCCTTTCCTTTTGGTTGATGATATCTCACTTTATTTGAAAAATAATGTTCCGGTGATTGTTCGTCTTTGTGGGGTTCGTGAGCATATGCTCACGAATGTGTTTATGGATTTCGTGAGGATGGATAGTCATTTGAATGATTTATGCGACCATGTATCTTGCTTTATTTACTTTTGTGTGGTTGGTTGGAAGAGATTGCCGCCTGGCAATAAGCCTGCCAGATTGTATTTCCAATAAAAGTGTTAAATAAATAAATAAACCCTAGTGGTTCCAAGGTTTTCCGTTAGAAGTGTGTATGTCGGTACCAGTTCGAAAAAAATTCAGTCTTGTTGGTGCTCTCCGGATAATGAGGGGAGAATCTTGAAACCAGTAGGGTTATACCATTACATAAAGTGGAATAAACAGTGTTCGATAATTTTAAAGTAGAAGAAGAAGGTAAATTAGGATAAAAGGTTATCCCGGTTCATGTAATATTTTTTCGATTATCTCTAAAACGTAAATGAGGATGGTGCAAACATACTTCCTCATAACAATAATTAAGTAAAATACACAGAAACATGCAAAAGGCCAATCATTTTTTACCCTCTCTCTCTCAACCTTTGTTACATTTAATGAATTAAAATTTAATATTTACTTGGGAAAAAATGATAACGCTACAAACGAATACTCTTCAGCTTCATAAAAACACCCTCCAATTTATGCTGAAAACGTTTCAAATCTCAAAGTAAGACCTTGAAACGCAGCATTATGATTCCCACAATATGATATATCAAACATTTTCCGAAGCACTAAAATGAATTATATTTTATATTTCAAAAGGCTGTAAGCTCCATATTTTTGTTTGTATCCATGCTTGTAACAGACGTAAGTTTTTCAAGAAAAAACATAATTGATGAAATTAATCCACTAATATACATACACATACTATCACGCTATTTCCCTATCGAATAAAACTGAGAGGACAGAGCGCCAGATCTATCTCGACACACAAAATTCCCCTCTTCTACATTCATACAATTTGTCATCCACCTTCTGCGATTTCTCTGACTTTTTTACGTTTTATTTTCTCAACACAATATTCACTTGATCTAACCATACATTCCTTGGTCTTCCTCTACTATACTACGCTTTCCATTCTTATTTACCCTATATATATTTATTTTGTTACTTTTTCTTCATTCATTCTAAATGTCCTAACCATCTCAAAATGTTTTTTTTTTCTATCTCGACCACATATTTCGCCTATTCCATAGCCATTACACCTTATCAAATATGTAAGTCGTACAATTCTTTTGAATTTCGATATTTCTAAGTTTTTTTTAAATATCCAATTAACTTCTATGATTTATCTCACTTTCTATGTTTTATTTTTTCAACATAACATTGACTTAAATCCAACCGTATTTTCCTTGATCCATCCATATTCTTCACATACATTTGTTTCATTAGTGTTTTTTCATTCATTCATTCTACGTGCAAAAATCTATCACTGAGTGATCTTCTTCATCTTATTCAACACATATAGTAAGTTCGCATTCATCCCTATTCTCGTAATTTCGTATTCTCTCATACATTGTCAACCCATGTATTTTTAATGGTACGCATTTCAACAACATTTAGTCGGCTACTTGCAGTATTTTTCCACATTCATGTTTCACTCCCACATATCAATTTATACGTAAGTTCACATTCAAACACTACATTCCGTACTCTATCATGTATTGTTTCCACATGCATTATTCTAATTGCATGCATTTCTACAACACTTTTTATATACATTATACATTTGTATGCATTACTACAGCATTTATTTCAGTACCCGACACCCACGTTTCACTTCCATATATCAAAATTGGTACTTGAATACTGTAGTAAACTATCTATCATCAAAACAGATTTTATTTATGTCCCGTTCAATCTATCATCAAAGTAGATTTTATTTATGTCCTGTTCAATCTATCATCAAAGCAGATTTTATTTATGTCCTATTCAATTATCATCTAAGCAGATTTTATTTATCTATCATCAAAGCAGATTTTATTTATGTCCCGTTCAATCTATCATCAAAGCAGATTTTATGTATGTCCCGTTCAATCTATCATCAAAGCAGATTTTATTTATCTATCATCAAAGCAGATTTTATTTATCATCAAAGCAGATTTTATTTATGTCCCGTTTAAGTACATACTCGTATATTATAGTAACCCATTGACCTTGTGTCATATCGCTATAGGCCGTTCGATATCCCGTTTAATTCTTACGTCATTTAAGAAAATACTATGAAAGAGATGGGTTTTTTTTTGAGAGAGATAGAATTTTTAAATTAATTTGTATACTACTTTTCAACGTATCTCATTAAGTGCTGCAAACATATTGAAGAGCGTGGCCGGTACCCCACATTGTTTTCAACCTCATTAACCTTTCCCTTCCTATGATAAAAAAAAATCCGCCCTTTCCGGTGTTGTGTATTCAATAAACATGTAAAAATGAGCGATTTAAAATCGAAAAAATAAGAATATTCATAGCCAATCGCTTCAATTAATTAAATTCGAAGTCAAAAGTGATAATAATTTTATTTAATTGCTAAAAACATGAACAAAACATCAGACAACGTTCACAAAACGGGCAAAGCGACCACTTCTACCGAAAGCCGCCGACCTACTGAGCGAGAGAAACGAGCGAACTGAGATTCTATTTCTTGCGTTCCTATATACCAAAGTACAGTGAGAGTGAGACGTGAATGCCATCGTTTCCTCACCCATAGTGTTTTTTTAGAATGAATATACCTACGCCACACACTGGCACACGTTTGATTGTATTGGTGAATTTATTCCCGATTTTCACAAAATATCTCTGATGTGGCCGATAAATGCTAATTATTATTAATATTATTTTTTCATTCAATGCGTAAATGTATTACGGAGGAGTATTTAAAATTTGAAGCAAATATTTTTTTACAATTATAAAGACCTCTAGACGACCTCCGTGGCCTGGTGCTAAGACGCTTGTCTGCCGATCCGGAGGTTGCGGGTTCGATCCCCGCTGGTATCCAGATTTTTTAAATGGAATTCCAGTCTGGTTTTCACTTAGGCCCCATTAAAACATATTTCTGGTTGGTTGGAAGAGATTGCCACATGGCAATAAACTCGCAAGGTGAAATTAAAAAAAATATATACGAGTATATTAAAGTTTTTAGAAGCAATGTGTACTAGTTACACATCACAGGACAGGAAGGGTTAATCAAGCCAAAAAGTTGACAATTAACTCGCAATTCGTCATCGTACGGGTTGACAATACTTCCAGACATGTATTACCATGTTCTACTTTGGTTTTCGCTTAAAGCCTTTTTTAATAAATCCGCCAGGTTTTACTGTATACAATGAAAGTATTGTATAATAACAAATCATAGTTCTTAAAAAAAGGAATAAAAAACTATGAATTAAAATGTTGCGCACCCCAGATCTCAGATTTCGTTTTGAAAGTGTGAGAATCGAGACCTCCTGCTGTACAAAGAGAGAAACGAGAGAGGCACAGCAGAGAGATAGAGACCGGGGCCGGGAGAGAGGACTCGCAAGGAGATAAGAGGAAGCACCTATACAAGCTGTACTTCGAGCTTTTGTGTCCAGAGAGAGCTTTATGAACTAACGCATTTTTGCAGATGTTCTCAACATTTCCGAAAATATATATTTTGATTTATTTTATTTATTATTGCTGAAAAACACAAAATTGAGATCATGCACTTGACATTGAAACGGAAATAATTTTACGACTTGCAACATTGCGTTATATATTTGCTTAATGATCATTAAGCAGTTTCCAGTTAAGGTGTAATGTTTATACAGTCTTATAAAGATTACATCTTAACTGGAAACTGCTTAATAATCATTACATTGAGATCATATTCCTTTAAAATTCTAATGTACATATAATTTTTGTAATACTCGTATATAGTATTACACAATCAACGAGAAAAATATAATAATAGAGGGGTAAAGTGAAAAATAGACAAGAAACCTTTTTGAAAAAAATGGATACGAATAGCAATCGATCCCTCAACTCATAAAGAAAGAGAAAAACATCAAACTAACTACGCCGAATAGGTCGTCATTATGAAGACCTTAGAAAACCTTCCTATTTTACTAGTTTGTATCGGAACACTCACATCTGCGCTTCAATTATAAAAGTAATATTAATAGAATGACGAATTACGTGTATATAGCAATTTACTAAAATCTAAATGTACTCTCGTCAATTGAGTCCTAAAAAAGGTTGCTTCCACCTGCCAGGCGGCAAGTGTCGCATGCGCTCCACATTGTGTCTGGCTTTTCACGCGACACGCTGCGCTATCTGATATCGTGACACCGATGAGCCTCACTATCTTCAGGGGATATCAACTCTTATTTATTTAATTTGTTCTTTATTTGTAACAAATGCTTCTACCGAAACAAAAGATAGCTCTAATTCGTAACCTGTATGTACAAAACACGGCATCTATGAGAGTAGAACAGTTTATTCTTAGAACCATTCCAGTTGCAGAAAGGTGTACGTCAAGGCTTCTATTGTTTCCTGATATATTCAACATATACGAGTATGTCTGAATACAGGCGTTTAACCAACTAGGCGATGACCTTGGTGGCCTAGATGGTAAGACGCCTGTCTTTTGAACCGGAGGTTTTGGTTTCGATTCCAGCCGGAACCCAGATAAAAAATGTGTTATCAGTCTGGTTTTCACTTAAGACCTCATAAAGATATTTCTCGTTATTGAAGGGAGCTTCCACATGACATAAATCCTACAGTGTACAAGGAAAGTGTTATACATTATTTTACCGCACGGTTCTACACATATAGCTGCCAAACTTGATTTGTTTAATAATAGTAGATTCAAATCCCGAGTAAGAGCGACCTTGAGGTAATTTTGTTCACAAAATGACGCTATATAAAATTGTTCTTAGTATTGGATTAGAAAGCACAATATGGGTAAAATAATCGACGAGGGGGAAGCTGGTACTGTCATAGGATATCACCCTCGCAAAAAGTACCCCTCTTAAATACTTACCAAAACTGTACACGCCACCCATGTCTCTAACACTTTGAGATAGATAAAGATCGATCTAATCGGAAAAAAAATCGAGAAAACGAATATCAACCAAAAATAAAAATCATCGTATCATTAAATATTATGCAACAATAGGACTATTGCAACAATAAAACAGACACGATAAAATAAATATATTCTTCTAGCTGAGCCAAGCTGAGTTAATCTGTTTTGTAACTTTGACATCATACGAACTGTTTGTATATGATAAAATAATATAGAACATAGAACAGTGCCCTTCCACGTATATATGTACATGTGAATAGAAATAGTATTTTTTTGGCATGTAAGGAAGTGTTATTTAACTAAAAAAAAAAGCATTGCAACAAAATGTATGTTTGTCGTGTACTATAATAATTCGTACTGAAGTCTCGGAGGCAGCAGCATATGGTGTAACATAAAAACATGTTACATATTCTTAGCCTCACTATTTCTTTAGTCTTTATGTCAAAACAAGTACGATTCTCAGAATTCACGCTTTATTTATTCATGTTAACTATATGAAATAAACAATTTGAAATTGAAATATACGTTATAGATTGACAATTCCTGTTAGTGTATTTAGTATCATGTAGATACACTCGTCCCACACTTTACGGCATTGTGTAGTCCAACAGATGAAATCAATCTGCGATAGTGACCGACACGTATAGCAACGCTTTTAGCAGACAGGAATTTCTTGTATATGCACCACTATGCGGGGGACCAATCTATGGACTGCGATCGTCTACAATGTTGGAAATTGATCAACATCAATTTTTAAAATAATGTATTTTAAGTAAAAAATGTAAAGAAAATAAACTCATATTCGAGTGTTTTTTATCCAAGAAAAATATTTAGTCTTGTGAATTTTTTAATAATTATTATATAATATTAGGTGTTAACATAAGCTGTATCCGTTTTTTTTTTTTCAAATTTAAAAATGAGCACCAAAAGTAAAACAAAATAGTTAAAGTTCTGTTCGCGTTCAATCGAGGGAATAAAGCTGCTCGCGATATTTGCGAAGTGTACGGTGAAGATGCTATGAATTAAGGACAACTCGTCGATGGTTTTTGCGTTTCAAAGACGGTAATTTCGACCTGAAAGACATGGAGCATTCCGGACGACCGATGGACTTCGATGAGGACCGCTTAAACCATATTATTCATGCAGATCCCTTTCAACATTCCATTTTGAAGGCTTGTAATCAAATAAAATAATATATGTAACGTAAAAGCAAACATAATATCTTGAAGAGCAGACCATTTTCTTTCGAATGACGTATAACCTTTACCATTTTGTTTTACTTTTGGTGCTCATATTTAAATTGAAAAAAAAAAACGGACGCAACTTATGTTAACACCCAATAGTGCTTTAATACGAATACGTAGGGTGATAATGTATGTCAGAATATGAAATGAAGTGATTAGGGACGAAAGTGGACTTAAGGCTGATGTGTTGAGTTAGATGAAGAATATTACTCTGAGATTGTAATTTATTTTTATCAAACACTGTTTATTACACTTTTTGTAACGGTATAACCCTACCGGTTTCAAGGCGTTCACCTCATCTTCTGAGGTGAAAGCCTTGAAACCGGTAAGGTTATACCGTTACAAAAAGTGGAATAAACAGTGTTTGATAAGAATAAACTACAATGTCTTTAAACCTCTTTACATGGGAGAAATCTCTTAGACCAGGAAGAATATGCATATATGGTTTAGATGTTTTAAGTTAGACGAAGGATAATATGCATAGATTGTTTAGATCTTTTACGTTAGACGAGGAATAATATGCATAGATGGTTAAGATATTTTAAGTTAGACAAAGAAGAATATGCATAGATAGTTTAGATATTTTAAGTTAGACGAGGAAGAATATGCATAGATGGTTTAGATATTTTAAGTTAGACAAAGAAGAATATGCATAGATACAATAGTTTAGATATTTTAAGTTAGACGAGGAAGAATATGCATAGATGGTTTAATAATATGCATAGATTGTTTAGATATTTTAAGTTAGATGAAGAATAATATGCATAGATGGTTTAGATATTTTAAGTTAGACGAAGGATAATATGCATAGATTGTTTAGATCTTTTACGTTAGACGAGGAATAATATGCATAGATGGTTTAGATATTTTAAGTTAGACAAAGAAGAATATGCATAGATGGTTTAGATATTTTAAGTTAGACGAGGAAGAATATGCATAGATGGTTTAGATATTTAAGTTAGACGAGGAAGAATATACATAGATGGTTTAGATATTTAAGTTAGACGATGAATAATATGCATAGATGGTTTATATATTTTAAGCTAGACAAAGAAGAATATGCATAGATGGTTTAGATATTTTATGTTAGACGAGGAATAATATGCGCAGATGGTTTAGATATTTTGAAAAAACGAATGAAGAAATATAAAAATGTTTTGGTACGAAAGAATTATATTCTTGTTAAAAGTCAGAAAAAAACTGATAAACTGTATTAGGCGGTGTAAGAATATGAGGTACACGAAATATGTGTCACGATGGAAAAGTGAGATGCCCCGTCCTCTCTGTCTAATCTGGAGATGCCCCGTCCTCTCTGTCTAATGTATAATATCTATGCGATTTCAATATGTATACGAGTTTATATACTTTTGAGTATTCACTCTCCATATTGAATATAAAAAAATCGCCTAAGTTTGAAAAATTACTACTGATAAAATATATTCAAAAATCATTATACGAAAACTTAATTATATAATCATTGAAGGAGTAAGAATATTAAGTAACAATCAAAAATGAAAAAAAATATCATTAAATTTTATAAAAACAAATTTTAAACGAAAAATGTATTCAACTCGAAACCTTTGAATTTTTTGAATTCCCTATTTAAAAATTGATTTTTTTAATTCCCTATTTAAAAAACGTTTTTTTTATTACCACTAAATTGAGAAGATTGTTGTTTGATATATAGGAAATTTAAAACTATAGTTCGGAAATTCTAGGATGAGTCATGTGACAGCTCACAAATTTGGCCCAATACAACCTTGTAACGATGTTCAGTAATTTTAATTATTTTATCAACTTTAATATAAGCCTCAATTCTAATAAATAGCAAGTTATTTAGGTAAATAGATTACATAAGGTTTTATTTTGGCAAATTTGAGAGCTGTCATAGGACTCATTCTAGAATTTCCGAACTATAATTATCTGTGATATTAGAAAACTTTATTAATTATAAAAAGCTACAGAGCCAAAAAATGTCATATTTAGCAATAAATTGCGAGCGAGATAGCAAAAACTTATGAACTGCTTAATCTTAGCAAGGAAGAAGTGTCTTCGCAAAATGATTTAGTATGATTCATTGGCAAAGTCGGTGGTCATTCCCTCTTCTGATAAATTGGCCGAAAAATGGGCGAGATGGGGGCAGGATAGCACAGGACGAGAGGAGGCTCAAGAAATGTGAAGGGGATGATAAACTACCCTCACTCCACTCTGGCTTTAGCTTGATAACATCTTCATAATAGATGAGGTCCACGCGGTACGAGAAAAATTTTTGATGACCAGAAATGACTTCAAGAATGGTTTGATTTATTTATATAAATATTATTTTCCGTAAAAGAAAATTCATAAAGACTTGATTTTTAAATATATGAGTTTTAATTTCTTACGAATAGAAGCTTAAAATGGTTGATTTAAGCTATAAACATAAATCAATTTATTGCCTCATGGAAATCTCTTCCGACAAACTAAACAGGAATAACACACGTAGTAAGTACCAATTGCTAGTTGCGAGGTTACAACGTTTTTAGGTTACACACAGTAAGGTAAAATTTTATTTTGATCACAAATTAAAATCAATCAAATAAAAGAGTAACAAGCTTAACACTGAAATAGCTAATCATTGTCACCGTGAAAACCATACATTTTCAATCGATGATGCTAAATTCTTACATATCAGTAGTAACGGAAATAAATTGGACAGACTAGAGGCCCTAGAAATTTATAAGTCAGTGCATCGGGGTGAACATCTGGCAAACACATATATTCCAAGAATCTCACCACTGCTCGCTGAGGTTGTCTCCTACCTCCCTCCACCTCCAGTCCCCAACTAATTAATCCCCATTAATGTTTACCGTTAGAAGCGTGTATGTCGGTACCAGTTCGAACTTAATTCAGTCTTGTTTGTGCTCCCTGATGATGATGTGAACGCCTTGAAACCAGTAGGGTTATACCATTACAAAAAGTGGAATAAACAGTGTTTGATAAAAACAAACTACAAACTTAGCACTCTTTTAAAAACACAAATGTCTGGAATAGTAGGTGAACTGAGAGAGGGAAAAAGAATGGAGAAAAGTGAAAAATAATATTTATTATTGGAGAGAGACATATTAATTTTTAAATCGCTACACAAGGTTTCAGTTGCACGTGAAAACATAGTGAGAAATAAGTTTAAAAAATATTTATTAACTTTATACTTCATTGTTATACAATCTGGCGGGATTATTCTCAGGTGGCAATTTCTTCTAACTAACCAGAAAAAATAAATAAAAAAAGAAGTTACACTGTCTCAAAAAAAATATTATTCATTTTTAGAAAATACATTAACAATACACATAGTAAAATATAAGTGAGATATCATCAAAGGAAAGGAAGGAATGGTGGAGAGGAAAGAAAAATCAGGAATGAAACACTTTATATTATTGACTTCAAATTGAGAGTTTTTTCAGTCGCTTTTTAAAACATGTCAATGACGGAGCGAGTCAAACATTAGTTAGTAACTGGTTCCAGATTGTCATTGTATGGATAGTAAAGGACGACTGAAAGTAAAGATGACGTAAAAAAGAGGAGCAGTGAACCGAGAAAGCTAATAAACAATTTATGTTATACTAGAGAAAATGTAGCATGGTCTCTGTGACAGTTCACAAATTTGCCCCAATACAACCTTGTAACGACGTTTAGTAATTTTAATTATTTTATCAACTTTAATATACGCCTCGATTCTAATAAATAGCAAGTTATTTAGGTAAATACAGTACATAAAACTAACAATAATGACAAATTAATACATATTGTTACAAATTAGCAAAAATGTGGCAGTTTGTTAAATTCAAATAATATTTGGTGACGTTTGTCAAAAGCCACTACGTTAGTCTGCATTGGCTAAGGATGGGTATACGATAATTGGGTTTTCGATTTTTTATACCTAAAATTAAATGTTCGTAATTAGTATTAATTCATAGTGGATCTTGGTATATTTAAAGATAGATACAAATCATACAATACATTAGAAAGTCAGTATAATGAAAATTAGGAATTAAAACGTCAGTTTAAAGAAAAACAATTTTTCGATTTATAAAAAAAACGACTCGATTTGTAGAAAAAAACTATTTTACCCCATCCCTTTGAGACATGACGTTTCAAACGTCACAGGGAGTATCCTACATTTTCTCCATGATTGGAAAAATGAAAAACGAAAGTCCATGATTGGAAAAACGCTGAATATTCTCGGTGAGATAAGAGGGGGTGGCTGGACAGTTATGGATATGATACAATAGTGACAGCATGTGAATTTTGTGTCTATTTTTCACGTTCAACCAATTCAAATCCATCTAATATTAAGTTATGTGTTCGTTCTTTCTCAGGTTAAAAGCAAATCTCAGTCTTTTCCCATGTCCACGTATAACTCCCATAGATCAAAATTGGTACTAAAATACTGTTGTTGAATATCATCTTAGCAGAGTTTAATACTGTCGGTCTCAAGTATATATGTTAGTGCCCATTGAATTGGTTTCCTATCGCTACACGTCTATACTAATTCTTATTCTTTTACTTGAAAGATTAGTATTTATAGTCAAACATCGTACGAATTGGTTGACCCAAATATCTAAAACAAATCCCAAGTCCGTTTTACAATAAACGAGATGAAGAAGGAAGGTGTCCGAAAATCGTTTGGTACATATTTTTGTGCTGGTTTACAACTCTTTTGATCTTATAAATCGATAAGAAAGTTTCGTGTTGTACGTTTTCAATACTAGTAAAGTAGCTTTTAGGGTTCTCAATATGCCTCATAGCATATTCTTTTGTTGGAATTGGATAGATTATCTTTATCTCTTCTTCACCAGATAATTCTTCGTCGGATAAGTTTTCGTGGATGTGACTGTCCACTATATCATCGATATCCTATAAAACACAAGCACAGATTGACCTGCCTATACAGTCTGCCTGCCTCTGATTCGCTAAATTCCCCACCAATTGCATCGTATTACACAACTCGTGTAACCTTGACCATGAGCGCTGCAGGTGCACACGTGTCTATAAATAGAAACAACATATTTATGCTTCCTAATATTCATTTCAAATATTTTAAATCGTCGCGCATTGAATTAAATATGTTTTTAAATTGATTTGCATTTTAAATATTCCAAACGTAATTGCGGGAAATAAAAACGTAAAAGCGGGTACTAAATGTACTAAAATAAAACGGGATTGTAAAAATTGAACGCAAATAGCGGGAAAATGTGAATTCCAGGCACTTAAAAACGGGGTTTCACTATTAATAAAATAAGAGAGACGCATAATTTCATCACCTCACTTGAACATTTAAAACGTATATGGACTCTGAGTACAAATCAATAAATTTTAATTTTAGAAATAAGTTTTAAGTATTTACTATGAATTCGAAACAACGTGTCTTATTCTGCACTTTTTTTATAGTTTTTTTCATAAATGATTCAGAACTAAAAACTACACAAAAATAATTTATTGTCAAGTAACTATTAAAGAAGTACGTATAACAGGTGAATAAATAATTACGTATAACAGGTGAATAAATAAGTACATAACATATAACAGGTATATAAATAAGTAATATAACAGGTATATAAATAACATAAGTATGTATAACAGGTATAACGTTCTTGTCTTTTTTGCGAAAAGCACCGAAATAAATTCCAATATCGCTCCCAAAGCGGAGCGTTAGTCCGACAATAATCCTCTATCAAGGATATGGGCCCCTCGACTCTAGTAGATGGGGGAAGTCCTCAGCACTTGGAAACCATTTCCCATAAATGGTAATGGCTACCCCTTAAATTTCTAACATTTAAAATAGGTAAATGTGCCTTTAATAATACGTGTTTTTTTTGTGTTATTTATTTTAAATGACACAAAAATATCGTAAATTTCGGTGTATACCCGGGTGGTAACGCTTTTGGACATTTGTGCAGAAGGTAGGCAGTTCGAACAACACACCTTTGTACTTCCCTCGAATAACACGAGATTTTTTTCCACTTTGTATCTGAGTGAGTTACGTTACTCATAAGTATATATTACTTATGTCACGTTACTCATAAGTATATATTATTAGAGTTAAGTTACTCATAAGTATATAAAAACATATACATATTCGATTAAAAATATTGTACTGTTTGACACTTTCCATTTAGCAGGTTT
Organism: Odontocerum albicorne; assembly: GCA_949825065.1. Classification (NCBI taxonomy): domain Eukaryota; kingdom Metazoa; phylum Arthropoda; class Insecta; order Trichoptera; family Odontoceridae; genus Odontocerum; species Odontocerum albicorne. The sequence continues at coordinate 6,754,521 of OX463853.1, read as the reverse complement.
TAAGTGTAAAACCAGACTTTAAATAAAATTGGTTCCACTGGGAATTGAATCCATAACCCTCGGGCTGTACAAAACTGTATTAAGACCGAATCAACTTGTACAATACTGTTTTAAGACCGAGTCATTTAGTTTCCGTATAGCTAGTCTTAAAATGTGTCAAAATATAAAGAACATCTTTATATACTTATGTTATTTTCTTTTACGAGATAAGCAGAGATAATTTCCTACCTCGGCCACACAATATTAATTTCTTCTATATTCATATACCTCATCATACTACTCTTACGATTTCTCTGACTTTCTACGTTTGCTTCTCACAAAAAAAAATACATTTCTCTTTCCAATTCAATCATACTTTCCTCGGTTTTCTTCTCACACGTTTTACATTTACATTTGCACTATATATTAGGTCCTTACATATGAAATTGGCGTTTTGCCGTACTGGCAACTTTGATCTCAAATATCTTCTCTTTGGTTAGGAATTCCAAATTCAAATTTATACAGCTATTTACTCAAGTATTTGTGTTTCGAAAATTATAATTCATTTGTTTTTTCCTCAATTGTTTTTTTTCTTTGCGTCACTCAGTTTACAAAATGGAAAACTTGAAATATCGCGTTATTTACGAGTACGAGTTCCACCGTGGCACCAGTGCTGCAGAAACGGCTCGAAGGATTAATGATGTGTATGGCGACGGTGCCGCAAAAGAAAACACAGTGCGTTTTTGGTTCCAACGTTTTCGTTCTGGAAATTTCGACCTGCAGAAAAAGCCTCGTGGACGGCCGGAGACCAAAGTTGATAATGAAGAATTGAAGGCTATTGTGGAAGCGGATCCATCGCAAACCACGTCCGAGTTAGCTGCAGGCTGCGGTGTTAGTGATAAAACTGTTTTAATCCACTTGAAGCAAATTGGGAAGGTGAAAAAGCTTGAAAGGTGGGTACCTCACGAATTGAGTGAAGCAAATCAACAAACGCGCGTTGACTGCTGCGTTGCATTACTCAACCGGCACAATAATGAAGGGATTTTGAATCGAATCATTACCTGTGATGAAAAGTGGATCCTGTATGATAATCGGAAGCGCTCATCGCAATGGCTGAACCCTGCCGAACCAGCCAACCCATGCCCCAAGCGAAAATTGACTCCAAAAAAGTTACTTGTGAGCGTTTGGTGGACTAGTGCTGGTGTCGTTCACTACAGCTTTCTTAAATCTGGCCAGACGATTACGGCAGATGTCTATTGTCAGCAACTGCAAACCATGATGGAAAAGCTAGCTGCTAAACAACCGAGGCTGGTTAATCGCTCTAGGCCACTGCTGCTTCATGATAACGCTAGACCACACACTGCACAACAGACGGCTACCAAATTAGAAGAGCTTCAATTGGAATGTCTAAGACATCCACCGTACTCTCCGGACCTTGCCCCAACAGATTACTATTTTTTTCGAAATTTGGATAACTTCTTGCAAGGGAAAAAATTCAACTCCGATGGGGCAGTCCAAACCGACTTCAAAGATTTTATTGATTCCCGTCCGAATGTTTTTTTTTAGTAAAGGGATCGATGAACTACCTATGAGATGGCAAAAGTGCATAGATAGCAATGGTACATACTTTGATTAAATAAATATATTATATTAAAAAAAAATCAACTTTATGTTCCTCCCAAACAAAACGCCAATTTCATATGTAAGGACCTAATATTTGTTTTATTAG
>OX463853.1:6590153-6752613 GCA_949825065.1 Odontocerum albicorne | reverse complement strand
GGGGAGTGCGCATCCAGGATCGGGCTGTTCTCTCATAGAAGATCACACGATCGACATGGGAGAACGTTTCAGGACTGACGTTGGAGTGGCGAAGGATCCTCGACTGTGAGGCCGGCAATCATGATGATGGCACATATTAGGTCCTTAAACCTCATTCACTTAATCATTTTAGTTCCAAACCTTTAAGCTGAAAAAATCTTCCAGCTAACTAGAAAGGTTTTTAATATGCCTTAATTGAACACCACACTGGAACTCTTTCGAAAAAATCTGGGTAACAACAAGAATGAATCCGCAAGCCCCGAAGGACTGGTGTCTTACCAATTAGACCACGGATGCTGTACTTTTCGCATAAAATATATAAAAACGTGTCCATCTTACTTGAAAATTAATTATCATATGTATTTAAAACTCAAGCCGTAAATTAAAAAGTTGTTAAAAATCTATTTGTCGTGATAGAAAAATAAAATGAAACATAAAACAAATCGATGAATATTTATTCCTCACTGCCGGTGTAACATGAACCAAGGTTGTATTCAATTACAACCGCTTTAATTTACAACTCACGACATTTTATCATCGGAGAGCCTTTAATCTGGTAAGAGAGAAAGCCATTTGGATTTGTCATGCCATCCCGAGTTTATGGCGATTGTAAACAATTCAGACTAGTGCTAAAAGTAATTAAAAACAATAATAAAACCTTTAGTCATTACGGCTGACCAGGCTGACCTATCGGCTTTTGGTGTCGAGAATTGATATTCATTAATATTTAAATCTAAAATCCTTCTTAGTCTTAGATCATTTTATGAAAAGTCATTCTTATTTTTTTATTGGTATCATTAACAGGAATATTGCATGCACGTATACAAATTACTAACATGTTAAAGTTTTCCTCTTGTTAACTGACAAATATATTTTATCTAACGTATCTAACATTTTTTTAACGTCATCAAAAATTAAGACTGAGTTATGTGCCGTATTCATAAACTAAGTTATTATAGTTAGGAAATTCTAGGATGAGTCCTATGACAGCACTCAAATTTGCCCCAATACAACCTTACGAGTATGTAATGTACGAGTATTTACCTAAATAACTTGCTATTTATTAGAATTGAGGCTTATATTAAAGTTGATAAAATTATTAAAATTACTGAACATCGTTACAAGGTTGTATTGGGACAAATTTGTGAGCTGTCACAGGACTCATCCTAGAATTTCAGAACTATAGGAATATTACCAATCGCACATGGAATGACCATGTTAAAGCATTTTTCTGATTTTGATATCGTTTTTGTAAACATATTGAATCATTGCTACATTTAATATTTTTCTTGAATTATAAGTAATGTTTTATGTAATTGGTTAAATCTATATAAATAAATAACAAAAAAAATACATATGTACATACCATCACACCGTTTCCCTATTGGGATAGACAGAGAGGACAGATTGCCAAACTTTCACATTGCATACATACAGCCTGTCACGCCATCTTCCTATCGGGATAAGCAGAAAGGACAGAGCGCAATAATTTCCTTATTCGACTCATATACTTAGTCTCTTCTACATCCATACACCTTCTCATACAATTTCTACGATTCTCTAACCTTCTACGTTTCCTTCCTTCAAAATATAATTCACTTGATACAATCATACTTTCCTTGGTTTTCCTCTCACACGCCCTCTACTCATATTTGCACCATACATATTTTTTGTTTGTTTTTCTTCATTCATTCGTTCCACGTCCCAAAGCTATCTCAGCGTGATTATCTTCTTTTTACTCAACACATCAGCCTTAAGTTCACATTCATCCGTAATTACTTCATCCGTATTCTGTCATACATTGTCATTCCATGTATTCGTCTCAAAAGTCGAATTTCTTCATAATTTGTTTAGCTCGTCTCAATCTTTTTCAGGTCCACGTTTCATCGCGTACAACAAAATTGGCACTTAAATATTATTGTGGACTTGTCATCTTAGCCGATTTTGATACTATCCGGTTCAAATATTTATATTTTAGTGTCCCATTGACTTTGTTTCCTATAGATACACACAGTTCGAACCCTTTTAACTATTCCATCATCTGAGATTATACTATCCAAATAGCAGAATTCCTCAGCTTGCTCCATTTTTCACATTTACTTTTTTTCCACACTTAACTCTAACCATGACTTTGGATTTCGCTATATTCATACTAAGGTCTTTATCTTTACATCTTTTATACAATGTACTTATCACATTCTGTAATTAATTTTCACTTTTCACCAATACCATCATGTCATCACCATACTCCTACAGCAATTCACATACATTCCCAATCGACATTGTGTGCCACCTATTTGTCTCTGACCCTTTTATCAATTGAATTGTAAAAAAACGTGTGTTATCTAGGAAGAATTCTCAATTAAGAGGAAGCTGGGATAAGACTGAGTGAATGCGGAAGATTTAACTAGCCAGACATAGTTAGTGTTATATAAGTCGAGATCTACGCTAGAACCGAACGTAAAGGGTCTTTCAAAGCGGTTTTATTAATTTTTGGATGAAACACAGATAGCGGCGCGAACTTGCCTGAGTCTTGTGACATTTGAGAAGTGTAATGTATGACATTTATAAAAATAGAGTCGTATACAATACAACAACGCGTTCAAATTGAGAATTATTTTATGTATTGTAATTTCCGGAAACGGTGATGTTAATTGGCCACTAAGATCATGTGCTCTGACACCTTTGGACTATTTTCTCCGGGGTTACGTGAAAAGCCAGGTTTATAAGAATGACCCCCAATTAATTCCTGAGCTGAAGGACGAAATTATTCACGTTATTTGTGAGTTAGAACCGCAATTATGCCAAAATGTCATAGAAAATGTTGAGAAAAGGGTAAACATCTATGGAGCTGCAAGAGGTGGACATTAAGTGGATATTGTTTTTTGTGTTTAAATGTCATACATTATACTTAAATGACCAATAAAAAGTTTTTTGAAATCAAAGCAAATTGTGTGTTTTATTCAAGAATTAAAAATAATTTAATTAAAAAAACACTCAATTTGAAAGACCCTTTATATAGGAAATACAATTTTTTTGATAATTTTCAGATTAAAAACAGTTTGTCGTCTCGACGTGGATTTACGAGCATCGCTTGAAGGCCACGTTATAGACGCAGACAGTTCGAGTTTTATCGTTTTATTTTGTCAAATTACATACAACTTTTAAAACAGTTTTGGGATTGTAAAACGGAATAATTAAGTAGATTTCGTTGTTCGCTTCTCGCAGCGACTAACGACCCACGGAGATGGCGTAAATATATGCTTTATTATTGCGCCAATATATTAATTCTCATATACTTTTTGACTGATTCCGAAATTAAATAATAAAATAGATATAATGGTGTTCATCTCACGCTTCAATTGTACCGGTACCCTTGTTCTTTCATTCTCATTTTCTTATAGTTAATTAGTGTAATTGTAAAGAATTGTCTCGAGTATTACGTTAGACTCTTGATTAACCGGTGTCGCATTAACCGGGTTGAGGATTGACCGAGACAGAAAAAAAACGATAATTTTTATAAGATTCCGAAATATTATTTAAAATTTTATGAAAACTGGAAGAATTTTTTTCTTAATATTTTGGTGACCACTTTGATGGAAGTGAAACGTGGACATGGAAAAGACTGAAAGTGCCGAATAAATACTGTAGTGCATTGAAAATATTATACATGGAGTGACAATGTATGACAGAATACGGAATAACGTGACAAAGGATGAATGTGAACCTAAGGCTGATGTGTTAAGTAAGATTAATAAGAGTACGTTGAGATGGTTTGGGCATGTGGAACGAATGAATGACGAAAGACTAACAAAACGAATAAAGAGTGCAGATGTAAGTGGAAGGCGCACGAAAGGAAAACCAAGGAAAGTATAGCGTGTGATATTCTGAAAGAAAAATATGTAGAATATCAGAGAAATTGTCTGAGAAAGTGTATGGTTATGGAAGACGCCAAGGATGTGTGTCGAGTTAAGAAAATATTGCACTCTGTCATCCCTGCCTACTCCTAAAGACATATGATGTGATGTCATGTATGTGTGTGATAGTTATACTTGATATAAATATTAATACCATATGTGCTACAGTACCCCGCGGTAAAAGATACTGTCGGCCATAATCGGCTAACTTCGGCTTTGTAGAGCGTCATTTCTGTCATTCATACGTTTTGAGTTTAAGCCCGATGTGTATTACTTACCGCTGGGTACTGTACCTGCCTATATTTTTTTATTGATTATTGTATTTAATTATAGCTGTCTGATTTCATCCGTTATATTTTGTTGTCGATTTGTTGTACACAGCTATATTCTCCTTTCACACTGATGTTAAGAATGACCCCTGGTTTGGTGCAGTGCGGGCAGTCACCATTTAAACAGTCCCGTATTGTATTGGTGCCATATACAAGTTGTTCGGTACGCTTGTATACACATGTTACTTAATAATTATTTTTGTTTTTTTTTTTTTTTTTTTTCTATGTATTCTGTTCCTTTTCAATGTGTCAATTAGTCACTAATACTATATGTTTATGGTACATTTTATTATTTATAAATAAATAAATAATTACTTAGAAAAAAATACAATAGGGATTTTTTTCTTGAAACTAGGTATTTACCTGTATAAGTCAAAGTTGATGATTGTATAATTATTTTTGTACATATTTTAAAGCTAAGTATATTTTTTAAGATTCGCATATAAAACATGGTGCTAGAAAACGCCAAATAAATAAAATTCGCAAATAAAATCCACCGATTTTGTTCCTTTAGAAGAATTTTTAATATAATTTATGAAACCCTAAAAAATGTCAACTAAAAAGGGCATCGAGTTGTATTTCTTTTGGGTCATAAAATTTGTGAATATGCATCCGAATTATTTATCGTGCTTGAGAAGTGGTTTTACATTAGTGATGATTTGTGAACATAACCTTCAACGAAATGCATTTCGCAGACAAACTAACGCCAATGATGCTATAAAACCAAGGGTCTGGGAACAACATCCAGTTTTTGGCAAAATTACAAAATGCGAACTTTGTCTACCACGAGTTTTACAAACGATTAGGTTTCCAACTTTAATAGTTTCTAATATTATTAAAAGTAAAATTTTAAAACGCTTTGCAGTAAGTAATTATTACAGATGAGACAACGTTGAGAGAATGAGGTGCTAAATGTCAGAGAAAATACTGAAAACATATAATTTGAAGAAATTTTGTCTGAGCAAAAGATACGAAATAAGGTTGTGTATCAGCCTCCATTTTCAAAGTGATGTCCAATAACATTGTCAACACTCGCGGCTGCAACGTGAATACGTGTTTGGCACGCGTCGAAACGTTGGTTATTATTTAAGCCAATTAACACGGCTACACGTACGAAAAGTATTTTACACAAATTTAAAGTTTTCTAACATATTATCGTCGTTGTTATTCAAAAACCCTACTGTGGTTTTAGTTTTTGAACAAGAAAGGCAAACTATTGATGCAAGAAATAAAAATAAATAACGGCTCTGTGCTTTCTTAGCCGTGGTCTATTTTATAAAGTAGTACGTGTGTGCTTATTTTTAGCAACGCACTTATACGCACACTATCACGGATTTTCTCTGTCGAGCTATGCAGAGGATAGAGCGCCAGACTTTCCAATTTCGACACACATCCTTTGCCTTTTCCACATCCATAGACCTTCTCATTCAGCACCTACGATTTACTTGACTCTCTATGTTTTCATTCATTTGACTATACTTTACTTGGTGTTTTTTTTCGCCTTCTACTCACATTTGTACTTTATATTTGTTTTGTTAGACTTTCTTCATTCATTCGTTCCATATGCTCAAACCATCTCGAAATGCTCTTCTTCATCTTGTTCAACACATCAGCCTTAAGTTCACATTCATCCCTATCCCATTGTTCCGTATTTTGTCATAGATTGTGACCCCATGTATGTTATTCTTCTCAGTGAAGTTTCTGACGGCGAAACGTATAAATTGGGTATCTCTGATATTTAATATAAGAATATTATTGGAGCATCTTTTCATTCTGTATTATCTCACTCTTTGATTTTATTTTGAAGGATTTTAACTGGACTTCAATAAATAAATAAACACATAATTAAATAAACAAACTAGCTTTTTAGTAGCCCAGAAAAAAATGCCAGTAATATTTAAAATTCGCAAAATCGAAGTTAAAACATGAATTTGGTGTTTTCTCTCAGTATGCTTGCAAGAAAGTATAGATGTTCAGATCGCAACATTTTATTACAGGATTTTTGACTTTAAGAAATGATCCAGGATGACTAACAAAGGCAATAATAACGTGGAGGTGACAGTTAGTAAGTCACAGGACATAAAATCATTCAATATCCTCGGCATGGGAATGATGATCGTTAAGTCAGTACCTCGACAGTCCGAAATGAATAAAACTTTGTGATTTATCATATTCCGAGTAACAAAATACTCAGAAATTTAATAATAACTTTCGGAGATTTTGTTATCATTATCGCTGTTATCGCTGTAAATTTCAATCAACAATGACAAAATTAGTAACAACGGAATAAAAATGTTTTGCTATCACGTTTTAAACAAATATATGTGGAAGATGTGATAGAGGAAAATTGAGAAAATTATGGCTGTGTCAAACGAATTATATTTTGAAAGTAGGATACAAAAACAATCAGAGAAATCGTATGAGTTGGATGAGAAGGTGTATGGATGTGGAAGAGGTAAAATATATGTTTCGATATAGGGAAGTCGGGCGCACTTTCCTCTCTGCCTACCCCAGCAGCGAAATGGCGTGATGGTATGTATGTATCATAGTATAAATAGGCCAAAACCCATACGATGGTTGTCGTCAAAGAAAAAATACGAGAATTGAATTTTGAATACAAGAGAGCGAGAGAGGAATACTTCGAAATTTGAATCTCGGTGGGTCCGTGATAAAAAATTATACTGAACGAATTTTAAATACCTAGCTAACAATTTTTGAAACGGTGTAAAATGGGACGATGTATAAATGATATATATATATATATATATATATATATATATATATATATATATATATATATATATATATAACAAATTCTATATTTATGAATACATATTTTCATAAATGTAGAATTGGTTTTACTTCCGTAAATATTTCACGGGTTGCAACTAGTTATACTATATTCGTGGCCTAGTGGACAAACGCCTGTCTTGTACCCTTGATTTTTAGTTTTGTGCCCTCGCTAACCAAAAGCATGTGTCTTCGTACTGACAACCTTTGCAGCCTAATTTTCCAGCTCAGGGGTTGTGGATTCGAATCCCATTGTTTTCCAGTTTTTTTAATGTAAGAGTCTTAGTCTTGTGTTCATTTAAGGCCTTTGTAATACATTTCTGGTTGATTGAAAAAGGTTGTCTCATAGCACTAAACTCACCAGGTTATACAGTACACATCTAAAGGGTTTTACAATATATTACACAATCCTAGTATGTTATTGATGAAATCGTAAAGACGGGTTTTAGAACATCTACAGCTGTCATCATGATTACTCAGAAACCCAGCATCAGTTTTCTTTTAACCAATACATACAAACTGGACGACCAAAATCAGAAAAATCGAATGAGTTGTGTGAGAAAGTGTACGAATGTGGAAGAGACAAATGATGCGTATCGAAATTGCAAAGTTTGGCACTCTGTCATTTTCACCAACCCCAGCAAGAAAACAGTGTGATGGTATGTACATATCATAGGTATGTGTGTATTTATTTAAAAAGATTATTTCGAACCACTAGATTTGGCATGGAAGTCGCAGTTTGTTATCGCACGTGTTGGCAATACTTCTTAACATTATTAAGCCCTGTATGTGTTATTGTTTCTCCCAGACAACTCTTAACAGACGGAGACCCTTTTTTATGGGGTACCACCGGGAATCGAACTGGATACCCCCGAACGGAAGTCAAGCGTCTTACCAACTATGTCATGGAGGTACCCGTTATTATTGGTATAGTATATATAGCCATGTCTTTAACTTGATATATGAACCAATGTTTACGAAAAAATCAAATAAAATATAAATATTTAGAAAAGTAGAGATTATAATAGAAATTGTGTGAGATGAGATGTGAAATATTTTAAAATGAATAATACTTCTTTAGATTTTTTTTCAATTTTGATAAGCATGTAGCACAACTGATTGAGTTAATTCAGTCTAATTCGATCCCACCACCCCCCACGCTGCAAAATACGTACCCATCCAGCGCGATCTACATTATAAGATCGAAATCTTCTTTACTTTTTTATGACGAAACAATTTTATCACGATGCTAGTGTGAAAAGAATATAAGTGACGACAGACTAAAGATCTAGCATCACGGGAGAAGAAAAATGACTCGCAGCGCAGTAAATATACATTTAAAATGACTTAAGGCATGGAGTTCAAACAGCCTAGCAAGTTCCCAGTTCTTTCACAGAAAATTTCAAATCTCTCAATTGAGTCAGGGTGATCGTTTCAAACTCGATCCGAGTAAACAGCTAACACAATTATGTGTGGCGTACACAATTATGTGTGGCGTTGATAAACATGGATTCTGCCATCACCAGATCAGAGAGGCAGTCCGTGCCAAAGAGGGTTGACAGAATGTGGATATTTACATCGCTGTCTTGTTTTAAGTCACTGAAGCCTGTCATAATATTTAGATTTATGATTATATTTTCTAGGCGGGAAATAAACGCTTTAGATTCAACAACTTCTAACTAGCATCGTGATAAAACTAATTCATATCTTGGTGTCTTTAATGACAAGCTTATATGAAAATCAATATTTATTTAAGCCTTTAATTTGACTGGGTAGTAGTAAATAGATTTTAATTTGACTGGGTAGTTTTTATTTTACGTCATACATAAAATAAATACTAAAAAAATCTCTGTCCTATTTGCCAAGACGCCAGTCTCCCTGCCGGGAGTTGCAGGTTCAGAAATTCCAGCACATACCCAGATTTTTTTTAAATGGTTCATATCTGGTTTTCCCTGGAAGTTTATTAAACAACTTTCTGGCTTTCAAGGAAAGATTGTTATATGACAATAAACCTGTCAGATTGTACTTTATACAATGAAAGAGTAATATAACACAATACTATAAAATTATTTTTGTACCTTAAATATGTATGACGTTCAGAGAAGTATTTGATGTCTAGTGGTATTGTATGAATTCCATAAAAAATAATATTAAATGATTTCGTGTATTCCCGTTTTTATTGACATGTGTATATCACAATCAATATGTCTAAAAAGTTAATATGTACGAGTATGTATACCAATTTGAATTTAACTGGAGAGTTAAAATTCAATATAAACTAAAAAGAATGTTGTTACAGCCATTTTATGGAGATGTATTGTAAAAAGTACTTTTATGAATATCAGACATCGATCATCGATGCGATAAATGAAATCGCACCCATATTTTTCGTGGCGGTGCTTTAGCCTAGTGGTCAATAACTATCGGTCTCTGTAACATTAATCTACATGTTTTATTTTATTTTATTGATATATTATATTATATGTAAACGTTGGTACATATGGAAAAAATCTTCTCCTCTTAACCTTCCGTCGGGCGCAATATGTTGACCGCTGAGTTCGGGCGCAATGTGCTTGATGGGCACACATTCAAAATTTTAATGAATTTTATGACCTACTATCAAATACCGCAAACAAAGTAAAGTTAGAAAATTGTTAAGCTAGAAAATAGTTTAAAAACGTTCACAGTATTAATATCTATTCAGTCTTCTTCAGAGAGGGGGTCTGTACTCGTACCTTCTTCAGTAAAGCACCGATCCGATCGCATATCATATTTGCATGAGATAAGCAGATAGGAGTCTCGCATTTGTGATTTGTCAGCCAGCCAGAAGACTTTTTTATTCTTCCTGGGAAGGAAGACGTTGAAAACCTTAAAAAATGTGACGAGTTCGGGCACAATGAACTTCTCTGAACAAAACTTGAACAACTTCCCGTGGTGAAGGTTAAGGACAAACTAAGTGGGAAGGTCGCATAGAGCAGGTCAAAAGATGCAGCTACTAAGTGCACCAGATGCCAACACCACCTAGCAGCGGGGTGAGGTGACAAAATGTCCAGGCTGTGCCTGTCAGATCCAATGCGCCCGACGAAAGGTTAATACAAGTGACAACTTGTTTTTCTTCTTTCATGCGTGTGAGGACATCTTCGTTGCACACTTTATTAGCCTAAGAAATCTTGAACATTTTACTGAAGGATCACATTTCAAATGCTTCTATTTATTTTGTGTTTTTTTTTTTCAAAATGAAAAATATTCTCTGTACGTGTAATACAGACTATAAACCTCAAATTCAGAATGCTCATTGTACAATCAATGTTACATCTTTTCTGCATTTCTTTAGGGCGCAGAGACTTGGACATTCACGCAAGTCACCACAAATTTATTATAGATTGTCAAACCTCTTTAATTTCTTATCCCTCTTGTTCTATATATTTTTTTATATTGTTTTCTTTAACATCCGTTATTCACGAGGAAATTGATAGTTTAAAAACTTATCTTTATTTAAATGTATTCATATACCAAATGTGGATAACTCCTGAATCAGTGGCTCGCAATAAAGTGTTAAGGTTCAATATAATGCAGCTAAGTTGCCGAGTAGGATTCTCGGAAAACGTTATATTGTCTGGTGACTCCGAAACCTGGGACGGGGGACGCCACTGTTTGGAGTCGTATCGTCATCGCATTCTTCCTGTCAGGATCTTGGAGGGAGATATATGATAAATACATTATAACAAAACAATATCCAATGACTCCGAAGCCTGGGGTATGAGATGACACAGCCATTGTCTTTCCTGTGTGATGATGTCTTCTACCTCGCAAATTTCTCAAGTTTGGAAGTCTTCGTTGGTATAATCCTAAGGGTTCTATGATAAGTATGGTATAACCTTCATTTTGTTTTGATATTTTCTTCTTTGATTTCAATCTCAAATGTCATTACCGTATTTTACATTTTCACCCTACTTTATATTTTTGGAATAATAATAAAATAAATGTACACATCATAGCTTAGAGATCAGATTCCCCTCGATGACTCACTAATTCAGTATTCGAACCAACTATTATTGATATATTAAAAATAAAACAAAAAAAATAAGGAAAAGATAGTAAAGTGGCGACCTCCATGGCCTGGTGGTAAGACACTTGTCTGCCGATCCGGAGGTTGAGGGTTCGATCCCCACTAGAACCCAGATTTTTTTAAATAGGATTCCAGACTGGTTAACACTTAGGTCCTATAAAAACATCTTTCTGGTTGGTTGGAAGAGATTGCCACATGCCAAGAAACTCGCCAGGTTAAAAAAAATAAAAAATTAAGTGGTGGCATGTATGCAGCCTGTCTATAATTATAATGATAATAATAATAATTCACTCGATCATGAAATATACATTTTACGGTCGTCCGGTTATACACTTCTGTCGTACAGTTGATACTTATAAAATTGAGTAGGTTAAGACCAATAAAGATTTCAAACAAACCAAATTATGTGCCTATTTTTCCAATTAATGTAGTTTAACCCTTTAACGGGCATAAGCAGAACTCGGTCGCATATGCGACCACCCTTATGGTTATATTTATAAGGATTCATTTTCTTAATGAAACGTTTTTAAGTAACACGAATGTCAAATTGGCAACTGTAGTGGACGGGCAGAGGTCTTATTTAAGACGGATCGTCGTGAAGTTAGCTGCATGTTCAGTAGCAACGATCTAAACATCCGGTCAATTTATAAATATGTAAATAGGTATTATAAGTAAATCACCATTCATTATATCTCATATAAGAATTTTATTTCCTAATACAACCTAAACTTAGATATTATTACCTAAACATTTATTGGTCACTTTTGTGACCACTGGCATGACCCCTGAAATGGGTACAGGTCTCATATGCGAACGCCTCATTTAAAAAAAATAATTTAAAACACATATTCGAAGAAATAAAGTTGATTTGATACACATAATAATGATTTATTCAACAAAAAACTCAATACCTCATAAATAAAAACTTGCCCTATAAAGGGTCAAACAATATTCTGAAATAAAAAAAGTAGAAAGTCTAAAAAATCGTATAGGTTGTTTGAGAAGGTGCATGGACGTGGAAGTGGCAAATGAAGTATGTCGAGTTAGGAAAGCGCTCTGTCATATCTGCCTACCTCGATATGAAAATGGTGTACACAGGAACGTATGTTATGTGAACAACATTTTTATCGATTTTCTTTATCTTTCATTGGACAATCGATGCTATAAAACGAAGATATTAAAACTTATTTGAGTATTGTAATCTAAATTTGCAATTGCGTGTTCTTATGCAATTAATCATCGACATTGTGAAGGAACTGTGACAATATAATTGAGAACACTACGCGAAGACATTTTACTCGTAGATTCAATTTAAATTTATAGGAAACAAACTAGAAAATGGTGATTCGAATGAGGTTATTTATTTTATTATTTTATTTATATTGTTAAATCGGTTGTTTCGGCTTTGACTACCAAGGACATCGAATGTAAGAAACAGTCTGGAATATTATTTTATTTATATTGTTAAATCGGTTGTTTCGGCTTTGACTACCAAGGACATCGAATGTAAGAAACAGTCTGGAATATTATTTTATTTATATTGTTAAATCGGTTGTTTCGGCTTTGACTACCAAGGACATCGAATGTAAGAAACAGTCTGGAATATTATTTTATTTATATTGTTAAATCGGTTGTTTCGGCTTTGACTACCAAGGACATCGAATGTAAGAAACAGTCTGGAATATTATTTTATTTATATTGTTAAATCGGTTGTTTCGGCTTTGACTACCAAGGACATCGAATGTAAGAAACAGTCTGGAATATTATTTTATTTATATTGTTAAATCGGTTGTTTCGGCTTTGACTACCAAGGACATCGAATGTAAGAAACAGTCTGGAATCATCCTAGAAGAAGACCGAAGGTACGCTGGATGGACGAAATCAGGAAGCATGGCAGCATCACGTGGCATCGGCGAGCAAAGGACCGAATGTTTGGAGTCAACTTGGGGAGACCTACATCCAGCAGTGGATCGACCCTGGTTGACAATGATGATGAAATGTAATGGTGGAACTGTTATAAGATCTCTTTTATTTTGCTGATTCGTAGTAGATTAGAGTACAGTTCGATCATATGGAACCCGAAAAATCCAGAATTCTCTGATAGTTAACCGAATTCAAAATATATTTCTACGACACCTTTATTACAAAGAGTATGGATTTTACCAATGGTCTTGTCAAAAATGGCCAACCCTTTGATGATTGACTAACTATTGTTTAATGTACCAGGCAATTATTTACTCTGTTGTAAATTAAGATTATATTTGGTACCATGTTCACGAGCTGAGCTATTAATTGCATCACCACTCTCACACGGACTGACCTTGTTGAATGAATTTTCCGATATCGATATCTTTCATATCTCGATGAATAAAATTGCGGATTAAACTAACACTGTTATCATCATGTTTAACATGCGTAACACTGTTGTCATTAGGTTATGTTCAGATTATGTGATTGGGTTAACTTTGTATTGAATCCTAAACAAAAAAAATCCTAGTAAAGGTTTCAATTTATTATATTTTCTGGATTATCTGTTGTATTTTCTCAATAAATAGCTCATCATAATTTAGTCACGACCTACCTCCGTAGCCTTGTTAGTATACCACCTGTACTTCAACCAGGGGGATGTGAGTTCGATTCGCGTTATTGCAATATTTTTTATTAGAGTTTTAGTCTAGTTTGCACTTAAGATCTCTTTGGTTGCAAGTATTTGCTGCACGATATTAAACCCACCAGTTTGTATTCTATGCAACGAAAGAGTAAAACGATACATCATAATAATTCTAAGAATATTATTTTCTAAACTCAAAATACACGTTTTCCCCTTTATTTAATAAACATGGTTAAACATAATACATCTGACGAGTTTATTGCTACAAAAGCATATTTTTTCCAACCAACCAATAACTTTTGGTAGTTGGATTGTTTGTTGATATGATTATATTAGTAAGAGACAAATTATATAACGCCGTTCAGAGAGCAGAATCTCCTCAAGGGCACTATAACTCGGGATTCGAACGTACTATTTATTATTCACGCTTAAAAAATATTACATAAAAATCAAACAAGTAGAGTGTGAGGATATGAAGATGGTGGCTACGCCCAGTAGATTAGGAACTTCTGCGGATATGCATATGTTTAGAAAAACATTTGGTAAAAAGATTGAAGAAGAATTGAAGTAATCCGGTGAGGTCCATGGCGATGTGGTAACGCACTGGACTTCCGTGCGGAAGGTCGTCGGTTCGAACCCCGCGCTGTGCTACTCCCCTCGAGCGACACAGGCACTTCTTCCGCCTAGTGTTCGAGGGTATAAGGATACTTATGACTTCAGTCATACCTATGCTTTAAAAAAAATGTGAAAAACACTTGATGATGCTTGAGCACGCTTGTGTGTGTGTAGTGTGGAGTACGGCACCAGAGATGCCCGCGGAGTAGTGTCGTGAGAAAAGCGAAATAATCAAAGACTACACTGGGCCGGTCCCACGGAGACTGAATCAGGTTTCAACGATCTAGGGACAGAGGCGACTCTTTACAGAACTATATATTTCGCACATACAGAAAAAAAAAATTATTGACATATAGTACTCGTAGATGTCATCATGCTATTGTCCTATTGGTTACTTTTCTGTGTCTCTCTACCACACATACCACTTACGTTTAAAGAAATAAAAAATATTTACATGCAAATACTAGTTAAAATTATTTTGTTTATTAATTTAATACTGTGCAGTGAACAATATGGCGGGTTTATTGTCAAGTGGCAGTCTGTTTCAACTAACTATACATTTGTTTTTTTAGTTAAAGATAGAGGTTTACATTTTTTTATATAGGGAAAAAAGTATACCATCACGGCGTCTCCCTGTCAGAGTAGACTAATAGAATGGAGTGGCAAACTTTTCTATCTCGAGATACGTCTTTCGCCTCTTCTACATCCATACACCTTATAATACAGCTCTTATAATTTCTCTGCCTTTTTATACATTTTTCTTTCAAAATATAATTCATTAGATCCAACTATACTACAATATTTTAGTCCTCCCCTACCACGCCTTCCACTCACATTTGCAGTATTTATTTGTTTTGTGCTGTGTATTTTTTTTTAATATCATAATACAAATTAAAAACACATACACAGCAAAATTGATTGAGAAGAATGACGACCCTTATAACCTAGTTGATTAGACATTTATCTTTTGGCACGAGGGTTGAGGGTGCAATTTCTTCTATGTTCTAAAAAGGGCACCAGCCTTATTTATACGTGAAGTTACTTTGAAAATATTTCTGGTTGGTTGAAAGAGATTAATACATGGCGAAATACCCTACAGTTTGTACTGTACATAAAGTATAATACGAGTACAATACAATGCTGAAATCCACCTACAGTATTAGCTGGGACGACCAAGGTCTGAGTGAATGTGATAGAATACTAAAGGTAAATATTCGTCCTTAACAGGCGGACGCCGCAAGTTCGATTCCTGGCGAATTTCTTTTCAGACTAGTTTTACTCTTAGATCATTTTAATTTTGAATTTCAAAATCTAGATGGCGATCGTTTTAGCTACATTAGAATGTCACAACTTATTTTATTGTTTATACGTTGACTTAGTTCAAAAGCGCTCTTAATGCTATCGTAATGGTCGGAAAACAGCGCTATACCAAATGATCTAAGAAAGAAACTCTCGTAAATGGATACTTCGTACATGGAGTTAATGAGTTAATGTATCACAAAACGTTTATTAATTATCATCGTCATCACACAAAGTTATTTCTGACACACATAAAAACCAATCGCTCCAATCTCTTGTCCACCAAACATCTACCCTAGTACCGGTTAAGCAATCACAGCATCAGATGTGTCGTTCGTGTTCTTATATCACGTTTTTATTACTCCTATTAACATCGGCAAGCTCGAAACTAACGCCAAGTTTAATTGCTCTTTTACACGGCATGAGATGGGACCCCGGACCGTGCCTCTCCACGTCATCGATATAATCCTATTAATTGAATACTCGTAAAAAAAACATCATATATACTAGTGTTATATATACACTTTATTCGATTATATGATTACCTGAGCTGTATGCTAATCAACAATGAAAAAATAACGTTTGTGGGAAGTTTTAAATTTTTTTTTATTTAGTTAATTAATGTAAGTTGTGTCCGTTTTTTTTTTTCCAAATTTAAAAATGAGCATCAAAATTTAAACAAAATGGTATAGGTTATACGTCATTCTAAAGAAAATTTTCTGCTCTACAAGATATTGTGTTTACTTTTACGTTACATATATTATTTTATTTGATTACAAGCCTTCAAAATGAAATGTCAAATAGACGAAAGTGAGCATTTTCGACACCTCGTTCTGTTCACGTTCAATCGAGGGAATAAAGCTGCCAAATCTGCTCGCGATATTTGCGAAGTGTACGGTGAAGGTGCTTTGAATGAAAGGACAGCTCGTAAATGGTTTTGCATTCATGTGACTGCAATTCATCTACTCAGAAAATTCTACGGTGGTTTGAAGGGGATCTTCATGAATAATATGGTTTAAGCGGTCCTCATCGAAGTCCACTGGTCGTTCGGAACGCTCCGTGTACTTCAGGTCGAAATTACCGTCTTTGAAACGCTAAAACCATCGACGAGCTGTCTTTTAATATGAATTAAAAGTACACTTCGCAAATATCGCGAGCAGCTTTGGCAGCTTTATTCCCTCGATTGAACGCGAACAGAAGGAGGTGTCGAAAATGCTTACTTTCGTCTACTTGACATTCCATTTTGAAGGCTTGTAATCAAATAAAATAATATACTCGTATGTAACGTAAAAGCAAACACAATTTATTGTAGAGCGGAAAAAATTCTTTCGAATGACGTATAACCTTTACCGTTTTGTTTTATTTTTGGTGCTCTTTTTTTAATTTGAAAAAAAAACGGACACAACTTATGTTAACACCCAATATAATACAAACATTTGGTAAAGGCTTTACCTATATACAAATTTATATCTTAAGAACTAATCTAATTCATATATTATAACTATGAACTAACTTTATTTCTAAAAATCTTAAAATTTTATTTCTTAGAAAAAGTTAAAATATATATATATATATATATATATATATATATATAATACTAAAGTTATATTTAAGCCGCGAATTAAATTAAATTAAATTTTCTTTTTTATACATTCATAAAGTTTTAAGTCCATTACGTGTAAAATAAAAGTTATATTATGGGTCAACAATAAAATATTGGCGCGAGTTAAGGAATTCTGCTGTTTGGATAGTATTTTCTCAGATGGTTGAAGAGTTAAGAATGAAATCATACTGCGTGTAGCGATAAGGAACAAAGTTAATGGGGCTCTAAAAAATATACTCAAACCGGACAGTATTAAAATTTGGTATGATGACAATACACAACAGTATTTAAGTACTAACTTTGATGCATGTCAGTGAAACGTGGATGTTGAAAAGACTGAAAGGAGTCGAAAATATGTTGTAGATTGCGTGCACTAGAAGAAAATATAGGTTGACAATACATGATAGAATACTGAATGAAGTTATTAGAGATGAATGTAAACTTAAAATTGATTTGTTGAGTAAGATGAAGAAGATCATTCAGAGATGTTTTGAGAATGTAGATGGAATGAATAAATGAATCCACCAGAAAACAAACTTGGAGCGTCCGTTTGCTTAGCGTGAGTGCTAACTAATATACCACGGCCACCGCCAATATATCTTCTACGTTTGTACACATATCATTACAGGTACTCTATTTTTTAATCATGTTTCGTAAAAGTTGTGAATGTTAGAAATTAATTGTATTTCAATAAATATTTTTTCCTTGTTTAAAAATATTTTCTAGGAAGCAGATAAGACGGAAAAGAAGAAATAAAATAAAACGTTATTTAAATAAATAAAAGCTGGCAAAGAATGCTCACAAAATAAAAACCATATAAAAATTCCAATAAGTCAGGAAACATAAAAAGAAAAATATGATGGTTCCTTTATACAGTAATCCCTCCATATAGGTGAATTCATTATTTTACGAGATTAATAACATTCTTTTACGAGATATTGAGTGTTAACATAAGTTGTGTCCGTTTTTTTCAAATTTTAAAATGAGCACCAAAAGTAAAACAAAATGGTAAAGGTTATACGTCATTCGAAAGAAAATTTTCTGCTCTACAAGATATTGTGTTTGCTTTTACGTTACATATGTTATTTTATTTGATTACAAGCCTTCTAAATGGAATGTCAAGGAGTCAAGAGTAAGCATTTTCGACACTTCCTTCTGTTCGCGTTCAATCGAGGGAATAAAGCTGGCAAAGCTGTTCGCGATATTTGCGAAGTGTACGGTGAAGATGCTATGAATGAAAGGACAGCTCGTTGATGGTTTTTGCGTTTCAAAGACGGTAATTGACTTTTGGTGCTTATTTTTAAATTTGAAAAAAAAAGACAACTAATGTTGACACCTAATAGATGTGAATTTAAAGTTGATGTGCTGACTAAAATGAAGATTAACATACTGAAATGGTTTGGGCTTGTAGGGTTAATGAAAAAAGAAAGACTAACTAAACAAATATACAGTGATAGTTTAAAACAGTTTTCTAGTAACAACTTTGGTGCATGGAAATGAAACGTGGACGTGAAAAAGATTGAAAGAAGCTGAATAAACGTTGTAGAAATGTGTGCTCTGAAGAGAATACGAAGGGTGACAATATATGATAGAATATGGAATTAAGGGATGAGGTATAAATGTGAACTTAATACTGATCTATTAAATATTTAAGATGAAGATGAGTACTCCGGGCTGGTGTGGACAAGTAGAACTAATGAACGACAAAAAACTAACAAAACAAATATATTGTGAAAATATGAGTGAAATTCGTGGTAGAAAAAAACTAAGGAGAATATGGTTGAATCAAATTAATGATATTTTGAAAGAAGGAATTTTATTTAGGTGCATGGTCATCATCATTTCCGGGCCTCGCAGTCGAGGATCCCCTCGCCACACCAACGTCAGTCCTGAACCGTTCTTCCACGTCGATCGTGTGATATTCTGTGAGAGAACAGTCCGATCCTGGATGCGCACTCCCTCCCGCAAATGTCACAGACATATGGACCCTGCTGAGCCGTCTGGCCATGCTGACACATGTTCGCAGCGCGCAGACTGTTTCACATACGTCTAGCTTGCTGATACGCCATCAGCCCGAGAACATACGGCTCTCCACCCCTCACGGTCCTGAGCCACCTGCTCCCAGTCCTCAGGCGCCCCGCACAAAGTAAGCGACTCTCGCAGACTGTCCTTATAGCGTTTCCTCTGCCCACCAACTCTTGTGGCAAAGGAAACGCTATAAGATGCATGCTAAATTAGATACGAAAGATGTATGTTGCGATAGGAAATCCCGACTCTGCCTACCCTGATAAGGAAACAGTGTGATGGTATGTATGGATATAAAAGATAATTTATTTTATATAGCAATTAATGACTACATTCACGCGATGTTTTTTTCTGGAACCCATAGGATTTATATGAGAAGGTGTATGAATGTATTAGATACAAAAGATGTTTATTGTGATAAGAAACCCTGACTTGCCTACCCTGATGAGAAAACGGCGTGATGGTATGTATGTATATAAAATATAATTTATTTTATATAGCAATTAATTACCACATTCACGCGGTGTTTTCCTGGAACCAATAGGATTCATATGAGAAGGTGTATGCATGTATTAGATACGGAAGACGTTTATTGTAATAAGAAACCCCGACTTTGCCTACCCTGATGAGAAAACGGCGTGATGGTATTTATGTATATAAAAGCTCATCTATTTCATATAGCATCTAATGACTTCATTTACGCGATATTGCCCTAGAACCAATTACCCGCCTAAATTGAAGTATACTAAACTGTTTATCAAAACGGTTGAAATAAACAAAAAAATAAATTATCCACAAAGACAAAACATTCCAAATATACAATAACATTTCTTTTAAAAGTATTAAATTAATCAAATTCTTCTACCCTTAGTGATGTACCTTTTAAGCCAGAGCTTTGACCGTGAATAAGAATGGCATCCGTATTATTTACATAATTGGAATATTATTTAAAGACTCCTCTCTCGCTCGCTCTTTTAAATTAAAAACAAACTGCTTTACAAAGCTTAAAAGTTCAAACGGCCAGAAAAATCCACAAGCAAATGAAGATCAAACAAAATACTTGGTTTGCCTTTCAAAAGTATTGCGCCCGTTGGTATTTGTTCTGTGTTTGATTTTCCCTCAGCGTAGGGGAGGAAATATTTTTCATGTCTTTAAATTTCTATTTGAGACTTTTTAACGATGTTCTCAAATATATATTTTATTTTTTACTTGTAGTTTTTCTCCGTATAGCTTGATGAACATCTTAATTTTTTTTAGATATATTTAAAAAAAAGAGAATAATTAATTGTATTGTATTTACTATGAGGCTGTATGAGAAAGTGTATGGATTTGCAAGAGACTAAAGATGGTGTAGCGATTGGAAAGTCTGGCTCTCTGCGTACCCGGACAGGGAAATGGCGTAATTGTTATTAAATTATACTTTTGATACATTCACTATAACACGATGGAATTTTCGGCGTGTGGTAATCTCTTCCAACCAATAGATATGTTAAAGAGGGCTTTAGTTGAATATTTGCAACCAATAGATATGAGGCTAAAGATGGTGTAGCGATTGGAAAGCCTGGCTCTCTGCACTCTCTGCGTACCCGGACAGAGAAATTGCGTGATGGTTATTAAATTATACTTTTCATACATTCACTATAACACGATGGGATTTTTGGCACATGGTAATCTCTTCCAACCAATAGATATATTAAAGAGGCCTTAAGTTGAAAATTTGAAAAAAAAGACATCAAACATGGGTCTGCAGTCCCCGGAATCGGAACACTGACATCTTACTATGTATTTGCTAAAAACTAATTAAAATTAATTTATGTTTACTCCAAATACAAATTATAGTGACTTCCCTCTCTGTCGGGACAACCACTGTGGTCTAATGAGTAAAACGTCTGTTTTCCATCCGGGCGGTTTTGGTTCAATTCCTTTTTGTGGCTAGCTTTTTTTATTAATCGATCATCCAGCAACTCCGAAGTGAAAAGACAGGCGTTTTGCCAACTATACACAAAAGCTACGAATATTTACAAAAATAAAAAATCCCAAAGCCTCACTTAGACTCTTATTCCTCCTTCACTTAAATATTTCATTTACTTCTTACTAGGCAATTTTGTAGCAAAAAACCCTGACGGCACTTTTATGCTGTTAGTCCTTTGCATCCACCTGAATCCTTTATGACGCCATAGACTTATATGAGAATAAATGTTCGTCATAGGGAATGCAATCAGTGAGGGGGCTCGCAGTCTAAGGAAAGGTGGGTTTATGTCCTTAAATTATTTAGGAATAAAAACATTTAATATCCATTTATTTATTTTACTTGAAAGTTCTCTTGCACAAAACAAGTTTCCCTAATTCGTGCAATGAACGAATATTGTATATCAAATTGTACAAAAAAAACAAGCAAACAATCAGGTGTTAAACACTTGGCGCAATTTGAGGAAATCTACTTGGATTATATTTTGGTAGTTTTTCTCAGATAGCGGAAAAGTTCAAAAGGATATCAAACAACGTGTAGCATTAGGAATCAAAACCAATGGGACACTTAAACATATATACTGGAACCAGACAGTATTAAAATCTACTAAGATGATAGATAGTCTATGGCTATTTTAGTACCAACTTTGATATTTGACAGTAAAATATCGTATAAAAATACTAAAAAGAGCCGAATAAGTGCTGTAGAAATGCGTGCATCGAGAATAATACATGTCAAGGGATGAGTGCATGATTAGGAATGAAGGTGAACTTAAGGCTGATGTGTTGAGTAAGAGGAAAAAGAGCACTCTGGGATGGTTTCAGCACGTGAAACGAATGCCTGAAAAAAAAAACTATCCAAACATATATAAATTGCTAATATGAGAAGAAGGCGGGGTGAGGAAGACCAAGGAGGGTATAGTTGAATCAAATGAAAGATATTTTGAAATAAGGAATCGTATAAAGTCTTAGGAGCTATATAATAAGGTGTATGAATGTAGAAGGGTTTTATCAACTCTGCCTATTCTGAGAGGTAAATGGCGTGATGGCATGTACACGTATGTATGTTATTTACAGAAATATTGTAAATTTGAGCTCTGTTTTCTTACGGAGATAGTAGCATAAGAAACTTGCCTATTTGAGGACAAACCCAGTTAAAAATGTAATTTATCTACCTACTAGTAATAGTAAAATAGGGAAATAGTATTCCTTACTTTTAAAAAATCTGCTAAAAAAAATGTCAAAGGTCTTGCCTAGTTTAGAGTATTTCCCTTTATCCATAAAAAATCAAAAGTAATTCCAAATAGTACATACTATTATAGATTAGTTAATAAGGATTTTTAAAATCCGTTACGATAATTGTTTCTTTTTTGTATCCACAGTCGATGCCGAACATCGTACAACTTTTGTTAACAATCAACCAGTGATATCGTGAAATTAAATGGAATATGACATCAGGTAGAAGGTTTAAATATTGATTTAACACTTTCATTTAAATACATCTGGCGGATTTGTTGCATTAAAACTATTTCTTCCAATCAACCAGTTTTTGTTTCATAATTATTATTGGTTTCCATGGGCATGCCTTTGACGTTAGTGTGTGAAAACAATATTTGAGAAAAACTGTAACAAAATCAAGTAAAATAAAAAAATCTAAAGTAAATACGTATTTATGATAAATGTATAGGGGTTAAGAACAAGAAATATTTTAAGATAATTAATGCTTCTTTTATTCAACAAACTTTTCGGCTTTAAGTTACTGTATTAAAATATTTAACAATAAATCTTTTATTTTTCATTAATTACAATTATCCCCAAAATACTCGTACATATTTCTACATTTTATTCCGAGACTCATTCCGCCTGAGGAGAGCCTCAAGATAGGAGATTGAAACACATGTACCGATTATTAATGCAATAAGTTGAATAACAAAGTGATTTATTGTTGAATACTTCTTTCTTTTATTTATTTCCCTTATCGATAAGATCCTTTTTTTTTTTTTTTTTTCACCTGGCGTGTTTATTGCCATGTGGCAATCTCTTCCAATCAACTAGAAATATGTTTTAATGGGCCCTAAGTGAAAACCAGACTGGAATACCATTTTTTTAAAATCTGGATTCCAGCGGGGATCGAACCCGCGACCTCCGGATTGGCAGACAAGCGTCTTACCACTAGGCCACGGAGATCGTCCTTCTTATCTCACCGAAAATTTTCAGCATTTTTCCTATCATAGACTTGTACTATGTTACGCTCAAGCAGATATTGTTTATTCGCCTTCCCAGTTCCCCGCTCTTCTTTTTTACGTCATCCTTTACTGTCCATGTTGTGAGACTCTGGAACCAGTTACAATTAGACTCGCTCCGTACTTGGCATGCTTTAAGAAGCAATTGAAAATACTATTAATTTCTAGTCAGTTGTAATATAACTTGTAATTTATTTTTATCAAACACTATTTATTCCACTTTTTTGTATCTTTTTTGTATCTACCGGTGTCAAGGCTTTCACCTCATCTTCAGGGGAGCACAAACAAGACTAAATGCTGTTCGTTTCATTCATTCCTAATATTTTTTTCTCTCCATCATCCCTTTCTTTTCCTTTAATTTATGATATCTTACTTGTACTTTTATTGTGTATATTATGCATAAATTTCATAAAAATAAATAATCATTTGAATATTTTTGTGGCCATGTTTATTTAGTTTTGTCTAGTAGGCTAGAAGATATTGTTGTCTGGCAATAACCTCGCCAGATATTTTTACAATGATGTGTTAAATATGCTACATATTTAATTAAAAGAGTAGTATCTATTTAAAGCAAAATATTTCACTATTTCAATACACGAACTATTGCTAATTATAAGTATATATGTGTGTGAATTACAATGAAAATTATTTGGATATTTTGCTGATTCCTCTATTTTAGAGTGATATACTCGTATTTTGTAATTCAAAATAGGTCAATGGTCAAAGAGACCTCAAATTATTTAAATAAAAATCCTTCCTTTAAGTTTCAACCCTCCTTTGCATCGGGTGGAAAAGCAAGTGTTGTTTTAATTTTGCAAAGACATTAAATATTTAGGAATGCTTTTGTTACCCCCGGATAAAGAATGTCTTTTCACTCCGTATCAACTCCGTAATCTTTCATCCCTTAAATTTAGAGTTTTCTCATTTGGTAGAAGAAGCAAAAAAAATTCATCGAATGAAACAAAACATAACAATTTAAATTTATGTTTTCTTTTTGCTGGAATGTTCTTCGTTACTTTGCTTGTTTGTTTAGTGGTCAAATAAACAACACTTAAGTGCCCTTTACATATTCAAATAAGTAAAATATGACGTGTCAACATCTTGCATAACCAAAATTTACAAAATTCAAGATAAATTAGTCTTTCAAAATAGGATGTATAAACATGTCAATTATAGTATAATACGGAAAGCAAAAATATATAATCCAATACAATTGAATAAATTTAAGAGTTACCCAATGGTTGCATTTTCACGATTGATGAATCAAAACATAGAACTGTCATTAGCAAATTACTTCGGACACATTTAAATTCAAAAATGGTCCGTGTGTTTTTTTAGCAGGTATGTGGAAGTCAACTTGAGCCAATATATCGAGCAATCAACGATATTGGCAATATTCTTATATATTTTGTTATTTTCTTGAATATTATATATAAGTAGTGTCTCATATGACTCTGTCACCTAGCTGGTAAACCGTTTGTCTTCCAACTGGATGTTTTGGATTCGATTCGTATAATAAAAGCGTTTAAATTCAAGATAATATATTTTTTCTTTCTTTAAAAATGTTAATCGATGAAAAAAAGCATACGCAAATAAAATCACCACATTTGTTTATTCTGTAAGTGCTAAAAATTGTGTCAGAATAATTAGTTGTGAGAATTATTATCTAGTTATAAGTAGTATGTAGATGTTAACTATTTCTAAGAAATTAAATATTAAGATTATTAAAAATAAATTGACATGTAGAAAATTAATATTAACTTAGTTCATAGTTATAATATACAAATTAGATTCGTTCTTAAGATATACATTTGTGTATACAAGTAGGTAGAGCCTTTATCAAATATTTGTGTTATAGATTACTTTATTAAATAAATCAATAAACTTTATTAAATAAATAAATAAAAATTGTTCATTCATCATTTATAGTCAAATAACATTTAATATACTTTTTGTTTTAGTCAATGGAAACCACTTTCTTCTTTTTCCTATTTATATGAACTGTTTTCAGTCTCTCTTTAGGTTTTGAATCCAAAACATATACCTTTTTTGAGATCTTCCTGGCAGAGAATTTTCAACAGGTGTTGCTAGCTTACAATGTAAGGAACTCTTGTGGTATCCATCCTTTCCATATGACCTCACCATTGTCTCCTACGGATCTTCCCCACTCGTAAGATTATATCTTCGAGTTCACATATTGTTTAAATACGGGAACTTTTAACTCTCTCTTAGTATTATGCCTGCAAGACGCATTGGAATGGAAGGTTTTCAATTAATTAGTCCAGACCTCACATTGTTTCGTTTTACATGCTTATGATTGGCCTCAAATATACTTTGTAAATTTTTACCTTACTCTCTATTCTAGTGTATTTTTTATTCCAAACCACATATTTGTTTCGAGTTCGGGAGACAGCTACTAATGTATTTACTTGACCTCTTATTTATGTATTGGGATCACTGTAGCAGAGCAATTTGACACAAACATATTTATATGTTGGAATCACTGTAGCTGAGCAATTTGACACAAACATATTTATGTGTTGGAATCACTGTAGCTGAGCAATTTGACACTTACATATTTATGTGTTGGAATCACTATAGCTGAGCAATTTGACACCTACATATTTATGTGTTGGAATCACTGTAGCTGAGCAATTTGACACCTACATATTTGAATTCCATTACTCGTTCAATAAGTTTGTCATCAATCATACCTTGGCATCTCTGGATTTTGAGAATGTCAAACATTTAGTTTTCTCTACAGACATGGTCATATTATATTTTTGTGATGAAAGATGAAACATATGGAGCATATTTTGGGGATATTCTTCAGATTTCACAACGAGTGTTGCTCCTTGAGCTTTCAATAATCAATACCACAATATACATCAGTCTATAAAAAATATTTAAATAGCAGGATGATGTGTTGAGTATTATAAAACTGATGCGTTAAGTAAGATGGAGAAGAAGGTCGATGTGTAGTTTATTGTATTACACTTTCATTGTATACAGTACAACATGGCGAACTTATTACCATATGGCAATATCTTATGTTAAATATGATAGATATAATAGATGTTAAATGTTGGATGACAAGCGTCTTACCAACTAGGCCACGGAGGTCGTCATGTCTTCGATTATTGAGGTTGATCTGTTGAGTAATGTGTTGTGAAGTAGGGTTGATACTTTGTATTATTCTGTTGTATTATATAAGACTAATAATTAAGACTAATGTGTTGTATTATTAAGGCTTAAATAGTACATTTTTAAGGCTGATTTGTTAAGTAAAATAAAAGAGAATGAATGAAGAGAGACTAAGAAAATAGATACACACTATAAATATGAGTTAAAAGCGTAAAGACCAGGGAAAGTATAATTGGATTTTAATGAAGGAAAAGTAAGAAGTAAGAGAAATTGTAGGAGCTATATGAGAAGATGTGGAAGACGTGAAATATGAGTATCGAGATATGAAAGTCTGGTGTTCTCTTTGAATAGTAAATAATTATTTTAATTAATAGTGATATTACTATGAAAAAATATTATTGACATTCAGATTTTCGTGGCAAATTGTATAATTGTTATTCCTCTCGACAAATTTCCAGGTTGGTAGATACACCCTTTTGCCTGTAACCTACTGCTATTTTCAATCCATTTACATCGAAATGCATCCCAACAGCCAATGCCATGACACACGTCACCCGTCGGTCATGTTACTGCAAAAAAGCAATCCTATGAAAGAGTTTGTGCTGGGACACCCCATCCTACGGGTTCCGATTGATATTAGCGGTTTCCATTGCTGAAAATGAATTGGATGCCACCCCTTCACTTTTTAAGGGATATACTATTGATAGTGATTAATTCTAGTAAACTTATTACTATTGTAAGTACACCATAGATGTTTTTTTTAATCTATAAGTATCATACCAAAAATTATACAAGCGAAAAAAAATAAGTAAAAACTGTATTTGAGTAATGAACAAAATTTGTGTTCACCACCAAAGGCTTATTATTTCTTTACCGCTCCCGAGATGGGTCATATTATAAAGGGCGAGCTATAATAGAAACCATTATTGGAAAAGCAGTGATTAATTAATATTCATAATAATTTTCAAAAACAATTTATATGGTGCCATTTAGAGAGCAGACTCTCCTCAAAGACGCTCTTAATCGGCATTCGAACTTTCATTGGCAGAATAAAAAATTTACGTAATAAATGTCTATTAGTTGAGTGTAAGGACAATAAACTGTAGCTATGGCCATTAGATTTAGAACTTCCCCATATCTACCTACGTTTAGAAAAACATATTTGGTAAGAAAACCGCAGAAAACTTAAATGAAGACGAAATACAAAGAAATCTTTGTAGATCTCCTGAGATGTGATGGTAACACATTTAGTTTTAACGTATCATTTTATTTAATACACATTTCCACAATATTTTTATACATAAAATGTATAGAAAAGATAAATAGTATGCATTAATCTATTTCTAAGTTTGTAGGTCTGTATCTATTTTCGTTTTTTAATGATTAATTGTAGAACTGAAATGTTTCACTATCATACATTTTTTTTCTATTATTTTTTTAAGAACTTTTCGAGTCACAACTAAAGATTAAATGTTGTTTTGTATTACATTTTCGTAATACACAATACAACCGGGTGGAGTAATTGCCACGTAGCAATATCTTCCAGCTAACCACATTTTTTAATTTTTTTAATTTAATTTTCCGTTTTTTTTTGTTCAAATTTACACACAATGGGTCACTTACTAGATACAGGAGCTTTTGAAAAGACTTCAGTAATTTTCACGAAGAATATTTGAATTAATTACACAATCTTATAATATATTATTTATAGTTAAGGCATTAACATTGTGGAGGTTTAAAGACATTGTAATTTGTTTTATCAAACATTGTTTATTCCACTTTTTGTAACGGTATAATTCTACCGGTTTCAAGGATTTCACATCATCATCAGGGGAGCACAAACAAGTCTTGTTTTGAAGTGAAAGCCTTGAAACCGGTAGGGTTATACCGTTACAAAAAGTGGACTAAACAGTGTCTGATAAAACAAATTACAAAATCTTGTGATAATTTAGATATAAGATACTTTGCAATTGATCCCAAAAATGTAGTAAAAAGTACCCAATTTCAGTTGGCATCCTGGTTTTAAACATTTACATATAATTTCAGGCATTATTTTACTAACTGAAGCTGTATTTTATTATAGCAACACCGAAGTACTTTTGACGTAAAATTTTATTGCAAAAAATAATGAAATATCTCCTCAGTATGTTATTTTGTGAGTTCGATATTATTTTAACGAGAGTGGTGTTTTATTATTGTTTCACAATGTTGGTGTTAAATCAAATATCGCATGTATTGTATACAAATATTATTTGTAATTTATTTTTATCAAACGCTGTTTATTCCACTTTTTTGTAACGGTATAACCCTAACGGTTTCAAGGCTTTCACGTCATCTTCATGGGAGCACAAACGAGACTAAATTATGTTCGAACTGGTACCGATATACACGCTTCAATGGTTGGGGGCTGAGGGGTGAGGGAGACATGGGACGATTTCGGCCAAGAACCTCTAATTTATTCTGAATTGTCACCGTGAAAACCATACTTTTTCTATCGATGATGCCAAATTCTTACATATCAGTAGTAACGGAAATAAATTGGACATATTAGAGGCCCTAGAAATTTCTAAGTCAGTACATCGATCCGAACATCTGGTGAACTTTGTATCCCAAAAACTCTCCACTCTTGGCCGAAATCGTCCCATGCCTCCCTCACCCCTCCGCCCCCAACCGTTGAAGCGTGTATATCGGTACGAGTTCGAACAGAATTTAGTCTTGTTTGTGCTACCCTGAAGATGAGGGGAAAGCCTTGAAACCGGTAGGGTTATACCGTTACAAAAAAGTGGAATAAACAGTGTTTGATAAAAATAAATTACAATGTATTTAAACCTCCACAACGTTAAAGCCTTAACTATAAACAACAAATATTATTGTTTTATTTATGTAAAAAAATAATGTATTATTTTTACATCAAAATGTCCACTGTGATTAAAATATTACCATGATTTAAATTATCGAGTGACCAGTTGTACCGATGGCTTTTTATTCACTGATTAAAAGAGTAAAAAAAACACATTGGGATTTTTTTTATTCACTGATTAAATGAGTAAAAAAAACACCAGTGATTTTTTATTCATAATTATTCAGATTTTAGTACTCAAGCTTTAATAACTGCCACATAACACATATATACGTTATTTTTTTCTACCAAATAATGACATAAGATGATAAGTATCCGTGGTCTAGTTGGTAATAAACATATTTTTGAACCTAGGGGTTAAGGGTTCAATATTCGTTGATACTT
Source organism: Odontocerum albicorne (assembly GCA_949825065.1). Classification (NCBI taxonomy): domain Eukaryota; kingdom Metazoa; phylum Arthropoda; class Insecta; order Trichoptera; family Odontoceridae; genus Odontocerum; species Odontocerum albicorne. The sequence goes on along the minus strand of OX463853.1, from coordinate 6,722,717 downwards.
AGATATTTTTTTTAAAAAGGGTTCCAATCTGGTTTTCAGTTGACGTCTCGCTAGCAAATTTCTTGTTTAATACATTTTTGGTTGATTAAAAGAGATTGACAATAAACTTACAAAGTTTCACTGTTTACAACCAAATTGTACAATAACAAAAAAAATTGCACATAAAAAAATGGGACATTTAAACATGTTCGAGTGTAATGAGGCTTAAAACATATACAACGAAAGTGTAATACAATAAGACAGTACAACTTAATATAATTTAGTAAAGTCAAAGACATTTTTAGTGACTGCTTTCAGCTGATGATATAATTACCCTTGTTTTAATAATAAATAAATAAATATAGGTTTATTGACAGCAACATAGTATGTACAAAATACGAGTATATTTAAATAACCCTTCTAAACACATAAAAATGGCAGATAATACATTAAATACAGAAGCTATGAAAAGGTATGGGCTCATCTAATAACATCCCCTCGGCCAAGATACACCCCACCAATATAGGGCGAATCCAGCCACGGGGACACCAGATGTTTTTCAGCCCACACCCTTTTTGTATTAATACCATAGTTTCATTGAATTTACTCAAGACGCCACTAGGCAAATTCTGACGATTCATGAACCAGCAAAGAGAGGTTCCTAAAAGTCATGACCTTCATGAAGAAGGTTGTCTACTTTTCAAGAATACAACACTGCAGATAAACAACTCTATATTCAAACTAACTGTAACTTAAGTGGTAAAGTCATGGGCATTAATGCTTAAAGAATATTGCCGAATATTCTGTTTGAGAATCGAGAGTAACGAATAAAACTGGTCAAAATATCCAGCGTTCAAGCAGAAGCATGATGACATAAAAGCTTGCAGAGATTTGAGTTTTTACCCTTTCCTTCCTATAAAGGTTTCTTTGTAGTTATTTTCCCTTGGAAAGTTTCCTGCGATTTTCTTACCAAATATGATTTTCTAAATATATGTACTCGTAGATGCAAGGAAGTCGCTGTCGTCATTGCTGGGGCTTGTATTGTATTGTCGTCATTGCTGGGGCTGTCATTCCAATCTCAATTAAGTTGGAAAGCGAAACTGTGCCGTGGGATTTGGTTTATTTTTTCTTTTCTCTTATTTACGAGTAAGTGAGTGAGTCTTGCACACCAGCAAACTCATCGACTGGATCCGTAGGTGCACCGAAATAAAACGATCGAAACACAACAGCGTATTTTTTTAAATAATAGATACGACTGGAGTGAGGTATCCTTAAGCCTCGAATATTAATTGGAAAAATTGCCTGTCATTCAAGGAAGAGCTGCACAACGCGGGGTGCGAACCGGTGACTTTCCTCACGGAAGCCCAGTGCGTTACTGTGCAACCATGCACTTTTAATACGAGAAAGTGCAATTAACTCACATATCTTTATTTTGTAGTATTTTTCATTTGTCAATTATAGTGGGTTTAAATTCTGGGCTAGAACGCCCTTGAGGAGAGTTTGTTCTTTAAAAAGTGTTATATAAATGGTATTTTTATAATTATTATTATCCCTGTCTTCCTGGTGGAACATATAGGGGGATGATGATGATTTTAAATGCATTTTTAATATAACTCTAGTTTTCACCCTATAATTTGGATGACGTAAATAATGTTTCATGAAAATGAAAAGAGCACTGAAATTTGTGTGTTAACATGTGCTGATTTGTAATGTATGTTATTTAACAGATTGAAAGGGGGTGCCAATATGCAAACGAAAAGTCAAATGAATAGCGGTCCAACATTTTCGATTTATTAAAAGCTTTTTAATGACAGCTTTATTTCATGTTCTCTCATAAACATTTTATATTTGATTGGTGTTTATTCCACGCATAATTGAAAATGTAATTCGAAGGGCTTTTTTAATATATGGACGTCTTCCGACCATACACGAAGTTTGACCGTGGCTCAGTGGTAAAATCTTTGTTTTCTCCCCAAAATATCGCGGTTATCATCAATGATACGTGAATATAGTTTTTTTTTATTTCAGAGGTTCTCATACTTTTCAACTCCTTTTTATGATTTTTATTTCAGATTTTATACTTTTCATGATTTTTATTTCAGAGGATCTCATACTTTTCAACTCCTTTTTATGATTTTTGTTGGACTTTTTTGATATTTGTGAATCTATATATTTTCAATGGAGTTTTTTCTAAGTTATGAATAATTTATATATTTATAATATTTCTTCGATATTTTAAAATCGTTCGAAAAAAATTATGTTCCGAATTATTTTCACCATTTTTTCTTTCAAGTCCATTATTAATTATTTCTTATTTTCAAAATTTAAATCCGATTTTTGTTGAAAATAATTCAAAAGTGACGATGGGTGACTATATCCATATTTTTTAACATAATTATTTAGCTCTTGAATATAAAAAAAATGCTACACAACGTACTGAAATTAGTGTGACAGGTATGTTTCGCGTTACAAAAGCATTGTCAAACAGTTTGACAACTCATTTTAATGTATTGTGTAGATTTTTCTCACATTTGTATATTAAATCGTTCTGTGTAAAAATAGAGCTCTACAATATAAGTATAAATACTAAATTAATTCATATTTTTTTCATTTCCCTCTATAATATTGTTTAGATCCTTGGGCAGAAAACATTTGGACCTTACTACGTATAAGTAAAAATGCATGTAAACAATATCATAAGATTATATAACTCTCACCCCTTTTGCTCCCATGGAATGAGGTATTGAGAGGGGCAGACAATTACAGGGGGACTTGATTCGTTCCTGGACCCCTGTCACCACTCTGACAAGAATCATTTTACACAGGATAATATGTCAAAGGGTATTTCCGCATTTGATGAATATATTTTTATTTAACTGGAACTGTATTTCTAGTTACACTTTCTTAAACAATACTTAGTGATTGTTTAATTCATTGAGTGATCCCTTTGATATATTTTCATCCTTACATAATATCTTGCCGTTTCTCTGATGGGTTAGGCAGAGACGCCAGAATGCCAAACTTTCCAACCTCAACACACACATATTTCCCCTATTTCATATCTAGACTCTGTCTCATTTCTTACTTCTCCTTCTTTCACAATAGCATTCACTTAATTCAACCATACTTTCCTTTATTTTCCTCTACCACACTTTCCACTTACATTTGCACTATACATTTGTTTTGTTAGTCTTTCTTCGTTCTAATTAACTTATAAAGCGGTTGATTAAAATGAGACAGCCAGATTCACATTTTAAGTAAATCGGTAAGTATTTTTAAGTTAGATCTTTACCAAAGTTAACGTACATTATTTATATTTAAGGCATTAATATTGTGGAGGTTTAACCTTTTAACGGGTATAAGCAGAAATGGGTCGCATATGCGACCACCCTTATGGTTATACTTATAAGGATTCATTTTCTTAATGAAACGTTTTTAAGTAACACAAATGTCAAATTGGCAAATGTAGTGGACGGGCAAAGGTCTTATTAAAGACGGATCGTCGTGAAGTTAGCTGCATGTTCAGTAGCAACGATCTAAACATCCGATCAATTTATTGTCAAATATGTAAATAGGTATTATAAGTAAATCCCCATTCATTATATCTCATATAAGAATGTTATTTCCTAATACAACCTAAACTTAGATATTATTACCTAAACATTCATTGGTCATTTTTGCTCCCACTGACATGACCCCTGAAATGAGCACAGGTCTCATATGCGACCGCCTCATTTCCAAAAAAAAATATTTTAAAACACATTATCGAAGAAATAAAGTTGATTTGATACACGTTATAATGATTCATTCAACAAAAACCTCAATATCTCAAAAATAAAAACATTGCCATAAGCTGACCTTGTTTTACTGTATACAACGGTTGTGTAATTTGACAAAATCAATAATTATATAATAGTTAAACTTTTTAGAAATTATCTCTTTGCCATAAGCTGATCTTGTTTTACTGTATACAACGGTTGTGTAATTTGACAAAATCAATAATTATATAATAGTTACACTTTTTAGAAATTATCTCTTTGCCATAAGCTGACCTTGTTTTACTATAATTGTTATCTCTTCTGACCAATCATAAAATAACCTAAATGCAATGAAACCAAATTCGGCCTTTTTGGGTTTCTAACACTGGGCTTCGAAGTTATCAATGTAATACGAGTGTCGTAATTTAAAACAAATTTGAACTCCTTAATTTTTGTCAAACAGAATAGACCGATAATCAACGCCAAAAAACGCAGTGAAGTCCGTTCAAGGTTCAATTTAAAACACCTTATTGGTAAAAATCCCCCCCCCCCCATCCCGTGAGGTCGTGAATCAAGGAGAATTCGACCTTTATAGTTTTCAGGTAGTCTGTAAGAGGCTGATATTCGCTAAAACTCTAGTATTAACAGTCCTTAAAGTTTTCCTAGGCCTCTGGACTGTTGGATTAGCCCTCCGATTCATCATCATCATCATCATGCCATGTCCTTATTGGTGTAGAGAGGCTTCATTATATCCTTGCACACATATTTCGCTTTTTTTTTTAAAAAGAATACCTATGACCGAAGTTATAGGTATCCTTATACCCTCGAACACTAAGCGGAAAAAGTGCTCATGTCATTCGAGGGGAGTAGCAAAGCGCGGGGTTCGAACCGACGACCTTCCGCACGGAAGTCCAGTGCGTTACCGCGCGGCCATGCACCTCACGATTCTGCCACGTCTACATGCCTAGCCATATATACTTTTCTATTATGAACACCCTTTACTCTTAAATATTTCAATATGACACATTATGAACCATTTCTTGTTTTCCATGTTTTTTTCCAAACTTCTAGTATATTCTATATACTTCTTCCATAGATTATTTTTTAACCTTTCAAAATTCATTATTTCTACTTGTTTAGCCATCTCAATGTTCTTTTCTTCTTCTTAATCACTGCATCTTCCTTCAATCCGCATTGTTTCCGCACGATTCGACAATGACTTCAAATAATATGGAGTATCGGGCTGTGGAACAATCTAGAAAGAGGCTTTTTATATATTCTTGATTAATTTTATAGGACAATCATAGTATAAATAGGCCAAAACCCATACGACGGCTGTCGCCGAAGAAAGAATACTAGAATTGAATTTTGAATACAAGAGAGAGGAATACTTGGATTCTCTCCAAAAGTAATTCGAAATTTGAATCTCGGTGGGTCCGTGATAAATGAAAAGATGAAAACTATACTGAACGAATTTTAAATACCTAGTTAACAATTTTTGAACCGGTATAAAATGGGACGATGTATAAATTATATATATTTAAACAAATTGTACATTTATGAATATATATTTTCATAAATATAGAATTTGTTTTACTTCCGTGAATATTTCACGGGTTGCAACTAGTAACCATTTAATATTGATAAGCAACTATGTTTGCATCTAGATCACAATGATATATCCTTTTGATGGATATTTATTGATCCATTTACGGTTTTGTTGATAAGACGTCTGGCTTCGAAGCCGGAGGTAACGGTTTTAATTCCCGTGAATACACTGATCAAAAAAAAATCCAGTATGGTTTTCACATAAAGCTTATTTTACAACTTTCTGGTTGTTTGGAAGAGCCTACTAAATTTTACTATACACAATAAAAGTGTAATTCAACCCTTTCGCCATGTAGAGCTTACCCTTTCGCCATGTCGTTCATATACGTTTCGAAAAATATTATTTATCAACTTCGGTGCGAGATGAATTAACTGTCTGGTAATTGATCGCTTGACACACCCCTTCATTTTGTTTCTCCCCGAGGGCGCTTCAATCCCATATGTTTTACGGAATAGAATTCCTGCTTGATGGATTGCCAGTAGGCTGCATTTTCATTTTGCCACGGGATCAGCTGTTAGGAAAATGAACAATAAATAAATGAAAAACTGCATGTTTTGTATCATCATCGTATCAAAAAATTTATTTGTCCTAAATACTTAAGCACTCAGCTAAAACCTTCACACTCTCCATTCCCACTCTCCATTTACATTCTAGCACACATTTTAATACCACGGTATCACACACACATATTCAACCGCATCATAATATCAACAACCGCATTATAATATCAACAACCGCATCATAATATCAACAACCGCATCATAATATCAACAACCGCATCATAATATCAACAACCGCATCATAATATCAACAACCGCATCATAATATCAACAACCGCATCATAATATCAACAACCCCTTCAAAATATCCTCATCACACACTCTTCATCAACTCCTCATCACACATTCTATTCGGTAAACTAGTGTTCACTGACTCTGATGTCATAAGATAAATTACTACATACATAAGCATACCATGACGCCATTTCCTTGTTGGGGTAGGCAGAGAGGACCGAGTGCCAAACTTTTATGTCTCGACAAAAATCCTTAGCTTCCTGTATATCCATACACCTTCTTATTCATCTTCTACGATTTCTTTGACTTTCTACGTTTCCGTGTTTCAAAATATCACTCACGTGATCCTACCATACTTTCCTTCCTCTTGCTCTTACACGTCTGCCACTCTCATTTGAACAAAATATTTGTTTTGATAATCTTTTTTTCATTAATTCGTTCCACATATCCAAACCATCTCAGAGTGTTCTTCTTCGTTTCGCACAATACATGTTCGTTTTCATTTCACATAAAATATTTCGCAATTATTTTGCATGTAACATATATTTTCTTTCATTAAATCTCAAACCTTTTAAGCCCAATGATAATTTAAAACCAAAATAATTTTAAATTACACTACATAAGCTTCGTAGATTAATGGTGTGGATTTGGTTCCTCATACTGTCTAGTTTTACACTTTCATTTTATACAGTACCACCTGATGGGTTTAATGTCATATGTCGATATTTTCCAGCCAACCAGCAATACGTTGATAGAGCCTTAAGCAACAAGACTAGAAACCATTTGAAAATTGACATCAATAAGAATCGAAATCACAACCTTCTTAGTTTGGAAGACAGGCACCTTACCAAGTAGACAACGGAAGCCTTTGCACATTGTCAGAAAGAAAAACATATTTATTTTCTTTTTGAAGTTATCTTATCTGTTATGTTGCAATAATGCAAAATGATTCATACAATGTTGCAATGCTCTATCACAGTATTTAAGAGGCCTTGAGCTGTTATTGCCTTATTTTTTGCCGTTTACCACCCATTTCGTCCGATATAAAAGTCTTGATGATATACAACATGAGTTATGAGATAATCCGCCCATTCTCATTACCTGAGTTATGGTGCTAAAACAAATAAGAAGTTGATTTTTCAGAAACCATAACAAAAGAGTTTAATGCCCTTTCCATGATGCCATATTGATGGAATGGCTGCCAGTTTGAGGGTTAGTTAAATATGCAAATAAAACAGTCCTTCCATGATATTCATTAGCAATGTTAAACATTATTTTACTATACATAATATCAACAATTTTTATCGTTATAATAGAAAGGCGAACCTAATAATACAAAAACATAATCATGCACTTTGTGGATATAGAGAACCACTCTTCACTAGGCAAGGCATGTGACAAAATAGTCATATTCCTTAATCTTAAACACTCAACTGGAACATTCACACTCTGCATTTACATCCTTTTTATCACATACACGATAACAACCTTATCATAATCTCAACAACTGCATTCATTAAAATCATCTTCAAAGACTCATCACACGCTCTACATTCGCATCAGTTATCACTCACAAGTCTATGTGGAGAATTCTAAAAGCTTCTTACTTTTTGGATCTTAATTTATGTTGTTCTGCAGCTTGTATGCTATGTATCATAAATTATTATAATGCTTTTGTGCAAAACAAAAAAAAAGCGCTGTATAAAAATATGCCTTACGAGATACTGCGGCAGATTAAACATACTGATTGTATTGAAAATATTATCTCCTTGCTTTAGGAACTTTGACTTTAATTTTTCGAAACTATTTGTTAGCTGAAGTGCAATATCTTACACAAAATAAACCAAAACACAAAGGCGTCTTACATCCATAAAATTACTAACAGTCAAACTTGATCACGTGGGATAACCCATTACATCGTACACTCACATGTCTATGGAGACCTTAAAATGATTCTCAAAATTTTATTTATTATTAATCTTTGTACAACCAACCAGACTAGGTGGTATAATAAAATGTACATAAAGTGGTTGAATACATAGAACTGTGTGCGTGCTTTTGATCATTTGTAAATATTACCAACTAATCTATTGATGTATCGCTCACTCTAAAGCAGTATTTCCCAAACTTTTTCGGACAAACGCCCCGTTTTAGAGCATATATTTAATCAGATTTTATAGCACAGTAAGGCAAGTGTTAACAAGGTTCAAGAAAAAGACATAAATATTGCTTATAAAATTTACATATTATCCTAATTTTCCCTGTTCTCTACTCTTATTCTATTGTATAACGATTCATTTTCTATTGTCCTACTATTGTTGTTGAAAGATTTGTCGTTATGTTCTTCTTTAACCAAGTGCCAAGATATTTTTAAAATCTATCATAGATCATAATACTACATAAAGTTAAATCTGGTTGTTTGGAAGGTAAGAGAGAAACGTTATTAACCCACAATAATTATAAATTGTTAAAATTCTAATTAAAATAAATAGATTTATAATTTATATAAAAATATTTTGATACATGTTATACGCCTCAAAGTCCTAGATATTTACTTTGCGTAATGAAATAATTTCTAGAAACCTTTAAAAGAAAAAAATTCTGCATGATAATTTACTGAAGCAACCAATATTAAGTCTCAGAGTCGGGCGGTATGACAATTTATATAGCGCCGTTTAGAGAACAAACTATCCTCAAAGGCACTCCAACTCTAAAATATATATAAGTTGAGTGTAAGGATAGGAAGGTAGTGGCAGCGGGCAATGGCAGATAAGGTACTTTACTGCATATGCATATGTTCCGACATATTCGGAAAGCAAACCACACAAAACTTACTTAGGGAAGACAAACTACAAGTTGTATTATAATTTTTCTGATATGTGATAATAACTCTTTAGACTTTCGGTGTAGTGTAGTGTACGAGTGTGTGTGTGTGTGTGTGTGTGTGTTCGGTGTAATGTTCATATATAATCATTATTTTTTATAAGACCTCTCTAAAAGCCGAAAAAATAATTAAACTTTTGTTGATTTCCGATGTGTGATAGTAAAACATGTGGTATAATATGTAGTGCAGTGTATGTGTGTTGTATTAATTATTATGAATTTTAGTCATAAATTTTGATAAGACCTCCCAAAAAGGGTTGTCTTCAATTGCTTCCTCTAACTGCTCAAGCCACTCATATCTCTATCACTTAGAGGAAGACCATTCCACGCCATAGGATCAGCAACAGCAAAATCCTTCTCATAACACTCCGCCCTATTTGATCGATTCGGAACAATAAATTTGTTCGATGAATGTGAAAAGAATAACGTGGAGATAAAAATAGGCAATCTCTGCTTGAGCGGTGCGTAATTCCATGATTTCCGCGAAAATATATAAGATCAACGGTACAGTTAAGGATTTAATATAAAAGAGATCGTAAGTTTCTAGAATAGACTATTGGCTTCCTGCTTAATGTAATATATAATCATTTACAATCAAAGCACGTGCGATGTTCGGTATTTTGTAATGATTGTAATAAAATCAATTAAAACCTGAAAAAAAGTGATCCTACGATTTGTTTCATTAAAATTCAGGCGAAGAAGCCTCCCGCAGACCAGCTAAAGGGGACATTTGGGTAATTAAGCAATAAATCTTGGGTGAGGAGCATTTCGGGCAGGATCCGAGACGTTTAGGGCGGAAAACGCGTGACTAATGGGGGCAGTTGTGGGCTTGTTAAAAAACACGAGAGGGTGGGAAATCTTAAATATTGGAGCATCTGCCCAAGACTCACCACCCCCTGTAGTATGTTCTGTTCAACGGGGATTCAGATTTTATATAATAAAAAAAGTTGGATTCAATAATTATTTATTTAGATTGTCTTCTTCACAGTGCTAAGCATCGTTGTCTTCCACTATGTCTGGAATTTAATGCGCCACCTGTTTATATCCTTCACAGTTATATGGCTATGAAAAATACAGGGTTTAAAGAGGATCAATTTAACTCTTTTACCAAGTCTGCCTTTTGGAGACTAATTCATAATAATGGGAGACCTTTTTCTTGCTCATTTTTCGTCTACTGTCCCCGTGGTCACCATCTTATATTTCTTTCAACATGCCAAAAGTGTAATAAAATAACATAATTATATTGTACATGCTGTAATTTTTCCTGGTTATCTCTATTTATTAGACTATACTAATACATCTAATTAATAAACTACTAAGTTGTTTTATGGAAATAAGTTTAGTGAATAAACTACTAAGTTGTCTTATGGAAATAAGTTTAGTGAATAAACTACTAAGTTGTTTTATGGAAATAAGTTTAGTGAATAAACTACTAAGGGGTTTTACGGAAATAAGTTTAGTGAATAAACTACTAAGTTGTTTTATGGAAATAAGTTTAGTGCATAAACTACTAAGTTGTTGTATGGAAATAAGTTTAGTGAATAAACTACTAAGCTGTTGTATGGAAATAAGTTTAGTGAATAAAGTACTAAGTTGTTTTATGGAAATAAGTTTAGTGTATAATATTTCCAGAGTTGCAGCGTTAACACTGGAAATTCATATTTATTCAAATATAATTCAAAATTGAAACAATGTTTTATCCACATGGAAAAATATATATTTAACCCCACTAGTTTCAATTCATATGCAACTCATCTTCAAGGGTAGTCCCTAAAGAGGAGTTGCATATGACTTGAAACTATAGTACCCGGCGGTAAGTAATACACATCGGGTTTAAGAAAGAGACTGCCGGCCATAATCGGCTAACTTCGGCTTTGTAGAATGTCGTCTCTGTCGCACGGTGCGCTAACAGTCCGGCATCTAGAACGAGCTGTTAAATTTTTTGACGAACAACGTGTATGAATGACAAAGACGACGCTCTACAAAGTCGAAATTAGCCGATTATGGCCGACAGTCTCTTTCATAAGCCCGGTGTGTATTACTTACCGCTGGGTACTGTAGTTGGGTTAAATATAGATATTTAAATGGACAAAACATTGTTTCAGTATCGTGTATGTCCAACGTGATTAAAACATCGTAAAAGTGATATGATACTAAAAGTTGGTGTCCACTCTAACAGGCCGATTATCACTGGTGACGACCAAATCAAGACATTTATCGAAAATAGCCAGTGGTATACGACACGAAAGATTGCTGAGATACTGAAAGTATCTAAAATCGTCGTCTGCGAGCAATTCACAACTTAATATAAAAAAAAATGCTGTGGAATTCGATTCAAAAATACGAATTTACTTTCTGGATAACCCAATTATTTAAAAATTATATATTGCATTCATCTTATAAACGTAGTATACTTGGACGTACTCCCCCAATATAATTTAATATCAAGACATAAATAAGAAAGTAATTAAAAACGTTTCATTACGACGGCTATTAGTGTAGTGTTTTTTGTACATCTGGTGATCCTGGCCAACGGAGAAGGGGTGGGCAGAAAGGAGCTGAAGCCAGGATTCATTTATTCCAATCAAAGGATTTAATTTGTCATCGAAATTTTCTCCCATAAATAATGAGGGATTATTTATTTTAGTGTTAATCAGAACAAGTTTTAAATTTAATACTTTTGTAAATATGAAAAATGCGTTATACTTATTACTCGTAATAATAAACGGACAATTTACATAACTCAGTTTAGAGTAGCCTCACTAAGGGCGCTTTAGCGCGGGATTCGTACCCACTATTATTGATAGATTAAAAATATAGCAATTAAAATATATACACAAGTGTCCCAAAAAATATACACACTTTGAATGATTATAAATTTAGTATTTATTAAGTATGCCTTAACAAATACTGAATTTATAATCATCAAACTAAAATCAAATTCCAAATTAATCCTTCCTGTCCTGTGATGTGTAACTAGTATACATTGCTTCTAAAAACTTTAATATCTATATAAATATAATAAATACTGGGTTCAGATTTTAGGTATTCCTCCGTAATACATTTACGCATTGAATGAAAAAAATAATATTAATAATAATTAGCACTTATCGGTCACATCAGAGATATTTTGTGAAAATCGGGAATAAATTCACCAATACAATCAAACGTGTGCCAGTGTGTGATGTAGGTATATTCATTCTAAAAAATCGATATGCGTGAGGAAGCGACGCTATTCACATCTCACTTCCACTCTACTTCGGTATATGGGAACACAAGAAATAGAATCTTAGTTCGCTCGCTTCTCTCGCTTGTAGCCAGCGGGCTTTCGTTCAAGGTGATCGCTTTGCTTGTTTTGTGAACGACGTCCGATGTTTTTTTTTTCATGTTTTCAGCAATTTCAATTATTGTATTATCACTTTTGGCTTCAAATTTAATTCATTTAAGCGATTGGCTATGAATATTCTTATTTTTCCGATTTTAAATCGCTCATTTTTATATGTATATTGAATACACATCACCGGAACGGGCGAATTTTTTTAGCACAGGAAGGGAAAGGTTAAATAAAAAAGACGTAGATTTTTTGACTATCGCAAGTGCTCAATTTGATGACCGTTCTGATCAATGTACTGCGGATAAGATTTAATCGCAAATATTACGAAAAGCTTGTTTTGGTATTTGGGCTCATTCTCTTTCAAAAGTTGTTCTCAATTCATGAACTTTTGCCGGTTTTGTGCCATAAACTTATCTTTGAGACTCCATAAAAAAGTTCCTTGGTGTGAGGTATGGGGATCGCCAGGGGTTATTCAATGCTACCTCTGCGTCCAATAAATGTATTCGGAATTTATTTATAAGAATAGACCCTCACATTATGATAATAGTAAAGAGGTGTACCATATTGCTGGAAATAAAAGTTCTCCTCATTACGAAATTTCTTACGAATGCGTGGTATGTCAAATTTTAGCAGTAAGTTCAAGTAAACGGCGCGGTATATGGCGTAAAAGTGTCTATACATTTTTTGGGACAATTTATACATAACCTGTGTGTAAATATAGAAAGATGATGATTATGGAGATTACGTTGGATAAGCGGTAGGGGTAGTCGGTGTAATATCTATCAATAAACACCCTTACTTGTTCAAGTCAGAAACTTTTGGATTTTACTTTCTCTTTGTTGTTAAATAACTAAAGAAATTTTAAAAAATATATTATTTTTTTTATTTCTTATGCAAATCCGAAATTCAAAATGTTGTCGCGGCCATTTCCCACTAATTAAACAAACAAATGGCTGACTTTACAAAGTGAAATATGATGTCGTGCCAAAATAATTGAGGGCCCTTTTAAATAATTTCACATTTCAGCCCCCGAAATGAAGCCATTAGGGCTTGAGATGGCGGTTATTAAAAACTTAGATTATGGTTTAATCCCCGTTACTCAGATTTTTTTTAAAAGAAGAAGAAATATGTTGTGGTTTAATAGAGAAAATTTCGACTTGGTTGTTTTACTTTTCACGTGCATTTAAAAAAATCTTTTTCATGATTATCGTAATTAAATTCATTCTACATACCATATATTTTTTTTACTTGCTGACAGTTAACCTGAGGTGGTACTTGTGTGTTTATTTTATTTTCAGCCATTCATTTATTTTTTTCCTTAGTCTATATGTCTATATATAGGGGGTATGAACTGAAAAACACTTGGTGTCCTTGCGGTCGGGCTCGCCCTATATTAGTGGGGTGTATCTCGATCGGGGAGGGGGTGTTGTTGGATGAACCCGGACCTTTTAATAGCTTCTATCTAAAATTAATTTTGTGCAGTTTATTTTGAGATATGTGTACCATTTCGGAATTAATTTATGTATGTACCTACACATTATCTTGGTGTCAAAGAACTTAAATATATTTTTTTAAATTAATCTGAGAGGTAATTTGTGGATTTACTTTTTAATTTTTTTCTGCCATTTATTTATTTTCTGTTTTTTTTATTTTCTTAATGTACATGTGCAAAGGTTTGGGCTGAGAAACATCTGGTGTCCTAGCAACTGGACTCGCCCTATATTATAAGGGTGTATCTCGGTCGGGGGAATGTTATGAGAATAGCCCAGACCTTTTGACAGCTTCTCTCTTAAATGTATTTTCTATTTTTTTATCTTGAGATATACGAGTGCATATGTTTTTGGAATGTATTGGGTGTTAACATAAGTTGTGTCCTTTTTTTTTAATTTAAAAATGAGCACCAAAGGTAAAACAAAATGGTAAATGTTATACGTCATTCGAAAGAAAATTTTCTGCTCTACAAGATATTGTGTTAGCTTTTAAGTTACATATATTATTTTATTTGATTAAAAGCCTTCAAAATGGAATGTCAAGTAGACGATAGTGAGCATTTTCGCCACCTTCTTCTGTTCGCGTTCAATCGAGAGAATAAAGTTGCCAAAGCTGCTCGAAGTGTAGTACAGTGAAGATGCTAACTTCTGGACTTTTCCCATTGATTTAAGATGGGGGTATACAGTCATGTGATTACAATTCATCTGCTCAGCCAATTCTACGGTGGTTTGAAGGGGATCTTCATGAATAATATGGTTTAAGCGGTCTTCATTGAAGTCCACTGGTCGTCCGGCACGCTCTGTCTTTCAGGTCGAAATTACCGTCTTTGAAACGCAAAAACGATCGACGAGCTGTCCTTTCATTCATAGCATCTTACTACATCCCAAAATAATGTGTGTTGGCAGCAGGTCTCACAATATATGCAACATGTATACAATTACTAAAACATATACTGTGGTTAGTGTAAAGGCAATGTAAAATCGCCGCTCCATTTTCTCCAAAAAGAAACCACATGAATATGTTCAACAATTTGAAGGTGACATTCCTCAGCATTGAGGTCACGACGAAGAAGATGATGATTTAAAAAAGAATAATGAGGAAACCAGGAAATACGCTACGCCACAGAAGAGGAATATTATATAATGATTTTTGAGACCCTATTTGAAACACGCCAATGACGGGGCAAGCCTTTTGTTAGTTGGACACTGGTTTCACAGCCTTAATATTGAATTGTGTTACATTGTACCATTCAACCAATTGACTGGAATAAAGTTGTTATTATTATTTAAGAGATGTAAACATTTCGATAACACGTGCAAGCTGATAAACAATTTTGTTATAAGAAATTTTACATTTCTTAATATACGAGTATATATTATTACATATCTTTATGCCGAGAAACGACAATAGAATAAACCGTTTTATCCCAGAAAACCCTCAGGACAAATGCAAGTGGCTTCTGGAGCGGCGAGACGCTCCCTGTAAGTCTTCTGTTTTACTTAGGGACTGTTGGGACTTTTCTCAGGTCCGCCTATTTAATTTGTGTTTTAAGTGTGCAGTTCGTAAGCTGCCAATTTTGAAGACCGTCGTATACTTACTTTTTTAATTTATACAAATCTCATAAAATTATTTCACTTTCATAACAATTTTATAATAAACGACGATCACATTATTATTTCATCACCATCATATGCTTTCCATCAGTAACACAGGGATGTCATAAAACGCATTAATGCTGGTCGGTTCACAGCCCGACAGTACGCCCTCCCATATTAGACATAGAATGCGAATCTCCCTTATATGAAACAATAATTTATATCGCACCATTTACAAGCGTTCTAACTCGCAAATAAACCCACTATTATTGGCAGATTAAAAATATTAAAACATTTTAAAGAAGTTGATTGTAAAGGTAAAAAGGCGGTGGTTGCAACCGTTATATTGGGAACTTTCCTATATCTGAACAAAAAGGGTCTCTCAAATTGAGCGGTTTTTTAATAAAAAAAATTATTGTTGAATAAAACACACAACTTGCCTTGATTTATTTATTTCAAAAAACTTTTTATTGGTCATTGAAGTATAATGTAATTGAGGTTCTAACTCACCAATAACGCGAATAACTTCGACCTTCAGCTCACGAATTGATTGGGGGTCATTCTTATAGATCTGGTTTTTCATGTAACCTCATAGGTCACACGGTGTCAGATCTCATAATCTTGGTGGCCAATTAACATCACCGTTTCCGGAGATTACATACATAAAATAATTTAGCAATTTGAACGCGTTGTTGTATTGTATGCGACTCCATTTTTATAAATGTCATACATTACACTTCTCAAATGTCACAAGACCCAGGCAAGTTCGCGACGCCATCTGTGTTTTATCCAAGAATTTTAAAAATCGCACAATTTGAAAGATCCTTTATTTCGTAACTCTCGTGGTCAGAGTAGGATGGGCGTCCGATTCGTCGAGTCTCTTTAGGGGGATCAAATAGTGCAGTTCTTGACCAGCTATCAAATGTCATCCTCTATGCGTGTCGTGACATAACCACATTACTGTATTCTCGAATATTTAGCCAGGCTCATACCCATGTGCTACCATAGAATTAATAGACCAAGTGGTCATAATACTTACACAAGTCTAGCGCGCACGAGTGTTGTTACCAGTTAAACTCTTTTATCGGGATGTGACCCTTTTTAATATTTATTTGGTTACCATCGGGAATCGAATCGAATACTTCCGGGTGAAAGTCAGGCGTTTTAGCAACTACGTAACAAAAAAAGGTTATTTAGTTTTTTAACTATAGAATACACATATTTAAAATGTATATTAAGTTTAAATTCATAACATTTATATTTGAATTAAAATACATTTATAATTATTTTGTTATGAGCGTCACTTTGAATTTTTTTAAATAGGTAATACCCATAAATGACAATTCTAGATTATTCAACGTTTCAAGTTTCCAAAATTTAACAATCGACCTATAAATGAAAAAAATCCTCGAAGAAACGTAACATTCATTGAACGCGGTAAAGATATAGCTTTTAATAAATCAAATCTGTCTTGCAAAGGACAACCAAAAAATACATCGTCTATAGTTTCATCATCTAGACCACACTCGTAGTCGGGATTATCAACAATACCCATTCCGTAAAGGTGACTAGCTACCACGCAGTGTCCTTCTTTGATTCTTGGTAGCACACTAAATACAAATTTGGAATTCGCTTCATTTAAATAAATATAGCATTGTCATATATACACAATAAGAAAATATTTATTTAAATGTCCATAAAGTATTTTCCATTTTTTATATAAAATTATTATTTCGTATTGACCAGAAACAACGAACTAATGGTTCAAAATAAAAAAAATTAATCGATTTAAAACTTCACGTGCTTAATTAACCCTACTGTGCATTGGGATGCAAATTTGCATCATGATAATTGAAAAATATGATAAATGCAAGACCATCTTTTGGAGATAAAATATACTAAAATCATGTGGTATCTCTCTTGTTGACTATTTGCAAAAAAAAAATTAAAACGCGTTTATATATCAAAAAAAATATTTTTAATTCTGACAGTGTGAGGAATGGTGGATTCAACTTTTTACTGCATTTCAAGAATTATTTAAACCATATTAAAAGTGTTTTAGAAGTTAAAAAATAATAATAATTCAGGTATGTTTTATTTATTTACACAATATTTTCATGTAAAAACTTATCTGCACGGTAAAAATTAACAAAATATGTGTGAAGCAAATTTGCATCATCATGCATTTTTTCAATAAAAAAAAAACAATAATTTTTTTCATTATTTTTACCGTTGTATACATCACTTTTTCTATGCTGAGTATAATTTTCATCAAAATCCATGATGTCATGCATTGTAGGGTTTTAAGAAAAAAAAATCATAATTCTGTTATTTTTTAATTCCGACCTTTTAATTATGTAAATATAAAAACACACATTTTTTAAATCTTTCTTATGCATATTGTTTAATGAACCTTAATATAGAGACTCTCAATGCACAAAATACGTGAAATCAGCGATATGAAATGTTTGCATATACAGAATTAAGGTATACGATATTTGAAAGAAGAAGAAACATTATTGGATCCTTAGGGTCCGTATGTTATTAAAAAAAGAGCAGGAATTTATACATATTCTTAGGCGGCATCACTTCTTGCGCAGCCCTGGATAAAATACTGCTCAAGTTTCCTTTCATTCTCGTTGTAGTTACCTTTGCACTTTGCCAACAGCAGCCAACGTTTCGTCTTCCTCCCTTGATCTTGCACAGGTCTCTGAACATCTAAGCATTCACTCACCAGGCGCTTATTGCAATGTACTCGTACTTCAAATACGAAATGTCCTAGGCTTTCCTAGATACCATTTTGATTTTCCTTAAATCTAAAATATATTATATTAAATAGTTTTGAGCATGTTTAATATTTTCATCCTATAATTGTGGTATATAAAAACACACCCGTTTAAGATGCAGAAGGTGTGCTTTGGAATAAAATTATTAGGTTTGAATATGAACTTACGATTGTTGTTTTGAGTAAGATGAAGAACGCTGTGAGATGGTTTGGGCACGTGGAACGAATGAATGGAGAAAGACTAACGTAACAAATATTAAATCTAAATGAGAATGAAAGGCGTAGTAGAGAAAAACCAAGTTAAGTATGGTTGAGTCAAACTAATGATATTTTGAAACAAGGAAAAGTCAGAAGTAAGAGAAATCGTAGGAACTGTATGTGAAGGTGTATGGATGTGGAAGAGGTGAATTATGTGTGTTGAGGTAGGTAAGTCTAGCGCTCTATCGTCTCTGCCAACCCCTGCAGGGAGATGGTGGGATGGTATCTATATATGTATGCAAAATAGTAGAGACACCAAAGCAAGAAAATGCACTGCATTCATTGTCATCTATCTGGATTAAGTATAGTTATTCGTTCATTGTCATCTATCTGGATTAAGTATAGTTATTCGTTCATTGTCATCTATCTGGATTCCTCCTCCGTGGTTGCAGTCCTAAGACTGGTTTGCAGCAATTTCAACTCTTCTCCTCCATTCCCCCCTGTCCTGTGCGGCTCTTTTTAAATCTGTATATGTTGAGCAGCGCACGTCCACCAACAGGTCCTCCAGGTACTCTCGGCGTGGGCGTCCCCTAGAGTTTGTCCCCTCGGTCATACCCTCCATTATGGCATGCAAGAGGCCTTCTTGTCGTATTATATGACCGATCCATCTTGCACGCCTTTCGGACAGGGTCCTGAGCAGGTGCCTTCCTCCTTCGATTCTGGATTAAGAGTAAGTTATTCGTTAATTAAATAAGAAAAGGATTTAGGATTTGGAAGGCGACTGGATTCAGCGTCACAACAAAATGCTGCCTGTTTAACGCATGTGTCATCCCGATCCTCCTGTACGGCTGTGAATCTTGGCATCTCACCAAGGCTCAAGAGCGCAAGATACTTAGTTTTGGAAACAGGTGTCTCAGGAGGATATTGGGAATCAGGTGGTATGACCACATAACAAACGACGCTGTACGCCGGCGCATCCGGCAGGAGTCTGTCGTCTATGTAATTCGGGAGAGGCGATGGTCCTGACTGGGACATGTTCTGAGAATGCCCGATGATAGTTGGCCGAGGAGAGCGCTGTTTTACTGTCCATTGGGGTCCCAACACCTTGGAAGACCTTCTCTCACGGTGTACCGTTTCTATGACAAGATAATCAGAGCGTTAGGAATGTCGTGGAGGGAGATTACCAAAATACCGCCCAAAACAGCTCTGAATGGAGAAGACTGGTGGCCTCCCTATACTTCCTTGTGGAGCTTTAAAAGAAGGGTGCATTGAATTGAATTGAAATAAGAAAGCGAAACCTCTTGAAATAGAACAGCTAGGCTAAAATGTAAAATAACGAATTGCGCAGATAACCCATGGATAATAGTTAGCGATATGGCGGAAGCTTAAGCCACTATTCCACTCCCCATAAAGTTTTGGTCAAAGGACATCGACGACAAATAATGCTCCAGGCAAAAGTGCGAGTACACGATACCACGATGCATTTGGAAATAAACTGAGTCCCAGGTTACTTGACAACCTTATTATAATACTCGTATATTGATTTCATTATTCATTAAGTTATGGATATTAATTGATGCTGTAGCATAGTGACGCTGTAGAATCGACCCTGTAGAATAGTGTCGCTGCAGAAACGACACTAGCATGGTGACGCTATAGCATAATGACGCCGTAGAATCGACGCTGTAAAAAAGTGTCGCTGTAGAAACAACGCTGTAGCATAGTGACGCTATAGCATAATGATGCCGTAGAATGAACGCTGTGGATAGTTTCACTGTAGAAACGACGCTGTAACATAGGCATGCCATAACAGAATGACGCTATAGAATGGTGTCGCTGTAGAATCGACGCTGTAGCAAAGTTTCGCCACAGCATAATGACGCTGTAAAAAAGTGTCGATCTAGAAACGACGCTGTAGCATAATATTGACGCCATAGCATAATGACGCTATTGAAAAGTGTCGCTGCAGAATTGACGCTGTAGCAAAGTGTCGCCATAGCATAATGACGCTGTAAAAAAGTGTCGCTGTAGAATCGACGCTGTAGCAAAGCTTCGCCACAGTATAATGACGCTGTA
The DNA here is from genome assembly GCA_949825065.1 of Odontocerum albicorne. Classification (NCBI taxonomy): domain Eukaryota; kingdom Metazoa; phylum Arthropoda; class Insecta; order Trichoptera; family Odontoceridae; genus Odontocerum; species Odontocerum albicorne. The sequence goes on along the minus strand of OX463853.1, from coordinate 6,702,215 downwards.
AAAAAGTCTCGCTCTAGAAACGATGCTGTAGCATAGTGACGCCATAGCATAATGACGCTATAGAATAGTGTCGCTGTAGAATCGACGCTGTAGCAAAGTTTCGCCATAGCATAATGACGCTGTAAAAAAGTGTCGCTCTAGAAACGATGCTGTAGCATAGTGACGCCATAGTATAATGACGCTATAGAATAGTATCGCTATAGAATCGACGCTGTAGCAAAGTTTCGCCATAGCATAATGACGCTGTAAAAAAGTGTCGCTCTAGAAACGACGCTGTAGCATAGTGACAATGTAGAATAGTTATGAAAAATCTGCACTAACAAAGTAACATAATGTTATAGAATCGATGCTGTAGAATAATGACACCGTGGAATAGGTATTCTAAACAATTCTACTTTTCAGAGACATATGTACTTTATATATAAGTCTTTCTTCATGTATTCGTTCCACGTGCCCAAATTATTTCAGAGTGATCTGGAACCCATTTAATAAAACAAATTGAATACAAAACGGAATCGAGCCCGCACCCTCTAGAATGAAAGGCATGCGTCTTAACAACTAGGCCACAGAGGTCGTTCTGTTTTATTACGGAATAGAGATGTACGAGTTAAGTATTTATTATTATTACTCCCTTTCCATCAAAGGAAGTATAGGACTGTGTCCATAAATCCAAAAGTTAGTTAGCCAAACTGAATTGTTTGTTCAAAGATTAATCTCTTCGTTGGGCAAGTTTCAAACAACGTCTCAACTGGCCCGACTACTTGGTCTTGTGGTCTCGGTTTGACCCGTTCCCTCTTGTCCTTTGGTCATGAATGTCTTGGCATCCCGTCCCGCGGGACTGTATGGGCTAACTCGGGACAGCTATTGCCTCGAGTCATTCAATCTTTCGGATTACTATGTGAGGATGTTTCTGTTGGTTGAATAATTAATTCACATTGAAAGATAACAACGAATTAATTTATTAATTTAATACACAGAGTGAAGAATGGAGAGTTTATTATCAAGTGGTAATTTCTTGTAACTAACCATACAATTGTTTTACAAAGTTTTTAGTGAATTATGGAGAATTTACATTTTTGATGAGGAGAAAAAAAATCATTCAATACCAAAATAATACACAGCATTACGCCATTTCTTTGTCGGAGTAGGCAGAGAGGATGGAGCGCCAGAAATTCCTATTACGACACATCCTTCGTATATTCTATCACACAACGCCTTCTATTTCTCAGACTTTCTACATTTCCATCTTTCAAAATATGATTTACTTGATCCAATCACGCCTTCCACTCACATTTGTTCGGTGTATTTATTTTGTTAATCTTTCTTTTTTATTCGTTCCACGTGCCTTAACCATCTCAGAGTGATTTTCTTTATTTTACTAACATATCAGCGTTAAGTTCACATTCACCCCTAATCACTTCATTTCGTATTCTGTCATACATTTCAACAAACAGAATTAATGATTTACATGAGAATTTTTGTTTTTGTGTAGTTTAAGTTCTGATACATAGCATAACTAAAAAGTTACATCAGATTAAAATCTTAGTTTTGATCTGCCAAGACTGTGTGCTTGTTAAAGTGCAACAGCTTTCACACAACGAACCTATACACGCATAGGCGACTTCCATTCCCAGCATAACTGACAGTCATACTAAATCACAAGGTATCGCCTTTGTACGTATGTAACAAATAGAACACACGAGTATCAAATCATCCGCCTTCAAATTGCACAGAATCCTCAATCTTAAATTACTTTAAATTATCAGTTCAATATGTCATCTTTCTCTAACAGTGGGTCGGGACCCAAGGGGGTCGCAAAAATATAAATAACTGCGAAAATGAACGGAAAATAACACATTTTCAGAAGAAAAAACAGACCCCATTCATTTTTTTAAATTACAGTCCAAAGTCAAAGTCATTGTTATATACTGTTAGTAACGCAAAACAGTGGGGCTTTCCTGATAAGACTTTAGTGTATTTGTCTAAGAACAATATTTATGTAGTCACGTGCACATGTATCAACAAGATATTAAGTTTTTGCAGAGGGGTCGTGAAATCTTAATTTTTTTTAATTTGGGAGGTGGCTAGGCTAAAATGTTGAGAAACAATGCAATTCATGACTTAGGCAAACAAAATTGAATGGAATAAAACAAATTTATGTGTTCATAAAACAATTCAGAAACTTGAAACAAATCATTAGCAATTTATTTCGTTTAATTACATCACAAAACATTTAACCCGTGACGCGATGGCATTTCCGTAAATATTTTTATTCCACCAAAGTGTTTTGTCAACCCCATTCAGGGATATACATTTACAACCGCTAAGGGCAGACAACCCTTGCTGTTAACGCTAATTACCCCCGGTGACTAAGATGCTTCTGGATTGAATTTGGGGCTAAGGAAACAGCCGCCTCGGGCAGGGAAGGGTTAAACTGAAGGGTTGATGTTTGATTTAATGGTTTATTCCTGTCATGTTTCTTTCAATTGCATTAATAAGAGAAAGTGAATATGTTTCGAAAATATATAACTCAACTCTAAATTGAATTATCACTTGTTAGTATTGGCAAATTGTAGGACTCGAACTTTCAAAAGAATCCATTTACGTAGAAGAGTTGATAATATGTAAGCCTTCCAGCCCGGGGAGTTGCCGGATCGATTCCCGTTGGAACTCCGATTTTTCGAAAATGGATTCTAGTTTAATTTTCACTTAAGGCTTATTTAACACCTTTGTGGTTGGTGGGAAATACAACGAATGTGTAATACAGTAAAAAGAGGGTTATGTCATTACAGACGTATTCAGTTTACTTCAACATCCCTCTAGCTGAAGAGATAAATAGCACAGATGGGCAAACTTAGAAATAACAAGTAATAATTTTAACTTCTTCACCTCATCGTGAGCTTCTGTTCTTTTCCGTGGTCTCAAATACACTATCGACCGGGTGAGATTAGTTATTGATAATATAAAACACTTTAAAATAATTTTTATTTGTTGCAAATAATACAACATAACAAAAAACAGTTAAATTTAAAACGTAAACAACTACTTTCTCTTGAGTAAAAATTGTTGTCGATAGTAAAAAAATTAAATAATTGTATATCCATTATGAATTTCACACGGTAACACGATCTGACACTCGAATGTCAGCGATCAAACAATCGACCGCGATCTATCATTTGCCCTCCACTACAATAGAGGGTTTCCTTCATACTATACATATGTCTTTTATTTATCTCAATATTCCTCTGGATAAAGACAGTCTATGATTGCAATCTAAGTGTTTAATCAATGCATCCTACCAGCTATCGACATGTACATTTTTTTTGCTTGGAATAACATTATGACTTGGGACGAGAAAAGAAATAGTTGTTAATATAGACGACTAAACAGAATTTTTAAACTTATCTTGTAGAAGTTAGACCCAAGGGATGGCCAAGGAAAAGTTGGATTGGTCAGATAAAGAGAAAAGTATAAGTTCTTGTGAAAAATATAATTCATACGTATGTTATTACTGTGCCGACCTGATGGGCAAAGGTATTGTGGCGGTCGTCGCACACTCAGTCGCACACTCGGAACACTGTGGGCGTTCATACACACGGTCAATGACCGATGAAGTGACCTTTGCATTCCTCGACAAATCTAAATAAACAAGTCCAAAGTTCACACACCGGCCATTCAACCCATAGCCCGGAGCGGACCGCATTCCATACTAGAGCGAGAACGCACAGTCTCGCCAGTTCCGTACATACATACGACATTAATCGTTTTGCTAATGCGGAAACGAGACGAAGGATATCTTGCTCGCATTCCCGCACACACGCGGAAATAGTATAAATACCTACGTTTACTAATAAAAACTTCTTCCGCATTGCGATCCAAAACGTGTTTTATTTATCAACAAATCATCATCATCTCTTCCCAGAAGGACCGAGCTCCTAAAGTATAAAGAACGTTTAATTTAAAAAAATATACAGAAAAACTTATAAAAGTATTAAAAAATGTTTTAACTTATGATTTATATAGCAAATCAACTTCGCCATAACTCATGTCGAAGTTGATTACAAACTGCAACATTTTCGAAACGTCGGAACCATAAGTCAAACATTCAACTTAAAACATTTGTGTATTTGAATGTTACTCATATTTAAAATGTATCACAGCCCTGCTGCTTTGACAACGGTTGAAAGGGGATGTTTACTAATCCGTAAACCAAACTGTTTAAACAATTTGCTTTTGGTTCAAATCCTGTACGGGTTTACACGGTAACTTGACTGTATTTAATATTTTGACGGAGGTCTGTTGGACTAATTTGCTGCAGGTAATTTGTAATACTATTTCTTAAGGAGATAGAAGTTGCAATGGGGTTTTGATTCATATTAATATATATTTCTTGGCTTTATAAAACCTTCCGTCCTTTTTTCTCCATATACTTAGTTACTTGCATATTTTTTGCGCATACGTCCGAGAAGAGAAATTTTGGCGCTAGGGACACCAATTCGAAAATACAAGTAGTTTTAGTAACGACTTACGGGAACTAGCTAAAATGCCGTAATATTTTACCTATACAGTAAGTAGATTCTTGATTATTTGTTGCAGAAAAACGGATTTTCTTACAGGGACTGTAAAAAATCGTATTTTTACAATATCTCGAAATATTTATTGAATAAGGTCTCTCGAAATGTTGTAGCGCGTGGTTTGGTTTATGATGCCAACATTTCGAAAATATTATAGTTTTCATCTTCGGCCTTATTTGTAGCCAGCTTCGCCAAATTGACTATAAACAAGCTCTGAAGATGAAGTTGACTAAAAACGACCCCTGAATATGAAAACTGAAACGTTTTTGAAACTACACGGTGCAATACCCCAAAATACCGTATATATTAAGATACCTTATATGCACAGTACAATACTACTTATATACACGGTACAATACTCCTTATATACACGGTTCAATACTCATTATATACACGGTACAATACTCCTTATATTCACGGTACAATACTCCTAACGTACGCGGTACAATACTCATTATATACATGGTACAATACTCCATATATACACGGTACAATACTCCTTATATACGCTGTACAATACTCCTTATATTCGCGGTATAATACTCCTTATATATACGGTACATATTCCAAAAGACCTTATACAATTGGTATGAAAAACTGCGAACGACTCGAAACATATCTCGAAATATTTTTCAAAATATTCGAATATATAATACATAATACAACGTGCGTCACAACATGAAACTAGCGAAATTGGTATCGAACACGTCATCGACCAGATCAAATAAAAATTTGGATGCACTTATATTCAGTATTCGCTTTTGATGCAAGTGGGCACGTGCATCACGTCAAATTGCAAATTTTAATTACGTATGCATTAGGGATCCGGGGTGCACAAGTTGAGAACCACTGACCTATGATATTCTAAAAAAATATTTCAAAATATAATGCAAAAAAAGCAAAATAGGGCATTTGCATATTTTAATCAATATGCAATTTGCGCTGAAAGATCGCGATTTTGAAGATTTACTAGAAATTATTATATTATTCTATGCTTATTTCCGTTTTTCCTTTAGAAATATATGCTGCAATTAAAAACAAATGTAGAACAAAAATCCTACGTCTGTGTATGTGTAATATAAGCTGGTAAAGTAAAAAAAATATTAAAATGCTCGACTGTGCATTTTAGATCCTTTATGTTCTACATAACATATCTAAAGGGTCTTTCAAATTGAGCGGTTTTTTAAATTCTTATATGAAACACAGATGACGTCGAAAACTTGCCTGGGTCTTGTGACATTTGAGAAGTGTAATGCAAGACATTTATAAAAATGAAGTCCTATACAATACAACAACGCGTTCAAATTGTTGAATTATTTTATGTATTATAACTTCCGGAAACGGTGATGTTAATTGGCCACCAAGATCATGTGATTTGACATCGTTGGACTATTTTCTCTGGAGTTACGTGAAAAGCCAGGTCTGTAAGAATTATCCCCAATTAATTCCGAAGCTGAAGGACGAAATTATTCGCGTTATTTTTTGACAAAAGAGTGGACATCTGTGGAGCTGCAAGAAGTGGACATTTGGTGGATATTGATTTTCGTGTTTAAATGTCATACATTTTGCTCAATGACTAATAAAAAGTTTTTTGAAATCAAAGCAAATTGTGTGTTTCATCCTAGAATTTAAAAAAATGTATTAAAAAAACCGCTCAATTTTGAAAGACCCTTTATATTGTATCATCCCTGCCAGGGCAGGGCTATGCCCAGTGATAGGAGAAAAAAGAGAGTGGTAAGACCATAATGGAAATTAATGGTGGAATCGTATACAAAGGATTGTCGCATTCTGGGTTTACCCAAATGGAGAATAGATACTATTGATAGAAACAAGTGGTAGATAGCCTCAGAGACAGCCAAGAGCTATCCTGGATTGTTGTACTGATTTTCCTTTTTTACTATTCAATTTTAGCGCTCTTGAGATTTCGCACCTCTAGAGCCAATGCCCCCCCCGGTCGTCCCTCCCTTGTCCTGGTTCTGTCTTGGATAGTTGCTTCTAAAAAATAAATGAATGTATGTATACCAAAGAATGTAAAAGACCCACCCCACATTTTTTTAGTTGATTTTAAGCATCGAAAAGCATAATACAATCCTGTATGTATACGAAATTAAGCTAGTTAAATGGGTAATTCTTGGTTAAATTCCACCTTAAAAAATGTTTCATACAAATCTAAACAATGCGACGCCATATTTCCCCAATTATCTCAGTACAGGTAAACTATGGGTTGGGTCTGTTTTTTTTTTAATGTTAAATTTACGTCCAAAAAGACCAGTATGAAAAACAATTGATTTTTGAAACGGCATCTACCAACGAAGTATGAAACTAAATTAATTTTAAAAGGTTTGATATTAAGTAAACGTTTAATATGTTTTCAAGCAAATAAAAATTATAACATTAATAATTATTGAATCTTAAGTCAACATAATGTAACGCTAATTCATCAATGTGCTTTTTTATTCACACTTTTAGAATAAATTTAATCCCTCCATCTCTGCAAAATTGCTTCAAAACTTTTATATCCATTATTTGATGACAGAAGTTACGGTTTGAATCTTGACTACGAAATTCAAATAGCGTTTAATACACTTTTAGAGATGGCGTTTAAATCAAAATTTACAAATGCTTTACAATCGTATCAACAAGATGAAATCCTATTATTTCATCAAACAACATAGAATCGCTAGTACTTACATCCGTGTGTGACAATAGGTGATGTCATAGTTACGGTTTAATAGTTATTATTTAATAAATGTCATAGTTGGAACATTTTGTTTTTGAAATATTATTTGATAGCTGTCATTTCTTGATATGATTACAAGATCTAAAATAACACCGACAAATAACGAACGTATTTATTAAAAAGAGATGATTTCACTGTTGAGAGTAAATTATAAATATGAAAACGTGAAAGGTGTTTGTCACAATGATTAATTCTTCTAGCATTATAAAATTAGCACTCAATTATTAGATTCACATATCACTCCCACTCAGTTTATACAGTTGCGATGTAAATAAATTAAATTGGTTGTTATACTTGAGAAAATGTAGGATGGTCCCTGTGACATTTGAAATGTCATGTCTCAAAGGGATGGGGTAAAATCGTTTTTTTTTACAAATCATATCATTTTTTACATATCGAAAAATTGTTTTTCTCTAAACTGACGTTTTAATTCCTAATTTTCATTATACTGACTTTCTAATGTATTATATGATTTGCATCTATCTTTAAATATGCCATGATCCACTGTGAATTAATACTTATTACGAACAGTTAATTTTACGTAAAAAAAATCGTAAATCCAATTATCGTATACCCCATCCCTAGTCAATGCAGATTAACGTAGTGACTTTTGACAAACGTTACCAAATATTATTTGATTTTAACAAACTGCCACATTTTTGCTAATTTGTAACAAGATGTATGGTATTAATTTGTCATTAGTGTTAGTTTTCTGTAATGTATTTACCTAAATAACTTGCTGTTTATTAGAATCGAGGCTTATATTAAAGTTGATAAAATAATTAAAATTACTGAACGTCGTTACAAGGTAGTATTGGGGCAAATTTGTGAACTGTCACAAGGGCCATGCTTCATTTTCTCAAGTATAATAGTTTATATACGAGTATGATAAAGTTTTCTTATACCATATACACCCGATTCTCTTTTTGCACGGGGGATACGTTCCAGAGACTACCGTGCAAAAAAGATACGGTGAGCATATAACAATAGATCATTATTTAAAATCAACTGTAAATATAAAATTCTTTAGCTTAAAAATAAATTGATTTTATTTTTCATTATACATAAAAATATTATCATAAAATACTTACATAATGAAGTAATAAGTTGACATGTTTTTCGATTTAAATTAAATCGAATATACTCATACATAAATACGAGTACATTTATTCAACTTGACAATAAATGAGTTGTTTACTGCTGTTTTTCAATGGCGAAAAATCACTCTTATCACTGAAAATATTGAACGGAGATACATTTTCAAGAGTATCTTAAATAAAGTTAACATTTTGTGTTTGTGTTGTTTCACTGCTTTTGTATACGAATTCGGTTATCATTCGCTGTGATTTTATTTTGATAGTTCGTTATGTGATTCTTGATAACGTGCCATAATCATTTTCGAATCATTTGGGAGTTGAACAGCTCGTTCGACACTCTTATCATTTGTTAGAAAACATCAGTCGATATCTGGGAGACATCAGTGACAACATACGCACATTATAGGCAACCGTGCAACTGTAATAAAGCAAAAAATCAGTGTACAAAAATAATTACTCCGTTTTCTTGGACCGTGTTATTTCGAAACCGTGCAAAAAGAGAATCGGGTGTACACTGTTCTGAGTTTAATTTCATTAAAATTTTAGATAAAAAATCGAAAAAATATGGGTTACAATGAAAATCAAACACACCACCCCCGGTTTAGAAGACAGATGTCTTACGAACTAGAGTACCTATGAAGGTCGTTACCATTAGTGTAAAAGCACGACCGGGGTCGAAGACAATGTTGATCCCGGCCACGCTCTTCAATATGTCTGAATTATTAAAATTCGGAAATGTTGAAGGGGTTTATACATAAAAAATACAACAAATAGTAAGCCTATTAAAAAACCTGATGTTTTAGATTGCTTTTTAATTTTTCACACAGAAATAAACAAATGATAGGAAATGATTATCTTTTAAAATTACACATGACGTGGTATCGTATTATGTAAATTGAATGCATCAAGTCATTGCACCAGAGTTGACATTGGCTTTTATGACCGTATCATTATACAATAAAACAGACCCGTGCAATAAATGTAAATCCATTAAATGTGAACTCGATACTAATTGTTCAGAGCGCGCCAAGGACCTTTCCGGAACATACGGAAATGACTAAGAAATTCGCATTGAGTTCCAAACATTATTGCAAAAAATCCAGTTCTGTAAATAACTTTTTATGTTCCCTGTGTTTATGGTTGAGTGGCAGGACGTGGTTAAATACCTCGGCCTGCACCTTGACCGGCGACTGACGTGGAAAACCCATTTGAATACCATCAGACAGAAGGGTCACAAGGGCATAGGGGCTATCAGTTCGATATTTCATCGACGCAGCTTCCTTTCCCCCAAAAATAAGCTCCTCCTCTATTAAACCCTTAGTCGTCCTATCTTGACCTATGCTGCACCCGTTTGGGGTAGTGTGAGCTACACGGATCACCTGAAACTCCAGAGAGTGCAGAACAGGGCATTCAAGATATCTTTTAACACCCATACCAGAACAAATCTTACCCGACTTCACGCTGAACAGCGAGAAGAAATCCCATCCTCGCTTGGACCGTGAAGTTCTATAAAAGCCAACAAAATCACAGAAATCCCTTAGTCGCTGCCCTGGGGGCCTACGAGAGTAAATCCGACCTACCCTTCCGTTATAAGCACAAGCTCCCGAAGCATTATCTGTTGCCTGATTAGTCCACCTTCAGTATTAGCTGGGACGATCAAGGTCTGAGTGAATGTGATGGAATACAAGTAGCCTGAACGAGTGGACTTGTTTTTGCTAAATATAATAATTAGTGTAAGAATTGTTATCTAGTTATAAGTAGTATGTAGCTGTTAATTATTTCTAAGATCTCATATATTAAGATTGAATAAATAAAATAAAATGATATGTAGGAAAATAAGATTAAGTAAGTTCATAAATTATAACATATAATTAAGATAAGTTAAGTAATAAATTTGTATATAGGTATAGCCTTGACAAATGTTTGTACAATATTTTACTTTGTTTAATAAAAAAAAAACTTTATTTTTGGGCCTCTTTTTTGGTAAAAATAATCATTTTCTTCCTCATTCCGTGCTCAATGTGGCATGGTCCTCTGCTATATCTTGAACTCGGTGCACCGCCTGCATCCATCCCTCCCTGTCCTGGACCATATTGATTGCAGCGCTTAAATCGGATCCGATTAACTCCTTTATTTGATTTGTCACTGACCTTCGAGATGGAAACCAAGAAAGTTTTGGTTATACATAATGAATAAAATTTTGAAAGAATTTAACATGGGCGAACTCAGAGAATTGGCTATTTGAGAAGTTGTATATTGCATCGATCAATAAGTCCCGGGACTAATTAACAGATGGCCCCTCTAATAAAAAATCCATACCATTCTCAGTTAGTACCAACCTTTCGAAGCTACGTGTCAAACTTTCATGACATTCCGACATTGTGTCATTGAGTCACAGTGGTTTTAGTGACGCTACTTTTGATATTTTCAAAACAATGGAAAAAACCGAATTCCGTGTATTGATAAAACATTGCTTTTTAATGGGAAAAAATACTGTTCAAACTCAGCGATGGCTTGAAAAGTGTTATCCGGGCTCTGCTCCGTCGAAAACATCCATTTGTCGGTGGTATGCTGATTTCAAACGCGGTCGTACAGACAAATGATGCTGAACGCTCTGGTCGTCCGAATGAGGCTATTACACCAGAAAACATTTTAAAAAAACCCTCAAAATCGTGATGGAAAATCGTAAAGTAAATTTGCGTGAGATAGCTGACCTCCTGAAGATATCATTTGGTAGTGTTTACAGTATTTAGCATGAACATTTGGTCTTTTTTCGAAATGGGTGCCGCGTGTACTCACAATGGAACAGAAACAACAACGCATCGATGATTCAGTGCGCTGTTTGGCACTGTTTTTGCGTCGGTATATAACAATGGATGATATTTGGACCCACCACTATACTCCGGAATCAAATCGGCAATCAGCTGAGTGGAGAGCAGCCGATGAAAGTCGTCCGAAGTGACCAAAAACTCAACAGTCGGCCGGGAAGGTTAGTGCCTCCGTATTTTGGAATGCGCATGGTATAATATTCATCGATCACCTTGAAAAGGGAAAAACCATCAATAGCAATTATTACATAGCGTTATTGGAGCGTTTGAAGGCAGAAATTGCAAAAAAACGACCCCATATGAAGAAGAAAAAAGTTCTCTTTCATCAGGACAATTCACCGTGTCACAAGTCGATAGTAACGATGGCCAAATTGCATCAGCTGAACTTCGAATTGGTTCCGCACTCACCGTATTCTCCAGATTTAGCCCCCAGCGACTATTATCTATCTGTTCGCAGACCTCAAAAAGATGCTCCAGGGAAAGAGATTTGGCTCCAATGAAGAAGTGATTGCCGAAACTAACGCCTACTTTGAAACCAAAGATAAATCGTTCTACACGGCTGGCATAGAAAGGTTAAGAAATCGTTGTAATGAATGTATCGCTCCTGAAGGAGACAATGTTGATGAATAAAGAAGAATTTTGGCAAACAAATGTGGTTTTAGTAGTTACACCCGGGACTTATTGATCGATGTGTTATATGTAGACGAGTGGTTGAATTTATGTGTCACCATTGACCATATGTATGTGTAACGATGGTCGTTATCAATGTAGCGTGTGTCCTATTAGGACGTGCTGATGATTTTGATATCGACATCGCTCTTCGTTTTAGTTGATTCTGCGTTACTTCTCGTTCAGAGTCATCAATATAGCGGATTGCTTATCTTGATAAGTCATGATGATCTTGATTTATATTCAATAAATATAGACTCAGGAATGCTGATATAAAAAAGCGAAAGTGACAACGGGCGATAAATAATAAGTCTTGACAGTTGAATCAATGACAATAATAATATATTTAATTCTCGGCGCGCGGACAATTTATACAACTGAGTGAACCAGTTCGCAATACATATTCTGTCTTGCTCTGGCGCATGGATCGGCGGTAGATTATTTATTTGTATTTGGAGATGGCTAGGCGAGTCGCAGATACTACAAAATAGTAAACATTGTTGTTGTCCGTAGCGTGTGACACTATATAAATGCTTCATCGGTCATTGACCCTGTATGTTTATTATTAACAATAATTAATTTAATTTATTTGTGTTTTAACAATTCACTTATTATTTTGACAATTATTTATTTACTAGGTAGGTATCCTACATATGTATGATTTATTTACACTTTATTATAAAGTATGCAAATGACAAGTCTATTGCATAACGGCAATCTTTTCCAACCGAACAGACAAGTATTACGGAAATTCGTGCCAATTGTCGAGTGAAACGTAACGTTATTTTCAAAAAGACTTAAACAATGTAATTTGCTTTATCAAACACTGTTTATTCCACTTTATGTAACGAGCCCTACCGGTTTCAAGGTTTTCACCTCATCATCAGGGGAACACAAACAAATATTGTTGCCTTGTTTGTGCTCCCCTCATGACGTGGGGAAAACCTTGAAACCGGGTTTTACCGTTACATAAAGTGGAATAAACAGTGTATGATAAAACAAATTACAATGTCTTTAAACTTCTACAATGTTAATGCCTTAACTATAAATAATATAGACTTAAACATATTTAAATAATTAAAAATCATTTCATTTTTAATACTTCAAATATTCAAAGCAAAGGAAAGGAGAAGAAAGATGGAAAAGGGTGAGAAGATAGAGCTTATAAAGAAATACATCACTGGACAGAAATGTAATATTTTTTGTACGAAAGAAAAACATTTGTGTCTGCCCTATTGGCATAAATTATGCACATAAAACTTTTTCTCTGTGTCTACTGTATACTTAATTTACGAAATGATAAATATAACATCTCAATTCCCTTGTCAATAGCATATTAAAATATTGTGAAACTTATAATTTCTCCTTTTCATTTTGATTGACATTCATTTAGGGAGTTTACAAAATGACAAGAATTATACATAAATGCTAGTTTGATTGATTTGTCTTTGTTCAAGTTTGTAAAGCTCTTTTGATTGAGTATGGTCGTATCTGATAAAAAATATTTTACCACTATTTTGTTTTGTAGTATATCATTGAGGTGAATGATTGTTTGAAAAAAGCAAACGTAGAAAGTCAGATTAATCGTATAAGTTATAGAGAAAGTGTATGGATTTAGAAGAGGTGATGAACATGTGTCGAGATACGAGTACATTAGGGATGAGTAAATTATATAAAATGGTTTGGAGCACGTGGAAAAAATAAATAAGAAATACCAACAAAATAAACATATAGTGCAATGCTAGCAAAGGGTCTTTCAAATTGTGCGGGTTTTTTTATTTTATTTTTTTTTAATTCTTGAATAAAACACATAATTGGCTTTGATTTCAAAAAACTTTTTATTGGTCATTAAAGTATAATGTTTGACATTAAAACACAAAAAAACAATATCCGCCAAATGTCCACCTCTTGCAGCTCTACAGATGTCCACTCTTTGGTCAAAATTTTCGATGACATTTTGGCATAATTGCGGTTCTAAATCACCAATAACTCGAATAATTTCGCCCTTTAGCTCACAAATTGATCGAGAGTAATTCTTATAGATCTGGCTTTTCACGTAACTCCAGATAAAATAGTCCAACGGTGTCAGATCACATGATCTTGGTGGCTAATTAACATCACCGTTTCCGGAGATCACAATATTTAAAATAATTCAACAATTTGAACCCGTTGTTGTATTGTATACGACTCCATTTTAATAAATGTCATACATTACACTTCTCAAATGTCACAAGACCCAGGTAACTTTGCGACGCCATCTGTGTTTTATCCAAGAATTTACCCTATAGAAGCAGTGGCAGAAGAACACCAAAAAAAGTATAGTTGGACCAAGTGAATGATAACAAGTGAGAGAAATTGTAGGAGTAGTATAAGAAAGTGTATTGATGTACATGAAGCAAAGGATGAGTGTCAAAATATTGAAGTCTAGAGCTCTGTCCACTTTTTCTACCCTAGCTGAAAAAACGGCATGATGGTGAGTATTATGCTAAATTATATTTGTATTTTAAACATTAATTTGTATAACTTTTAAAAAAGCATTTTCTATAGCTAATCTCTTCGTCCATTTTATAATTATACAGACTATTTATTCATTCATAAAGTACCCTTAAACGTATCTTAATTATATATGTAGACATGTTGACGTGTATGGCTGGCAGACATCCAGTTGTTGAAGTAAGAACCACTGAACTAGGCACGAATCATACGAGTATGTAAAGGGTCTTTCAAATTTAGCGGGTTTTTTTTATTCTTAGATAAAACACAGATGGCGTTGCGAACTTACCTGGGTCTTGTGACGTTTAAGAAGTGTAATGTATGGCATTTATAAAAATGGAGTCGTATACGTTACAATACAGCAACGAGTTTAAATTGAGAATTATTTTATGTATTGTAATCTCCGGAAACAGTGATGTTAATTGGCCACCAAGATCATGTGATCTGATACCGTTAGACTACATTGTGTAGGGTTATGTGAAAATCCAGGTCTATAAGAATGACCCCCGATCTATTCCTGAGCTGAAAGACGAAATTATTCGCGTTATTGGTGAGTTAGAACCGGAATTATGCCAAAATGTCATCGAAAATATTGACAAAAGAGTGGACATCTGTGGAGCTGCAAGAGGTGGACATTTTGTGGATATTGTTTTTTGTGTTTAAATGTCATACATTATACTTCAATGACCATTAAAAAGTTTTTTGAAATCAAAGCTAATTGTGTGTTTTATTCAAGAATAAAAAAAAATGAATAAAAAAAATCGCTCAATTTGAAAGACCCTTTATAAAGGAAATAAAACTTTTTTGATAATTTTCAGATTAAAAACAGTTTGTCGTCTCAACGTGGATTTACGAGCATTGCTTGAAGGCTACGTTATAGACGCAGACAGTTCAAGTTTTATCATTTTATTTTGTCAAATTACATATAACTCTTAAAACAGTTTTGATGAATACTGAAAGACCCTTTATTATCACAGACGACCTTTTAAACTAAACCGTTAAACAGGTTTCTGAGAGTAATCTGGCGCTCTGCCCCCTCTGCCTACCCCGACAGGGAAACGTCGTGATAGTATGTATGTATGTAAAATAAATCAAAACATTCTCAACATTTTTTCAGGTATGTTACTGAATGAAACTACTATATTCATACGATATTTTGAGCTGCAATCAAAGTTTGATTAAATAATCCAACAGCTCAAGGGGCAAGACCAAGAAACTTGTCTATGACCTGACTGGAACGCCCATTTATTTGCAGAGCTGAAATGGGATTTCTGAATCACAATACTCGGAATAATAAGAAATCATTCAGAGAGTTTATTCAAAGGGAAATGAACTGTACCTCTACTCAAGTAGGAGTCGGGCTTTTTTTGACATTAGCACTTCCTACCAAAATTGACCGCTAAATGATTTTATCCTAAGGACATATCGGAAGATTATTCTTGTACGCAGCACTGAAAGACGTGTCTTAATCCCGAATTCTTCAATAATCGATCGATTGGCTCTTCTGGCAGTCCATGAAATGCGCAAGAGTCGCTTCCAGCACCATATCTCAAATGCGTAGGTTATTTGTCTATTGCATGTTTTAAGCGTTTAGGTCTCCACACCATGTAGAAAACGAGGATTGGAACCAATCGAGTCTTGTGTTTTCTAAGGTTTTCGTGACTTTATTGATCATTTTCAGTCGATTTATCGTGCCCTTCTAGATTCTGCACATTATCCCTTCATCCCATAAACCTCTGAAAGTTATCAAGGAGCTCAAATAAGCGAACTCATGTATATATTCCAAGTTGACCATATTTATTTACATTTATATGAAAGCCAAACTGCATAGCAATTACGCACAATTCGAAATAGTGTTCATAAAACGAAACATGCCTGTCACATACTTTAAATTTTTCAAAACAGGCTTAGCCCAATTACATTGAAAAATAAATGAATTATTAACATTAAAAAAAATTATTGTATATAAAAGTATGTATATGCATACATACATATATATCATAGATACAAACATACACATATATTCGAAGTTACTTAAATACGTTGATGAGTGATTTCTAACGCGCTCAATCTTAGAAGTAAATTTACTTTTGCTTTTGGTAATGTGATATGAAATATGTTCCGTTCAGAAGAGTTAAGGCCCTTCCAACAGGCATAGCGGCTGGAAGACCTGCTCTTGCGTATGTTATTGAGAACAGTTCTTGCCGGCGCAGTCTAGTGTAATTGTTAGGAACATTTAACGCTATTCTTTGTAGTAATGCTGGACAGCTCACAACTCCTCGAACGAGTTTGACAACGTATACCAGAAGATTTGTTTAACAGGGCGGGATTTTATGATAAATTTTTTGTCATTGCTGGTCTAGTGGCGTGGAATGGTTTGCCTCTTACTGTTAGAATTATATATGGGTGGCGTGTACCGCTTTAGGAAGCACTTGAAAATAATCCTTTTTGGCAGATCTCATCAAAATGCCTGATAGTATATGAACACTAGACACATACACTAGACCTAACGCCGAATTTGTTACTATAATTTATCGGAAGATCTACAAAGGTTTCTTTGTAGTTCGTCTTTTCACTTTGTATAGTTCGTTTGATTTAAATATGATTTTTTTTCCATATGATGATGCGAGGATGTACTCGCATCAGCAAATGGTTCAATTTTTTATTAAATTTTTATGGTTCGTTTGTTTTTAATATGTTTTTCCATCCATATGATGATGTGGGGATGTACTCGTATCAGCAAATGGTTCAATTTTTCATTAAATTTTTATGGTTCGTTTGTTTTTAATATGTTTATCTAACCATATGATGATGCGGGGATGTACTCGTATCAGCAAATGGTTCAACTTTTCATTAAATTTTTATGGTTCGTTTGTTTTAAATATGTTTTTCTAACCATATGATGATGCGGGGATGTACTCGCATCAGCAAATGGTTCAATTTTTTATAAAAAATTTATGGTTCGTTTGTTTTAAATATGTTTTTCTAACCACATGATGATGCGGGATGTACTCGCATCAGCAAATGGTTCAATTTGTCATTAAATTTTTATGGTTTGTTTTTTTTAAATATGTTTTTCTAACCATATGCTGATGCGGAAATGTACCTAATCTAATGGCAGCAGTCATACTTTTATATTTATTTTGAAATATTCAAATCTGTGAATAATTGTGGATTCGAGGCCAGAGTTGGGGCGCCCTTAACCCTTCCTTCCCTGTGATGTGTAACTAGTAGACATTGATTCTGAATAATTTAATATCTCTATAAATATAATAAATACTGGGTTCAGATTTTAGGTGTTCCTCCGATATACATTGACGCATTGAATGAAAAAATAATACAAATAATAATTAGCACTTATCGGCCACATCAGAGATATTTTGTGAAAATCGGGAATAAATTCACCAATACAATCAAACGTGTGCCAATGTGTGACGTAGGTATATTCATTCTAAAAAACCGCTTTGGGTGAGGAAGCGACGCTATTCCCGTCTTACTCTCACTCTACTTCAGTAAATGGGAACGCAAGAAATAGAATCTCAATTCACTCGCTTCAGTAGCTCTCGGGCATTTGTTTGAGGTGGTCGCTTCGCCCTTATTGTGAACGTTGACCGATGTTTTTTTCATGTTTTCAGCAATAAAATTTCAATTATGATCACTTTTGACTTCAAATTTGAATAATTTAAGTGATTTGCTATATTCTTATTTTTCCGATTTTAAATCGCTCATTTTTACATGCGTATTGATGTGAATTGAATACACAGCACCGGAACGCGCGGATTTTTTTAGCACAGGAAGGGAAAAGTTAAAGAGAGTTTGATCTCTAAATGACTTTATAAATTGTCATTTTATATTTTTTTAAATTATCATATCAAAAAATGGACTTCCGCAACATCAATACTTATTAACTTTAAAAAAACTAGTAAAATTTATTATTTTCTAGTTCACCCCAGAGTTATTGTGATATAATAATGAAATGACATGATAAGATTAAGTTTAGGGGATGTCCATTCTCATCAAGATGTCGTCACAAGCACCCGACCCTATAAACTTTGTTGCCTTCAACAGAGCGGTCTTAAAATGTTGGGGTAAAAATACCTTTATTAAATTTTCAGTCTTTTCATTATATTATTGTATGAAAGACGACCTTTGTAGCCTAATTATAATAGTGAGACCCTTGGCTCCCATCTGCCAAAAATACTGGGATACGATAAATAAGTTATATGCGATGAAAATTTCTGAAAAAATCTGAGCTTATTCCAGAGGTTCTTAACCTGAATGCAAGACAAAATAAAAATGGGGTAACCATCTCTCTGTCATCTCTTTTCAGGATACACTTAAAAAAACACTTTCCGAAATTATTTACAGTGAAAAGCATTTTTAAGAATTATGTTTCTCAAATATGTGAATTGTTAGTTTTTTACATCATATCAGAATCCATTTATAAAGACCTAAAGTGAAAACTTGAAGTTTTACAAAAACTATGAATTAATACGAATCGAGCACGCAACTATTGGGCTTAAAGGTATGTGTCTTACCAAGTATGTCACGGAGGTCGTCTTTGTAGATATAACTAAGTTACTTCCTAGAAAAGCATTAAAGTTATAATGTTTTTTTGAGAAGGTATCATTGGAATTGTCTCTATTGATTTTTAATATAACTTGGTATTATAATCTGTAATTACAATGAATTTTATGAAGTCACACAGGTTTTATTGTATATGACAGCGGTTCCCAACCTGTGGTACGCGTACCACCGGTGGTACGCGAGTGGATAGTTGGTGGTACGCGAAAAATAATCAGTAATGGCGGACATAAAAAGTAAAAAAAAAAACTGTCATAAAAATATCATTTAAACTACTATATTTTTCCTATAATTCATAATTTTAATTAATAATATACAGTACAGTTGTTAATATGTACAGTCGATGATCGAAAATCCAACAATCAATATCGTATTTTTGGAGTGCACTTTTAAATTTAGCGCGGTAGCTATCAGTAACTTAAGATGTCGCCGTCACTGTTATGATGGCGCTGTACTCCATTCACTTGAGTGCGCGGCTTACAAGTGACAGGTGCGTTATTGTTTGTGATTGTATCATATTTGTGTTTGTGATTGTATATTGTTTGTGATTGTATCATACAATCAACCGGAAGTATTCGAAACTCTACATACTTTTTTGGTTGAAAATAAGGTTAGCTTGTCTCAAGATTTACGAGAACATATAATAGTTCATTTAACAGGATTAAAATCGTCTTTCATGGAGTATTTTCCAAAACCCGAAAACAAAGATAATAATTGGATTTCAAACCCCTTCTATGCAGAAAATTTGGAAAAAGCTTCATCGTTATCAATAAAAGATAAAGAAAGTTTAATAGGCTTATCAAGTGACAAAACTTTACAAGTCAAATTCGAACGAAACAATCTAATTAATTGTTGGTTAAACATCGATAAAGAATATGAAGAACTTTCTGAAAAAGCTCTCAAATTCTTATTACCGTTCACTAGTACGGAATTAGTAGAAAGAGCTTTTTCTTCATATATTTTTTTAAAAAATAAGTATCGCAACAAATTGGACGCAGGTGGAGATTTAAGGGTATATCTCACATCTTTTGAACCAAATTTCAAAAAATTATGTTCTTCGAAACAAGCACAAGGATCTCATTAAATTTATTTTGCTTATATTATTGTGCTTATATTTTCGTAAAATTTGTTTAAAAATTAAACTTATAACTTGATAACAATGTATTATAATCTTAAGCAACACTTTCATAACTATTATTTTCGATAATAAATAGAAAATTTCGGTAATAAATATATTTTTAAATACAATTTCATTAATATTATTATATTTAAAACAAAAATTTCGCCTGCGGCGCTGCTGTAAATTTGTAAAAATGAAAGTGTACATTGTCTCGTTTTCATCAGAACAATTTTTACATTTACCGTGTTTAATTAATTTTATATACATATATTTTCTATTAATATCTGTAATTTTTGGAAAAAAATTGCCTGCGGCGCATTTGTTTTTTTTTATACAAATAATTTAATTTAATTCTATGTAATTTTTTTTTAATAAAAATTAGTTGTTAAAAAAAAATACTTCTTTAAATGTCCTGGTTTTGAATTTCGACAAGAAATGAGCTTCAACACCTTTTATTTTAAAAAAAACATTGTTATATGTAAAGTTCAAATGTCTCATTTTTATCAGAAAAAATAAAACATTTGGTATTTTTTTTTAAAATGAAAGTGTACATTGTCTCGTTTTCATCAGAACAATTTTTACATTTACCGTGTTTAATTAATTTTATATACATATATTTTCTATTAATATCTGTAATTTTTGGAAAAAAATTGCCTGCGGCGCATTTGTTTTTTTTTATACAAATAATTTAATTTAATTCTATGTAATTTTTTTTAATAAAAATTAGTTGTTAAAAAAAAATACTTCTTTAAATGTCCTGGTTTTGAATTTCGACAAGAAATGAGCTTCAACACCTTTTATTTAAAAAAAAACATTGTTATATGTAAAGTTCAAATGTCTCATTTTTATCAGAAAAAATAAAACATTTGGTATTTTTTTTAAACTTAAATAAATTGAGTTATGGGAAATATAGTCACCCTATAAAATTTATAATGCAAATAGAATAACAAATTTCTCGAAATACAATCATTTTTACGAAGTGGTACAATTAAGCGTGATGTACTACCAAGTGGTACGCGAGCCAAAAAAGGTTGGGAACCGCTGGTATATGATATAATGGAAGTATCACATGACACAAAGTTGACCGAGACACTAGGAAGCACTTAAATACAATCCTTTTTAAGGGTTTAATAAAATGTTATAAATATATATGAACAATAAATTCATACACTACCCTCCACCTAAAGCCGAATGTGACACTAGTATATACACATCGGTAGACCTAAAAAGGTTTCATTGTAGATTTTCTTTACTTATGATTTTTTGCGAGGCAGTAAGTACATGACCACCACCTTCCTCTCCTTACACTCAATTTACTTTATTTTTCGTCGTGATCTGTTAATAAGAGTGTATTTAATT
Organism: Odontocerum albicorne; assembly: GCA_949825065.1. Taxonomy (NCBI): domain Eukaryota; kingdom Metazoa; phylum Arthropoda; class Insecta; order Trichoptera; family Odontoceridae; genus Odontocerum; species Odontocerum albicorne. The sequence goes on along the minus strand of OX463853.1, from coordinate 6,680,751 downwards.
TCCGTGTTCAAGTGTTCATGAGGAGAGTTGGCTTTCTAAACGGCACAATATAAATTGTCCTTTTATTATATGTTGTTTATAGTTAAGGCATTAACGTTGTGGAGGCTTAAAGACATTGTAATTTATTTTATCAAACACTGTTTATTCCACTTTTTTGTAACGGTATAACCCTACCGGTTTCAAGGCTTTCTCTTCATCTTCAGGGGAGCACAAACGAGATTGTGCTCCCTTGAAGATGAGGTGAAAGCCTTGGAACCGGTAGAGTTATACCGTTACAAAAAAGTGGAATAAACAGTGTTTGATAAAATAAATTACAATGTCCTTTTATTATTACTATACTAAATCTAACTTTAAAGACAACTATTTTTACATTACAGGTGTGTGGCCTGTGGATAAGGGAAAGACATGGGCTCGAGTGACCATCCAGTGGACCTACACGTTGATAGTTTTGACACTTATGTCCATTCTGGTATTTGGGCAGTTATACGACATCTTCTCTATAATTGATGACGTAGTTGCAGTATCCGAAAAGTAAAAGATTTTATTCTTAAACTAGCTGTAACACGTAAAAAACTAGCTGTAACACGTAAAAAACTAGCTGTAACACGTAAAAAGTTACAGGATATAAATTAAATTAATAGGTTGAAAACTTAAAACTGCTGAAAAACTTTTGAAAACGAATGTTTGTTTTAAAGTTTTGGTACCCCGTTAAATCTTGATTACTTGACAACTCCATCAAAAGTTGAAAGAACTGAGATTGTGGTTAATTTTCTACAATACTTCAAGACGAACAGTTGTATAGTAGCAATATTTTAATGTTTTGTCAGAAGATCTCTCAGCTGCGAAATTGGCATTCAGTATTCATCAAGCTTCAGTTATCAATTTCAACCCTGTTATCGTCCAAATAGTCCAATGACCAACTTCAAGTTTTCTCATAGAACGTTGACGAAAATCAGGTATTTGCTGTGTTTCTTCAGCATGACACTCGTTAGATTCCTCGTCTGCATCTTTCTTCTATTGCCCTTGTCGAAAATCACTTGTTTTTAAGTTTCCGCAGTACCACGATCAATGGCTTATTTGTGGAAAATTTCGCGTTTGTGGAAACTTGTGGAAAATTTCGCGTTTGCTTAGCATGTGGTTTATAGCGCTCTTTGGCTTCTTCTGATGTTTGTATCTTTGCTGTTGCCTGCAATAGTTGCGCATATATTTAACGCACTTTGCTCTTCTTTTGTTTGGATTCATTCTTGTTTATTTGATTAAAGTGTAGGACAATAATTGACTTATTTGCAGTCAAATTTTTTAACAATTTCACTTAACCGTCACTATGATATTCATAATAAAATCGCTTAAATTAAATCGTAACAAGGAGAACGTCTATTCTTATGGACGTAAGTACAGCCGATTTGATATTGTTTGGTTGATAAATAATTAATAATGATGATAATTCGACTATTTTGTAGGTTTGGGTATATGTCAATACCATATGAATAAAAATGAAAATTAAAAAGATTTAAAAAATTCGACATCGTTTATCTTTTTTCAGAATTAGCTACATTAAAATAAATAACTATTTATAATTAAAAATACAACATACATTACATTACAATACAAAATCGCTTTTCAAATGCCGTCATCTATGAGGCCGAAGAATACTTCTAGCGGCCGCCCCTCTCACGCCGAATGTATAAAAACCACACTATACTTCGGAAAGTCTAGGATGAACCGTGCGACGTTTGTCACAAAGGGGTGGAGTAAAATCGTTTTTTTTACAATAGTTTTTTTACAAATCGGACAATTGTTTTTCTCTAAACTGGCGTTTTAATTCCTAATTTTCATGTTACTGACTTTCTAATGTATTGTATGATTTGTATGTATATTTAAATAGGCCAACATCCACTATGAATTAATACTAATTACGAACATTTAATTAAAATCGATTTTCGAAATCGATTTTGGAAAATCCAATTATCGAATACCCCATCCCTAGCCAATGCAGACTAACGTTATGACTTTTGACAAACGTCACCAAATGTTATTTGATTTTAACAAACTGCCACATTTTTGCTAATTTGTGACACGATTTATTAATTTATTATTATTGTTAGTTTTATGTAATGTATTTACCTAAATAACTTGCTATTTATTAGAATCGAGGCTTATATTAAAGTTGATAAAATAATTAAAATTACTGAACGTCGTTACAAGGTTGTATTGGGGCAAATTTGTGAGCTGTCATACGGTTCATCCTAGATTTTCCGAACTATAGAATCCTTTTCTTTAAATGTGGTTATCGACGAGAGTCAAACCCGTAATCCCCGGATCGGAAGACATGCGTCTTATCAACTAAGCCACGAAAGTCATCGTAGGTTACTCTACTTAAATAAATATGAATATATTTTCATCATCTTTCGATGCGGGTTTTTTTTTTGGCGCAACATTTTCTAATCGGCGATCGTGGTCATTTACGCTAAACAAACGATCGCTTTATATTTGAATCCTGATGAATTCACTTCCAGACTGGTTTTACTCTTAGACCGTTTTTACGTGGGAATTTATGTTTTTCTGTAGCATTTCTTATAGTGCTAATACATAACATAAAAAAGTGTTGAATGAGAATGTGCCTTACAAAAATCTGCAGCAGATCAAAACCGTCGTACTTCTTGGAACATTAATATTCTGTCAAGACTGTGTGCTAGCTGACGTGCAAAAGCTTGCACACTATAAACTAACTTGAGAAAATGTAAGATGGCCCCTGTAACATTTGAAATGTCATGTCTCAAAGGGATGGGGTAAAATCGTTCTTTTTAAAAATCGAAAAATTGTTTTTCTCTAAACTGACGTTTTAATTCCTAATTTTCATTATACTGACTTTCTAATGTATTGTATGATTTGTATATATCTTTAAATAGGCCAAGATCCCCTATGGATTAATACTAATTGCGAACATTTAATTTTAGGTATAAAAAAATCTAAAATCCAATTATCGTATACCCCATCCCTAGCCAATGCAGGCTAACGTAGTGGCTTTTGACAAACGTCACCAAATATTATTTGATTTTAACAAACTGCCACATTTTTGCTAATTTATAACAAGATGTACTGATTTGTCATTATTGTTAGTTTGATGTAATGTATTTACCTAAATAACTTGCTATTTAGTAGAATCGAGGCTTATATTAAAGTTGATAAAATAATTAAATTTACTGAACGTCGTTACGAGGTTGCATTGGGACAAACGTGTGAACTGTCACTGGGACCATACTACATTTTCTCAAGTATAAACATTCACAAGCATCTTCCATCCACAATGATACTCGATCACAAGGGATAGTCTATCGTAAAGTTTTCTAGGTTATGGAAAATATTCAAGTTCATAGTCTTCTTTTTCGTTAATACTCATTTTAAATTTAACTTTTTAGTTTTACTCTAACATTCACGACAATATCCCTGATGTGCAAGCTGTTGAGTGTGATGATGCAGCGAGGGAAGTTCAGAAATCTGCTAGAGTTCCTCAAGAGTGAGGACTTCAGTCCCAAAAATCAGAGACATGTGAAGATCATACAGGAGAGGATTGCTATTACGAGAAGGACAACCAAAATATTCTTTTATATGTCGGTTTTCACTTTGTTGTGTAAGTCTTTGATCAATATCCATTAAGATTAAAATTATTACTCAGAATAATACTTTTATAGTTAAAGCATTAACACTGTGGAGGTTTAAGGACATTGTTCTTTCTCCGCCGTGTCCAATGATTGTTGCATTTTATCTTTCTTTGTGGAACTTTTCCACTTATAGAACGATTGTTAATTTTTTAAGCTTAGTTAGTTGAAACTTTGAATTATACAGATTTGTCATTTTTTTAAAATTAGTTTTATTATAGTAGTTTTATTTAGTGGCATAAATCATCCAAGTTTGGGTGCATTGCCTATTGTAATTAAAAAAAAGATCAAAAAGGTGCAGGAAAAAAAACGTCGTGGCTGAAAAACTGAACAAAAAAAAATACAGTGGTGAAGCAAATCTACCACATCCCTATTCAGAGCGACTGTTTTGACCTACACGATTTTCAACATCCAGTAGTAGGTACTATAAAGAAAAAAAGAAGCAAGTTTGCACAAATAGTAGACTTGAGAGAATATATTTGTAAGATATAAGCTGCAAAAATTATAGGTAAGATATTATCACTACATTTTTGTTTTTAGCGTTTCTTCTGTTCCCAATGATAGAATCAAACGAACGCCTTCCATGTTCGATCCAGTTTCCAGGCATAGAGTTGTTGATCCACCCTCATTTCGAAATATTTTACGCTTTTGAGGTCATCACTTTGACTGGATTAGCTACGATGAATTCTTCAATGGACACTCTAATCGCTGCTTTCATGTCCCAAGCTAGTAAGTATTATTATTATCAGTTGGTTAAATCTTCTTTATCCTGACCTCAAATCTGAGAAACGTAACAAACACACTGATTGTCCAGCATATTCGTGTATTTTCTTGGGAAAATAATGCGGTGGTTTCCCAATAGCTTCCGCACCACTGTAGATGTTATAGGAATTGTATATATGTTTTATATTGTATATTGTGAGCCCTGCTGCCAACACACTGTATTTTGGGGCGACGTACTAAGTCCCAGAAGAAATGTACACTTGTGGATGTTAAATTTAAAGAGGAGTGTTGTAGAAATGTTTTGGGATATACTAATGTGGATGGCAGAAGTTGGAAGGATTATGTGAGAAAATAGGAAAAACACGGAAGTAGAAATGACCAGCCTCTTTGCCCCTCCATCAAGTTTAGCAAATTTGGACAAATACTAGTGTAGGGAATACCGTCGTCCCTAAATATTGTCAACATGCACGGTCAACGACCGACGAAACGAACTTTGGATATGTCCAAAGTTCGCATACCAGAACACTAATATTGTTTACACGCAAATAATATTTACGTTGCATTCCACGGTAGAAAGAGAACACATCACGCCGTCTCGCCGTTTCGACAATAAATATTCTACCCACTGTATTATCCGCAACGTCTGCAAACACCTCTGCACGTGCAGGAGTGAGATGGAGTATATGTTGCGGGCGCATTCACGCACATCTATAAATACCTACTTATCGACAAATAAATATTATTATTCACTTGACCATTCATTGCTGTTTACTATTCGTTGATTGTTCACTCTCACTTTCCGCATTCCTGAATCGACGTATTTTATTTTAAATACAAAACAATCATAATCATCACGACGTATCAATAAAACATCCCGCTAAATTAGTTTACAAAGAAAAAACTGCACATTTCAATAAATAAAAAAAATTATGTCGTGGTAATAGCTTAGTAAATATAATTCCAAAACCATTAATGTCAATATTATATTACCATCAAGGTGACTCGCTCTAATTAAATGTCTTGAAAAAAATACATGGCAGATTTTATAAGAACTCTGAGAATATATTGAATATCAAATTTCGTAACATGGAATGACCCCAATATTGATGTTCGCATAATAAATTAATAATCTAAACCTTTTTTTCATTTCAGTAGCCCAACTAGATTGTCTGATTGAATCGTTGGAATCAGTCATTGAAAGGCCTTTAATGGAAAACAAAAAAGACTTTCAAAACAATATAAAAAGGTCCAATATTTATGACAATGGCCAAAATAGCAAAGCCGAAGCCAATTTCAAAAATGCGATCAAACAACACAAGATCATTTTACGGTCTGTTGAAAATTTATTATAAAAATGGATTATCCCACCTAAATTTTATGTACTTATTATAAAGAACATTTAATTTTTTTTTCGATTTTCGACCTTTGTTCGATTGGTCTCATTCAAATAACTTATCAATTCAGTTGTATAAAGTCTTTCGGGGTGTTGTACCGCGTAGTTTGGCGTAATGTGTCGATGTTTCGAAATGTGAACGAACGTTTTCGAAACGTCGGTATTAGTCAAACCACACGGTACAGCACTTCGAAAGGTCATATATGATTGATACGAAGAACCACGGAAACTTCAAAACATGTTTATCAATTCTGTTATCAAAGTTGATTTTTTGTTAATCATTTATAATTTAATTAATGAACATTTAAAAGAGGCTATTTTGGCCTTATCTCTTTATATGAATCTCATGTACTCTTCAAGAACATGAAAATCAACTTAAAAGAATCCTCTTAAGACCTGTGTTAACTTAAGCATTTGAGACTTGAATACTTTTACAATACCTGTGGCCTAGCTAGTTTTCACTTAAGGCCTCTATAACATCCATCTGGTTGGTTGGAAGGCTTGCTACTTGGCATTAAACTTACCAGGCTGTACTTTAGACAGTAAACTTTTAATAATTCAGAATAATTTGAAAGCGAAACCCAAGAGTTCTCGATACCATTAAGAGAAAATGCTCAGCAGAAGAAAAAAAACCATTTTATTGCAATGGTGAATGGAGACAGAGGTATAACGAAAAGCTCTACGCTATGTATGGCGAAGCTAGTGTAGTACAAGTTATAAATATTGGTAGACTGCGCTGGTTTGAGCACTTATATTGAGCACGGAAACTGACCCTGCAAGGAAGGATTTATTCAGCGATCCGATGGGATGTAGAATAATGGGGAGACGAAAGCTGAGATAGCTGAATAGTGAAACAGGGAACTTTCACCAACTATAGTAGGTATAACCAATTGGTGGAAGGATACAGCTGTGAGAGATATGTGGCAGAGAATCCTTCAGGCAGCCAAAACATATCCTGGCTGTAGGATTGATTATGAATGAAAAATTAATAACTATTTATATATTTTAGAAAGTCTAATATTATATATGATAAGTAAGTAAAGAATAAAACATACAATTTGCTTTGATTTAAAAAAAATATTGGTCATTAAAGTATAATGTATAATATTTAAACACAAAAAAAACAATATCCGCCAAATGTCCACCTTTTGCAGCTCCACAGATGTCCACTCTTTTTTCAAAATTTTCGATGACATTTTGGCATAATTGCGGTTCTAACTCACCAATAACGCGAATAATTTCGTCCATCAGCTCAGGAATTGATTGGGGGTCATTCTTATAGACCTGGTTTTTCACGTAACCCTAGATAAAATTGTCCAACGGTGTCAGATCGTATGATCTTGGTGGGCAATTAACACCACCATTTCCGGAGATTACGATACATAAAATAATTCAACAATTCGAACGCGTTGTTGTATTGTATGGTATACGACTCCATTTTTATAAATGTCATACATTACAATTCTCAAATGCCAGAAGACCCAGACAAGTTCGCGACGCTATCTGTGTTTTATCCAAGAATTTAAAAAACCGCTCAATTTGAAAGACCCTTTAGTATATACATTAGTAAATTGTTTCTTTACATTATTTAAAAACATTTTACTGTTTTTCAGATACGTTCGAGATCTGGAAGATGTCTTCAATGTGGTCATTTGTGTCCAATATTTGGTCAGCGGAGTGGTCATCTGTTGTTCTGGTATTCAGCTCGTTGTGGTGAATCTTTTCATTTTTATAGTTCTCGGTACTAAAAAACGATGTATATAAAAAATTATAATAGTATTTTTTTTTTATTTCAGTACTTTTCAACCAAATCAACGACAATTATTTAATAATAGGGGCTGCGCCCCTGATCGCTCTGCGGCACTACCCCGTATTGGCGCTGCGCGCCAAATTGGAATAGTTCAAAATTGTTGTTTTACAGAAAATATTGTACTCACTAAAATTCATGTATTTTTTTACCTGTCCCTATTATATTGTTTCTTCAAGTTTGATATATCCTTCATGTTCATATTTTCAATAAAATTCTAACGTTTATCGTATCGATTTCAACATAAATTAAGGTGTATAATATAATATGTATATAGCATATATCGTTTTACTAATATTTTAGTTCTCTAAGGGTTTAATTAAAAAGGTGCACATTCTTCGGATTTTTGTGTTTCGTACTCTATCACGAAGTGTTTTGCCAGCGATACTCCTGAGTACCTTCATTTCGCTGGTTCGAAGGAGATTTTTGGTTCTGACAGTGTCGGCTCTGGACTCTATGCTGTATGTCATTATGGGGCGGACACAGGTCTTGTATATCCTCACCTTGCTTTGGATGTTCATATACTTGTTTTTCCAGATAGTGTTCTTTAAACATCCGGAAATAGCTGCGGCCTTTTGTGATTGTTCAAGTACTTCGCCGTAGAGGTCATTATTGCACATTATACTAGCACCCAAGTATTTAAATTTTGTAACTTGTTCAATTGTTGTGTCGTCGATCGCCACACTGCATCCAACTTGCTCTCTGGCTAGAGTCATGCATTTAGTCTTGCTGATGGAAATATACATGTTGTATTTTTTGGAAGCTGTGTGGAATCGATGTAACATTTTCAGGTCTTCCTCTGATTCGTCTATGATGGTGGCATCGTCAGCATAGCATATGATGTTTAGCATATTGTCACCCATCTTGTATCCCAGGTTAAGGTCGGCAACTTCTTCTATAATTTTATCCATAACCAAGTTAAAGAGAAATGGGCTTAAACTATATCCTTGTCTTCTTACTCCGGTTGGTGCTGGAACGTCATTAGAGAGTTATCCGTCTACGCGATAGTCATATGAAGTATTCTGAATTGGCCTACACTTTGATATTTTATGTATAGTATTTAACTAAATAATGTACATGGATACTATAAAATATTATCATTTACAAGACGGCGTGCCACACCAATAAGGAGTGGAGCCACAGAGTGGCCAAGGAAGGAGCCCCTAATCTCCATATAATGCATGTGATTCAATTGAATTCTTTAGAAACGCTATTTTATTTTTTTCTTTGCTGGCAATGCAGTGTACACTGTGGGTTTCGCTGAAGATAATATTTATAATTATATAGGTATGCAGAAATAAGGAATCGATACTATCTTACAAATGTAAAATGTATGCATACAATGTAATTAATTTCGATGATTGTTTTAATTTATCTAGTAATTTGTTAACAACTGAACACAAATATTCCAGATTAAACCCAAAAAACAACCATTCAAACTTTTGGCTGTAGTGTCTTACTTGGCGACGATGTTGTCTGAGATCTTCATGTGGTGCTGGTTTGGGAATGAAATTATGGCCAAGGTTAGTCCCCTCAATGTTAAACACATTATTTAAAAATATTGCAGTGTTAAAAATACGTATTGTTTTTTATTCGAGGTTTATCATTGAGATATATCACCTCGATGTTTAACGGGGTCGACAGTTTCCCAGCAGAGGATTGTTCAGGCATGTTCAATGAAGTTGTAGTAGCCCGTGAAATTGCTTTAGAAATACGATATATTCGAGGGTTCAATCGTTTTCAAGTCTGTGTATTTATCATTATACCTAATAGCCTCATATCTATGAGAGACGAGGCACTAACATGGTTCAGAAACCTCAACACACCTTTGCATATTGCTGAAGTCTTATTGTTGATCAACAGCTTCTGTTTGAATATCTTGGTTGCGAGTTTATGCGACAATGTATAAACAGGAGACATATGCTGAGGATACCTTGGACGACCAATATATGCATTATATAACAACTTGGATTTCAGGACAGACGAGTAATCCAATTATTTGGTCATATTAATACGCAGAGGAAAGGAGAATTTGGAATAACTCGTGCTAACATTCGTTCGTTGCTGGGCGTCATAGTCGAGAATCACCTCGCCATTCCAACTTCAAATTAATTGGAAAGCAAAGTTGTGCCGTGGAGTTTTTATTTTTATTTAAGTGAGAGAGTCGTTGCACATTAGCAAACTCACCAGCCACACTGCTTTACTGGATCCGATAGCACATCGAAGTGAGACTATCTAAGCACACCGCCATGTTTTTTTTCTCTTTTTGAAAGAATAGATATGACCGAAGTCATAGCTATCCTTATACCCCCGAATACTAGACGGAAAAATGCCAGTCATTCAAGGGGAGTAGCACAGCGCAGGGTTTGAACTGAGTACTTTGTCGCGGGGGTTGACCATCAGCTCGATGGACTAACCAAGTTAACTTATCAACACGGCGGTATGTGACGGTAGCCCTCCGAGAGGTGCAAAGTAGGATGAGATGGATAATTGTTCTGGACAGAGTTGGATAAATGGATCAGAAAGAAGATAAGCTTTATTTTTCTATATACACGAGTACGTTGATTACTTTGTGCGGTCTCATAAGAGCACCACCAGCCTTCTTAGAACAGACTTTCATTGAAAGTTTTGCACGTACACAATAAGTAGTGTTTTCTTGTGAATTGTAAAGTAAAAATATGTTCGTTCTGTCTTTTAAAGAGTGAATACCTGAATCAGGCAATCTACAACACAATGTGGATGGACTGCTCGGAGAACTTCAAGAAAATTGTGAGGATATTCATGACGAGGGCCCAAACACCCATTATTGTTACTGCTGTGAAGCTCTTTAAACTTAATTTAAGCAGTTTTGCTTCGGTGAGTAACTACTGTGTTTTTATTTATTGAAACTTGTGTTTTTATTTCTAGAAAAGACGATTATTTCACGTTGTGATGTCATGTTTATAATTTGGTAATAAAATAAATAAAACACTTATATTTAATTTTTTATTCACCGCTGTATTATTTGAGTTCAATACAAGCGTTCTATCAACTCCCCTGCCCTTCGAGTGTCCAGATAAGGCGTTTTACGTGCGATTCGAAACGCTTTACTCGAATCGAGCGTTATTTTTGTTGCGTCCAGGTGAGGCGTTGTTCGCGCGAGTTTAAAGAGGTAGCAGCATTCAGTCACTATACAAAAAATTAAATACATTGTCTCGTTGCAACTATCGCGCGGCTACTGAACGTGGGAATGGCGTCCCTAGTATCTCGACTCGGGCGCGGAACGCGCGTTCTGCGCGCGAATCGAGGTTCCGGCGTATTACACGCGATTCACGCGCGAGCAGCAAAACGCGCGACTGCATTTGAACGGCATGTATGGTCGCCTAGTATCTCGCAATCGCACGATCCGAAACGCGCTACTCGAATCGCGCGTAATACGCCTCATCTGGACACGCTCTTAATAACAACTATTACCCATCACCTCTCATGTACCAATTACAATCAGAAAAAAATATATTGTAGACATTAGTAATTTAGTTCATCTTCACCTGACGAGGAAGATGGAGGTCTTTGAAACTGGAGGTGAACTCAAATAAAACAGTGGTGAATACAAAATAGAAATAAATAATTTATTCATATCATTTAAAATTTAATGTGAATTTATTTTATTAATTAATTTGTCCTTTGTTATACATATTTTATATATTTATGTTACAATTTACTGTACTATGCATTACAACCATTGATAAATACTAACCCAGGAGATCATATTTTGAAAATTGGGTAGTAATGAGGTGCATGGCCGCGCGGTAACGCACTAGACTTCCTTGCGGAAGGTCGTCGGTTCGAACCCCGTGCTGTGCTACTACTCTCGAACGACACAGGCACTTTTTCCGCCTAGTGTTCGAGGGTATAAGGATACCTATGACTTCGGTGATATATATTTAAAAAAAACATTTATATAGCGCCATTTAGAGAGCAGACTCTTTTCAAAGGCGCTCTAACTAGGCATTCGAACTCACTATAAATATATATTAGTTGCGCGTAAGGATAAAAACAAAGTGACTTTTGTCATTAGATTAGGTACTTCCTCGTATTTGTCATTAGATTAGGTACTTCCTCGTATTTGCATATGTTTATAAAAACATATTTGATAAGAAAACTGCAGAAAACTTACAAAGGAAAAACGAACTACCTAAAAACCGTTGTTGATCTGATATGTGATAGTAACTTATTTGAATTTAAATTGAAATAGTGTATGTGTTTAGTGTTCAAATGTTATAATAAATTTTGATGAGACCTCCCAAAAAGGGTATTCTGGAAATGCTTTCTAAAGCTGCACACGTCACTTTCTAAAGTTCTCATATTGTTTTTCTTAAAATAGAAAAAAACTGGTTTACAATATTCTCAGTATTTTGTTGGCAGCATATCAACACATCAATAAATAACAAAGATACCCTTGTGTGAGGGGTAGGGAGTCAGAAAGCCACTATAAGCCTCACCTCTTTGTCGGTAAACCTCGCCCGTTGGCACAAAAAAAATAGGTACCTCATCTCACAGATTAGGGTTAAACTATTTCATTCCCATATTCTAATGCATTGGATAACTTTTCAACATGCGTGTTTAATTATAAAATATAATGATTGGTTTCAGATTTTAAACAATGCATATTCCTACTTTGCATTGTTGCGGCACATATACACGGCCGAGGAAATAGAATAATATTGTTGGCTCATATTTTATTGATTTAACACAAAACCATAACATAGATAAATAAAAGTGCCATGTAATAATAAAAATAATCCATATAAAATGGTGTTTTAATTCAATATTGGATACAGTCGCCAACTAGAGGCTGCAGGACTTCAAAACTTGGCATTTTTTCAGTCAACCACGAATCCGTTGCCCTTATCACCCTTGTATTATTGTCAGATATCACTCATAACAGCGGCATTACTATAGTTCGGAAATTCTAGGATGAGTCCTGTGACAGCTTACAAATTTGCCCCAATACAACCTCATCTAAAGTATTTACCTAAATAACTTGCTATTTATTAGAATTGAGGCTTATATTAAAGTTGATAAAATAATTAAAATTACTGAACATCGTTACAAGGTTGTATTGGGGCAAATTTGTGAGCTGTCACCGGACTCATCCTACATTTTCTGAACTATAGTGCTAATAATCTGGTGGAATTAAAAATATCCATCATAGATGAACAAAATAAGAACGTAGATATAAAAAGGTATAGTATAATGTTATAATACAATAAATACACGTATAAATTAAATAAAAATTGTGTTTTAATTCAATATTTCAAATAGTCGATCCAGATGCAGCGGCTTTTAAAAATTTCCTCGTTGTTTTTCGACCAAATCCATAGCGCTCATCACCCTTCGACATTATTGACACCAACAATGTGATGTATAATGAACAAATACGTTATGTTTTGGGTATAATTGGGAAAAACGATTTACGTAAAGGTCTTTACCAATTGAGTGACATAGAGCCAAACCAGCCTATCCAACAAAACCAAAAAATGCGCCTGTGTTAAAATTTGAGTCACATAACGTTTCTGTATAAGCCTGAAGTGCCTTTACTTCAAAATTCTAAATGGTACTACTGCTGCCATCTATCATTTTTTTGGCAAAACGATTTTCGTGATATACTTTTATGCCAAATATGCCTATCAAACGAAAAAACTTTAATCTTGTCATAATATTAGATAATTTATTTTTTATTGTATTAATTTTAGAATGTATCTGTTCAATGAATAAAAAACATTAATTACATACACGACATTTAATTTATAATAACCCATAGATTTTGAGCTCCATTATCTAATTTCAACATATTCGTTGTATAGGCTGGTTTGGCACTTCGCCACTCAATTATGTTTCTCAAATCTGGTATTATATACCGTATAACCAGGCGGGTCCATTGCCATTTGGATATTTCTTATAACCAACCAGAAAGATTTTAAGAGACCTAAAGTGAAAATCAGGCTTAATTCCTTTTAAAAAAATCGGGTACCAAAGGGAATTGTACTCGCTACCTCCGTGTCAAAAATTTTACCGAGTAGAAACTTAATAGAAAGGTTCATTTCATATGTGAGAGATACTTTTATTGATTTAATTTTTGTATATATTTTTGTATAGTGCATATAGTATTATTTCACACACTTTCCGTGAAAAAGTCTTGAGTAACAAATATTCTTTAACAATAAATAAGGAAAAATCCTTAATAGGGGAAAATATTTTAGTACTATATACTCATCTTGGAAATATTAACAGGGACACACACACATTGGAAATATTAACAGGGACACACACATTGGAAATATTAACAGTGACACACACACATTGGAAATATTAACAGGGACACACACACATTGGAAATATTAACAGTGACACACACACACATTGGAAATATTAACACGAACATACACACATTGGAAATATTAACAGGGACATATACACATTGAAAATATTAACAGGGACACACACATTGGAAATATTAACAGGGACACATTTTGGGTAATGGCATTAGGAGAGAGATAGATAATTATAACATTAATAATAAAGTGACAATTTATAAAGCGCTGTTTAGATAACAAACTCTCCTCAAGGGTGCTCTAACTTAGGATTCGAACCCACTTTTATTGACAGATGAAAAATATTACAAAATAAATATGCACTCGTATAAGCTGAGTGTAAGGATAGGAAGGTAGGAGCTGTGACCATAAATTAGATACCGTCAATATTAATTTTAGAAGGTAAGTTATTTTTCTCCTCTCAATATTATGTTGTATTACGTTTTTAATGTATACACTATAACTTGGCAGGTTAATTGCCATGTGGCAATCTCTTATGACGAACAAAAAATAAAAGATGATTAAGTTAAAACAAGATTGATACCCTTTCTAAAAAATGGGTACTAACGAGAATTGAACTCGTAACCTCCTAGTTGAAAGACAAGTATCTAACCAACCAGGCTACAGAGGTTGTTAATATATGACCCAAATAGGTAATCTTTCGACATTTTATGACGTTTAAGAGATCCCGTTCTAGAATAAATCTGTGCATTCTCCGATAAACTAATAAGAGTGCATTCAGCTTATTTATCATTCTGGTCTTTATGGTCTATGTTTCAGCACCATAAAGTAGGATAGACTTAAGCTATCATTGCAGAAAAGTGGTCACATCTTGACATATTCTGCACGAGCCAATTCTATATTATTTATTTATTTAACATGACAAGGAAAGATACAATAAAAATATAGCAGAAATTGAAATACATACATTTCAATAATCATAAAAATACCATATTCCTCTTCCCCCATCATACTTAATTACTATGTTGCAAACTCGTTGATGCCATTTTCAAACTTGTAAAAAATCGAAAACACGCACAAAGGTAGATGTACTCAGTACAGCGTAACTTTTACAAATGTCAAGCTATAACGCTGAAATTTGGAGGAAAGTGTCAATGATAGATGTGGTAACCTAACAAAAAAAAAGAATTCCAATCGGGTGACTGACAGCGCCACACGGTGGCCGGTCCTAAAACTTTTTGATCAAGGTAGTAATGTACAAATACTAAAGATTATATAATATACAAATACTAAAGATTCTGCATTTCAATGCAACAGCCCATGGACAAAAGGAAAATAAGATTCCTACCATTATTTCTTTCTGTGAAACAATATTTTCGTAGATCCAACAATGCCCTGAGAAAGGAGCGATTCATTCAGTGTGCATTTGAACTACAAAATAGTAAATAGTTTCCACTCATCTGGCAATGTGTTATACATCGTAGGAGCCAAAAAAATATGATATATTTGGCCAAAAGAAATGTTCATCCTTTTAAAATAACATAATTGGGCACTTAGCATCTCTATATCATCATGAGTAGTCAGTCTTCCTGGATGTTTAAAACTGTCGACTTGGTTTAAAGGTTTGCTCAGTCAGCTGCAGATATACGCTATTATGAGAGATTGCTGACTACATAATTATATTTTATTTTGTGATCCAATTCTATGGACCGTCTTAGTAAAAATTTACTAGCAAATGTACTAAAATGTGCGTTTACACAGGACAAGTTTAATACTCAACATATTCACTCAGCCAAATACTCGGCACATGTAAAAAAATATTTAAATTGCATTATATTTAATTACCGGAAGAGGAAGTATTTAAAGATAAAATAATCGTAAAACTCGGGCAAATAAAACTTCATTGAAATTCCAGAGAAATTAATTTAACTTTTATATTTTGATGGCAATTATCGCAATAAAAAGTAATGTGGTGACACATTTATTTTACACATATTCTGATATAAAAATAAATTACAATAAATACATACATTAATATACGTATGAATATGAAACATATTCCGTATTGATTCGCATTATCAAAATTACCAATTTCTATGTCCACATAAATTACTCAAACTATAAATTACGTTTTAATGTTCAATCCAAACTATTTTAACCTATAAAATTTCCATAATTTTTTCACAATTGTTGTAAATTGATTGCCTCTAATAATATTGTCAATATAGGCAAAAAATGTAACGGGATTTCAATATTTTTTTAATACCACTTACACGGATTTGTCATGTTACACAAAGAGGGTTTGAAATAAGCTAGCTTATTCGCAAAGAGAATATCAGTCAGGATTTTTCTCATACTGCTAGGCAGTACCGAGAATACGAGTATATTAACAGTATCACTCAGTTTAATATCTCTATACCATGCGTGACTGAGTGTATAGTTATTGTATTAATCATTTAAGTTGGTATGTAGATGGTGATTTCTTACATGATTATATTTATCCGGGACATATAATCCAATCACGCATTAGTGCTACGCTCAAACAGAGACTGTTTATTGGCTGTTCCAGTTCACCGCTCCTGTTTTTTTATGTCGTCCTTTACTGTCCATGCAGTGAGACTCTGGAATCAGTTACAAACCAATATAAGACTCTCTCCGTCCATGGCATGCTTTAAGAATCGACTGAAAAAACTCTTAATTTATAGTCAGTAAAATAACGTGTTTCATTCCCGGTTTTTTCTTTTCCTTTCCTCGCCACCATCCCTACCTTTTCTTTTGATTGATATCTCACTTTATATGAAAAAGAATGTTCGGGTGATTGCCCGTCTTTGTGGGGTTCGTAGGCATATGCTCATGTATGTGTTTAAGGATTTCGTGGGGATGGATAGTCATTTGAATGATTTATGCAACCATGTAACTTGCTTCATTTACTTTTGTCTGGTTGGTTGGAAGAGATTGCCGCCTGGCAATAAGCCCGCAAGATTATATTTGCAATAAAAGTGTTCAATAAATAGACTTAGTGCTTCCAGTATCGTGAGACAGTTTAAACAACTTTGAAAAACCTTTAGTAGGAATATTGCAATGGATTCATGCCTTCTTGTTTCGAGGCTTCTATAATTGCATACTGGGACAAATTGGACATGGTGCGCATATTTCGGAGAGTCACCCTTCATTCTGTACCGTAGATATCGGAAGTTTTTTTTGTTCTGTATTTTTCTTATATTTGAGCGTATGATACCCTCAATATATCCAAATTGGTGACACGGACATCCTGAAGAGCGCAGCTAGGAAGCAACATTGTTTTTGACCCCAATAATCGAGCCTTCGGGTTAATAATCACTGAAGTAGGCATGTAACTCAAAGATAGTGTTTGAAATTCTATCGCATGTGGACAGTTAACAGCTCTCGAGTTTGGGTTTCTTATCAGACGAACTCCCAAACCACATTGATACTACTTTTTCGTTCATTTGAGAATCCAACCTGAAACCTCCTTTGCCCCGAAAAAGAACACTGTCTTATCAATTATGTTACAAAGGTTATTAATAACTTTATTTTCAATATCGATAGGGCATCCTTCGTAATCGAGTATTATTACCAACTATATTGTGAATGGAAGAAACGTGTGGGTGTATTGGTTTATTGTGTGCATGCAGTTGCACTTGAGCAAACATGCAGTTTTACAGGATAAACCCAGAGTTTCAATGGCGAGGAAATTAATTAAACTTCCAAGATGATCAGTAGCTTTAATCTGCTGTACCTTTAGTCAGATCGCTATTTTTGTGATGCTTAATAATACTATATGAATTTACTAAAAGCAGCATATAAACTATAGAAAAACTCAAATTAAGACTTAAAATAGTCTGAGAGTAAAACCAGTTCGGAATTGAACCCACCTAGAAACGAACTCTGGGCGCTCGATTGCTTAGGCTTATACCACGGCGGCCAACTACATTCTACACTGATTTGTAAACATTTTTATGGGAGGCGGAGTTTATATTTTTTATTTCATTAACCTTTCCCTTCCTGTGCTAAAAATCCACCCGTTCCGGTGGTATGTATTCAATACACATCAATACACATTTTTTTTGGATGAATATACCTACGTCACACACTGGAACACGTTTGATTGTATTAATGAATTTATTCCCGATTTTCACAAAATATCTCTGATGTGGCCGATAAGTGCTAATTATTATTAATATTATTTTTTTCATTCAATGCGTAAATGTATTACGGAGGAATACCTAAAATCTGAACCCAGTATTTATGGCATTATATGTATTGAGATATTAAAGTGGTTAGAAGCAATGTGTACTAGTTACACATCACAGGACAGGAAGGGTTAATAACTAAACGAGTAAACATGTCAAAAATGCAAGGTGTGCGTGGAAGAGGATACCTACGAAAACATGGCGGGACTAAATTGATCAGATTTTGAAAGAAGTTTAAATGAGAAGTATGAGTAATTGAAGATTGTGTACCCCGAGATGTATGAATGTGGAAGGAGGGAAGGTTGTGTGCTTAGATGTAAATATTTCAGAGGGTCATAAGTATAACATGTACAAATTCATGACTTATTATTTTATCAAAAGTTGTGGTTTTAACTTTAGAGAACTCGTCATCTATTTTCTGTCCTTTAAATTTATCTAAACGAAAAGTATTTTTTCCTTCGTTGTTATTTTTACCAGATGTAAAAAATAATTTGTATAACGTTATTTACTTTTTTACGTGCGTCGCAAATATGAAATGAATGAATGAACGATGAATGTGCTCAATTATGAAATTAATATACTGTAAACAGTAATAATTTATTCATAAGCTAACAGGGCATGACAAAATTAAGGTAAAACTTTAAAAAAATGTTAGTTTTGGTCCCCGACTTTGCACCCCTCCCTCCTTAGCTCTACTCCCGAGGATTGCAGCCTCCCCCCTGCTCCTCTATACGTAACACCAGTTCTTAAAGGGGTGTGTCATTAAGTTTAAAGTACTTATATTTTCTTATACGAGTACCTTACCCTTCATGATATGGAAGCCCATGGCGTAACTCTCAAATCGTGGAGAAATTCCCAAATAAATTTTTGAGATTTCTCTACTTATAGGAGTGTGGTTCTACCCGTGGCTCTACCCTACAAGGTTACGTCTTGATATGTTGAGATACTACCTTCTTAGCTTGAAGAGGGATGTGAGGTTTTCTTGTTATATATTTTAATGGCTGATGAGAACTACACCTAATCCAACTGTGTTGGAAAACATAACTTTTTATGTTCTTATTCGACGTACAGAAATATCAACCTTTTTTTCTTTCGATGGTCTTACAGCCCATATCGAGCTTTAGCCTGCATCAATATTCGCCTCCAACTTCTCCTGTCTTCCGCCTCGACCCTCCAATCCTGCGCCTGTAGCAGCCGGGTTGCGTCCCTCTCAACTTTGTCCTCCCATCGCAGCCTCGGTCTGCCCACTCTCCTTCTCCCACCCGGGTGTCCTTCCAGGATTCTTTTGGGTGCTCGTGATGACATTCTCTGCACATGTCCGACCCATCTCAATATGCTCAGTCTGACATGTACAGATAGCCTGAGAGCTTTGTAGATATTATACAGCTCGTCGTTGTATCGTATTCGCCAGGTTTCGCCGTCATTCACGGGGTCCAGGATCCTACGTAGTACTCTTCTCTCGAAGGCATCCAGCAAATCAACCTTTTTAGACTGGCAAAAAGTATTTAGACTGGTAAAAAATAGTACTACCCTGCCAAGTGCACTTCATCTGCGTCTCTTTTGAAAAATACCTCAGATACTGATATCTTCAACGTCTCCGAAAATGTTTTTAAAGAAAGAATTTTGAGCTTTCTTAGGGAGGCAGTTACTTGTTTCGGCTAAAGAAATGTTTTTGTTTACTATTTTTTATATTCTTGCTGTAGTACGATATACATATAATGTCTCTTTAAGCTTTTTATGTAATTTTTATTTTCTTGTTGCTGTGTACAATTTCCTTTTAAGCTTTTTGTGTGTAATTGGGTTTAAGCTTTACATTTATGAGTATGTAAACTTTATAAAATAAATAATTGAGTGTTTTTATAAGTCCAATTTCGACGCTTAATTTATATTTATAAGAAGTCCAGTATATTACCTTAAAATGAATACTCCCTTCAGCTCCAACTACTAATATTCTATCAGAACATTTGCTATTTCGGAAACTTCCCTGTCCCAAATTATGAATATAAACTTCAGTTTCTATAGAGATGAAGTGACTTTATACATGGACCACAAAATTATCAATAAAAATATACTTATTAATTGATTTGGTATTTATATAGCAGAAATCCCATTTAAAACAGAATTATTTTACACTTAAATAAAAAAAAATTACACAATAACTTAAATTAAAACGATAGATCTATTTCACTTTATAAAACTTTCCAAGAAAATTTGACAATACTTTTGCGAAACAAAATAAATCTGTCACTTTAAATTATGTTACTGTGAAGATTTTTTTCCTTATTTAAGTGTCAAATCATTCGGTTTTTTTGGAAGTCATTCAATAAACAACAAAAGTGAGAGCCTAAAAAGCCTCCATGGCTGGACTTGACTCCGTGGTTAGAACACCTATATAGCGGGGTTGTTGAAAAAAAAATTTTTTTCCTTGTTGGAAAAGAGCCGAGTAAATGTGGGGTAATTCGTGTATTGAGAAAACTATGTGATGATTAAAGTAAAAAAAAATGTAAATATTAAGGATGAATGTGGGCTAGAGACCGATGTCTTAAGTAGGTTGAAAAAGGGCACGTTGAGGTGGTTTGGGCATTACAAACGGAAAGGTGACGAAATTCTGAGTAATGAAATCTACAATCAAAAGTATACTTGGACTGAAATTTGAGAAGTAGGAAAGGCTAGAAGTAAAAGAAACAGAAGGAACTATATGAGAAAATGTATGGATGTGGAGGAGGTGAAGGAAGTAATAAAAAAAGATGATGCTCTGTCCTCTTTGTCTACCTTGATAAGAAAATGGCTTGGTGGAATATACTTGTATGTACTAGATTTTATCTGAGAATCAAACTTTAAAATTACTTGCTTAATTTCTTTGAATATAAAGTATTTGAATTATTGGAATGTTATTATTTTTTTACCTGAGCATAATTTTATGACCCAATATGAATTATATTTTAATGAAATGTTCCGATATTTTTTGCACCTCTAACGGTAGGCTCAATTCTTATTCTGAAACAACTAATTTACTCTCACGAAACTTATACATCAGATCACTTTTAAAGTTAAATAAGCTATTTAGAGCTATAGTTATTCGTGATAATTTAGAACTCCTCAATACACAAATGCCGTGAAAAACATTTTTGCATAATTTACTAGAAACACCCAAAACATGGATATAGTGACAAAACACCAATCCTACGAAATGCCCAAAAAATATTTAATGCTATCCTTAATATCGCAAAAAGATCATCGACTGGTTATAAATAAAATACTTAATGGTTAAGGATGTAGATTAATTTTTATTTGTTTCCAATAAAAATATTACAAAATAACTTAACAAAAATTAAGGATATAAACTTTATAAGAATCAATAATTAATAAATCAATAAACGTGTTATACCATAAAGTAGGGTAAGACATTAAATTTTAAAATTTAATAGCAGTGCAGAGTTAAATTTATTATTTTGCAGCATTATCTAGATCGTTATTTATTATATTCTAAGACAATTCATTCATTCAAAGATAATTTTTATATTTTTTATAATTCTAATATTATAATATTTCTGAAAACTTAATAAAATAATACAATGTCTTTCGCAACATTTACAATTTCACTCAACAAACAATGTGTGTAAAGTAATATTCTCTTATCCGCTGTTTAAGTTGCTAACGGTTAACGTTCAAAAATGTTACATGGAGAATTCCAACGTATCGTCAAATTGTCAATAGCTTAACGCTACGTCAAAATGTCAATAGCTTAACGCTACGTCAAAATATCAATAGCTTAACGCTACGTCAAAATGTCAATAGCTTAACGCTACATCTATCTTATCATCATAAGAACATGAATGCTGAGAGAAACCGCATTCACATAACTTTAATTACATTTAATAAACTGGGCACAATAAGAGATAAACAGTATACTATAGTATATTGTTATACATAACTGCTTGTCTCTTATTGTCCCTAGTTTACAAATTAAACTCCGGTATATATGTATACTCGTAGTAAAAAACATAGGATTTGGTACTATACGCGTTTTCAGACATTCACTGGGGGATATGGAACGTAAACCCCGCGGATAGTAGGGAACAACTGTAATTATATATTGTATTTCAGCATTTGTACAGAAAACTCTAATTTTTTAAATAATATTAAGTTAAACAGAAAAATCTTGTATTCAAATTTACATAAAATACATCAATAATTATCTACTATACTTATTACTTATATCTAAATATCTCTTAAAATTCCATATACGAGTATAAGAAAAAAATGAAAACGAGATTAATTTAAAAGTTTTGTTAATAAATCTAATTAAGTTTTAAGTATTTTTTAATTTGATTGGTAATTTTGTCTCCCTTTACTATACGGTTATGGAGTTCAAAATTGTATTTACTCAGTTTTCCAATTCATATCAGAATACTACTGCATAACTAGTATCGTTTGAACATAAAGTGCTCTGAAAATGTTGACAGCTAAATTGAGGAAATCTATATTATACATACAAAGAGATATGTTCTGCTAATTATAAACTATGGGATGTCAATCATGCCTGCTGACATACGGGTCATCTACTGCAGTCTGAAATGATGGATGGTCGTAACGATGGAAGTCACTGTCCATTCTTGTAATATCGTGGTACAACGTTTGATGAGGACCTTTAGATGCTTCGTCTCGGTTCGAATTAGAATTGGTAGTGTAGAGATGATTTTGTGAGTTTGTTTCTCTTACTCTGTTTTTATCTTCGTTTGCTTTTCTTACCTGTTCTTGCCTCTTCTGGTTTTCTGTTTTCTTGATTGAATTTGATACTGACAAGTCTCTCGGACCTTCATTCTCAGATTTTTTCAATGCACTATACGGATACCTGCTATAAGGATATGTCCCACTTCTGTTGCTGTCATAGTATCTTGCATCACGAGAATATCTGTCATCATCGTAGTATCTGTTTGGATATGATCTGTAGACATTTGGTGGTGTTCTTACAACATCTGGTAAACTAGCGTAATATATTATTCTTCTGGGTTTCTCGTATCTATCGTATCTGTAATAATCATCGTTATTGTCATATCTATCGTAAGGATCTCTGTATCTGCTATAGTCGTCATAGTATCCTCTACTATTTTTGTAATCGTATCTATCATAGTAGGGATCGCGTCTGGAGTTATAGTCGTCGTAGTATCCATTATCGTCATAAGGGCGTCTGTAATCGTCTGGATAATAATAACTTCTTCTTGAATATGTGGTATAATCGAGACTTCTAGCTCTTTTATCTTTATCCGGGGGATAAATATCTGTCCGTATATCTGAGGAACTCAATGATCTGCGAGGTATAGATTCCCTTTGATTTCTGCTCTCAGCTGTCTGAAGTCCTTTTCCTTGAGTAACAAAATTGACTCTTGGAACACGATGATTAATTTCATCCAAACTAGGCATGGATGATGAAAGCTGGTCATTTTCTAAAGGACGAGCTAAAAACGGTAATTTAACCCATTGATCTTTAGTTGCACCTCGAGCTTCTCTCCCATTAAACTTATCTGTTAATGCTTCAGCTATTATTCCTCCTCCTAAATTTGTGTCTGTCTTCTTAGCTTCAGTATTTTTCTCAAAAATATCTTCATCGTCTAAACTTCCTTGTGGTATCCACTGTTGAACTTTTGGTGTTTCTGTAAGCTCTATTTCATCTCTCTGATTTCCATTTTTTATGTCTTCTTCTTCTATGACTTCTCTTCGGTGCCTTGGCTTGACACGATCAATTGCCAGTTGCTCCAAGTACTGTGCAGAAACATCCATCTTGGCAAACCTTCCCAAGTCTCGCTTGATGAGTCTTCTAGGAATATACTCAACCATCGGGTCATCCACCGCTTCCTCTTCTATTTCAGTTTGTGGTACTGTTTTGATATGATAAGTTAATGCTCGGCGATTTCTTATAGCCTGTAACAAAATAGTGTCTTTAAATGCTTAATTTTTATTAAAAAAATATCTCGGAAATCATACAAGCTAAAAATCTATTTTATAAGAAGAAGAAATATTTTTTTTAACACGAATACAAGTGTGGTCTAGCAGACAAGATGCCTGTATTATATTACACTTTCATTGTATACAGTAAATAACAAACTCGACGTAAAAGAATTCAAGTCCGGGTAGGAAGAAAGATGTTTTACCAATTAGACTATAAATGAAATTTGGTATAAACTTATTGCACAAAAATTCTGAAGATAGTCGCGGAGTGAAATCGGTAAGTGGGTGAAGTTAGTGGAAAATATTAAATAATCGATTATTTTTAACTTAGTGGAAAACATAAAATAGCCGATTAGTGGATAATGTTAAATAATCGATTATCATAAAGTCAAAATCGATTACTTTACCATATACGCTGGATTTTTCATTTTGGTCAGACACTTGGAAGATTCATGTTTCTAAGCAAGTAAGTATATTTACAGGTATTTTAGATAATAATGTAATAAATAATGATAGTGGAAACACAAGTATTTTAGATAATAATGTAATAAATAACGATAGTGGAAACACAAGTATTTTAGATAATACTGTAATAAATAACTTTGTAATTTATTTTTAACAAACACTGTTTATTCCACTTTTTTATGACGGTATAACCCTACCGGTTTCAAGGCTTTCACCTCATCTTCAGGGGAGCGCAAACAAGACTTGTTTGCGCTCTGCGCAAGAGTCTTGTTTGCGCTCCCCTGAAGATGAGGTGAAAGCCTTGAAACCGGTAGGGTTATACCGTCATAAAAAAGTGGAATAAACAGTGTTTGTTAAAAATAAATTACAATGTCTTTAAACCTCCACAACGTTAATGCCTTAACTATAAACAACGTAATAAATAACGATAGTGGAAACACAGGTATTTTAGATAATAATGTAATAAATAACGATAGTGGAAACACAGGTATTTTAGATGATATTGTAATTAATAACGATAGTGGAAACACAGGTATTTTAGATGATAATGTAATTAATGACGATATTGTAAATGTTTAGTAAATACATTGTCTGATAAGCTAATTCTATGAAATATGTGAAGAGCAAGATGTGAAAATGAATGTTGCGAAATATATAGTCACGGTTATAGAAAAGTGTGAAAGGAAAAGTAAATGCAATATATGAGTGAGCTATAAAAAATAAGAGCAAGGAAAAATGTTTTCTCAGAAGAGTTATAAAGGATATTGAACGGCATGTAGCGCAAGAAAACAAAGTCAATGGGGCACTACAACATGTGATCTCGTATCGGACAGTATATAAATCTGCTAAGATTATAATACAATAGTTCATAACTGTTTTGTATGGAAGTGAAACTTAGGCATGGAAAAAAACTGAAAGGAGCTGAATAAATGTTATAGAAATGTATACACTGAGAAAAATACATGAGTAATAATGTATGACAAAATATGGAATGAGGTGATGAAATGAATATCAACCAATGAGATGGTTTGGGCACGTGGAATGAATGAATGAAGAAAGACTAACACATACGAGTAAATGTGTAGTAGACATGTGAGTGGAAGGCGTGGTAGAGGAAGACCAAAGAAAGTATGATTGGATCAAGTGAATGATATTTTAATAGAAGGAAACGTAAGAAGTAAAAGAAATGGTAGAAGTTGTCTGAGACGGTGTATGGATGTGGAAGAGGGGAAATATGTGTGCCAAGATAGGAAAATCTGGTGTTTTATTCTCTCTGCCTACCCCAACAGGGAAACGGTGTGGTGGTATGTACGTATTATATGTTTAATGTGAAAAAAGGTATTCAGATGATAATGTAATGTACTGTATTATATTATTTGTATACAGTAAAACCTGGTGGGCTTATTGTCATATGGCCATATCTTCCAGCCAACCAGAAAGAAGCCTTAAGTCAAAACTAGATTGGGATATATTTAAAACAATCTGGGTTCCAGTGAGATTTAAACCCTCCACCTCCGGTTTGGGAGACAGGCGTCTCACCAGTTAGGACTCTAAAAGAGATGTACTAGGCGTATCCAGAAAGTAAGTGTACTGAGGCTCTCACGACCGGATGGATTTTATTTTCGACATGTTGGCTACACGGAAGTGTAGCCTGACCCTTCCCCTCCGCAACGAGACTGGTTTGAGGTCAGTACGTTGAGAAGTGTCGACGCGACAACACGTTTCGTGAAAAATGTCAATCCAATCTCCCGCCAAGTGCGAAATAAATAATGCCGGGCAAGAGTTTTTGAGGCGCTGCAAACTCCATGGAGATGAATTTCTCCGCTCCATCGTTATTGGAGATGAAACTTGGGTTGCACACTACACGCCTGAAATCAAAAGGCAGTCTCAACAGTGGCGTCACACCTCTTCACCCTCCGCCAAAAAGTTCAAAATCACAATTCCAGCCAAGAAAATCATGGCATCAGTGTTTTGGGACTGTCAAGGCATAATTTTAATTGAATATATGCCTCAAGGGGAGACCATCAACTCTGCAAGATACTGTGAGACCCTAAAAAAATTGCGGAGGGCGATTCAGAACAAGAAGAGAGGCATGCTGACAAAGGGAGTCTGACTGCTGTACGACAATGCCAGACCACACACGGCCAACGCCACGAAGGAACTGCTCGCCTTGACCTAACACCTTCAGATTACTATCTCTTTACCTCCCTGAAGCTGCACATGGGTGGAAAAAGGTTTTCAACCGACGAGGAGGTAAATGAGGAGGTGGAGAAGTGGACGGAGGGGTTGGCGGGAAACTACTTCGAGGAAGGCATCAAAAAGTTGATACCCCGCTTCACCACCTGCATTGAGAGGAATGGCGACTATGTCGAAAAATAGCTTACATATGTACTACGGTAACCACGTATATTTTTGTTTAAATAAAAAAAATTGTAACCTACAAAAATTCAGTACACTTACTTTCTGGATATGCCTCGTACATTATGATGTAAAAAAATCAAATAACATACCCTTATAAATTCATCATCCTGAGAATCTTCAGATTCTACACGATTCCTCGAGCCTCCAGGAGTCCCAAAGAACTCAGGCAAGGGCTGTCCGTTGATCATCTCTACGTCTTCAGGAATGTAAAGGGCGGATGAAGAAATTGCTGCTATGAAGACCACACCCATCGTGATTAAAGTTTGGCTACCAAATATTGTCAGCGCCATTGTATTCGTTCTGGAAAGAATAAAACATTAGTGCCTTTTCATTTCTTCGTTTAGTGAGTCGAATACAATACTCGTATAACTCCCAATGTTGTATTCGTTCTGGAAATAATAAAACATTGGTGCCTTTTCATTTCTTCGTCTAGTGAGTTGAATACAATACTCGTATAACTCCCAATGTTGTATTCGTTCTGGAAAGAATAAAACATTGGTGCATTTTCATTTCTTCGTTTAGTGAGTCGAATACAATACTCGTATAACTCCCAATGTTGTATTTGTTCTGGAAAGAATAAAACATTAGTGCCTTTCCATTTCTTCGTCTAGTGAGTCGAATACAATACTCGTATAACTCCCAATGTTGTATTCGTTCTGGAAAGAATAAAACATTAATGCCTTTTCATATCTTCGTCTAGTGAGTCGAATACAATACTCGTATAACTCCCAATGTTGTATTCGTTCTGGAAAGAATAAAACATTAGTGCCTTTTCATTTCTTTGTCTAGTGAGTCGAATACAATACTCGTACATATAACTCCCAATATTGTATTCGTTCTGGAAAGAATAAAACATTAGTGCCTTTTCATTTCTTCGTATAGTGAGTACCCTACACTATATCTGAATTGGTGATGTAGATACTCGTATATTTAACAGCGTGATTGAATGACACAATGGTCTATTCTCCCATTAATTTAAATTTCAGGTTTACAGCTTTTGGAGTGTGCACGTTATTTGCAGTTCGTCTTTGTAAGTGTTGACCGTTTTTTTTAGAACCGACGACTTTGTCCACTTGGTGACTACTTCCGCCTTGGGTTTTCAGTTTTGATTCAGGACATACTCGTATTTCGGATACCGATTTTCAGGCTCGGTATTCGCAAAAAAAAAAAATTTAAAAGTTTCCCAGTATGGTAAAATACTTCGTGGCATACGTGTGCAAGTATTATGGGCTGTTTACGTGCGGGATTGTCTAACCAACACGTGTGATGACGAACCGCGAGTTACGTGCCTGGTTACCTGGTTACCCTAAACGGTCGATTAATGAGGCATTCTATAATATATGTCCGAATCACCAATTCGGATATATTAAACGGAGCCATACGAATTGAAAAAATATGAAATGGTCTTCCTTAATGCTTCTCTCAATATGGTCCGTGATGAAAATGAAAACTATTCAATCAATAATTTATTTATCACTTTTATTGTAAATACAATCTGGCGGGCTTATTGCCAGGCAGCAATATCTTCCAATCAACCAGATAAAAGTAAATGAAGCAAGTTATACGGCCACAAAAAACATTCAAATGACTTTTTATTTATTTACACTTTTATTGCAAACACAATCTGGCGGGATTATTGCTAGGCTGAAATCTCTTCCAACCAACCAGACTATCCATCCACATGAAATCCAAGAACACATACGTGAGCATACGCCCACAACCTCCACAAAGACGGGCAATCACCCGCACATTCCTTTTCATATAAAGTGAGATATCATCAATGAAAGGAAAAGGAAAGGATGGTGGATGGAGATACTATAGCAGGAATGAACCACAAAGTTCTTTTAAATCTAACAACAAAGAAAAAGAAATAATTGTTAACATAACTCGTATTAAAGAACCGAGGAACACTGTCACAAAAAGAGGGAACAACAATAAATAGTTAAGCTAATGGGATACTATATACCAACCATACGAGTATTTTGACCTAAAAGATACACTACCTAATCTTCCCTCTTACAATTACAAAAAAAAGCTTATTCTACTTCTCATCTATGATTACATAAAGAATTTGTATTTTACAATTTTTACAACGTTTTCTACCTCTTACAATTATGTGAAAAAAATCGGCACCTTACAATTATTACAAATAAATTTCAGCTCCTTACAATTATAACAAAAACTTTTTCTGCCTGTTGCTACTATAACAAAAAAAATCCTTATTCTTACAATTAAAAGAAAACTTTTTCTGCCTCTTACAATTATTTTTCTTATATAAGAAAAACTTTTCCTACTTTTTACAGTTATAAGAAAAACTTTTTCAGCACGTTACAATTATAACCAAAACTTTTTCTCGCTCTTACTAAAAAATATTACACACATTTTACTTTGGTAATCCTAAAAATATGAAATAAATTAACGCTATTGGAAAATAAAATATTATAATGTAATTTAAATAATATTTGTATTTATATGGCACGAATGTCGAAATAACTCATTTATTGTCATCAAGTATTTTATCCAGCAAAAAATCTGTGGATTTTTGCTATGAGCTTGCTAGTTGGATTCGATTACGAAGGACATGACACTTCAATTTAATTTTCATATAAAATCATAATGGCATAACGTTACGGGCATTATGTGTATAAAATATTCAGCCATATTGTTTGATCAATGACCCGACAGCAAAAACCCGCGAACCGGAAACGGCGCAGAAAAAAACGGATGTTCCGTTTTTGAAATGTTCGATACACGCAATCGGCAACAAAGGGGGCATGTTCGATGATGCACTGCAAAATGGCGTGCGTGGATCAAGTGACAGTTACACGCGGAGTTTTTCACACGTTTGTCCTTTGTCGATTGTTGTACAAAATAAAATTAAAAAACACAGTTTTCAATTTACCGTGTAAAACGTTGACACTACACAGCTTGAATACGGCGAGGTCGAAAAATTACGAGTTTCAAAATCGTTTTTAATATAAGTATATTCTACAAAAAATGCATCGCTCAAACTCGTTGGTAATCATTATTATTTGTCATTATGCGTTTGAATTTCATAACACGCAGGTATAAAAGTGTTTTTTTTTTCCTAAAAAATGACCTAATTGAGCAATACTGAAAGCAGGTTAATGATATGCCGATGCGACGACAGATAACTTGATTTTTTAGCCACCGACCAAATCCACTGTAACAACAAATCTCAGTTTGGTTTTACCTGCTGCATGTCCTATAATAATAATAAAAGGAGGAGAAACAGATATAAAGTCCGAAACGGTAACCAATATATGTTATCATTAAGTGAAGAAATACAACAACACTACTAAAATAATTTATATAGCGCAATTTGGAGAGCAGACTCTCCTCAAGGTCTCTCTAATTTGGAAATCGAACAAACTATTATTGACAGATTAAAAAAATTACAAAAAAGGAGAGTGTAAGGATAGGAAGGTGGTGACTGCGGCTATTAGATTTGATACTTCCCCGCATCATTATATGTCAAGAAAAATGTTGGTAAGAAAACCACAGAAAATTTACCATGGGAAGAGGAACTATGGAAAAATTGTGATAAGACCTCCCAAAAACGGTTATCTTTGAATGCTTCCTAAAGCTGCACCCATATCTCTAACATTTAGAAGCAAACTATTCCACGCCACGGGACCAGCAACGGCAAAAACTCTGTCAAAACCCCCTTTTGAGTCGATTCGGAATAATAAATTTCTTCGATAAAGACAAAATCAACCTTAAAGCCCTACTCTTTTTCGAAAAAACATCTCTCAGACACAGATTCGTAAAATACAATAGAGACATGCCATTGCGGAACTTAAATATTGTACAAAGATATAAAGTTTGAAATCAATCAAAGATATAAAGTTTGCAACACTTTATTTATTGTCGACTTTTATATAAATATGACAATATTTATGAATTCCATATGTCAGCAGCTGCATAAAAATTTGCGAATCAAGCAGATCTGAATAAATAGAATAAAAATAATCTTTATTATTAATTAATTGCATTCTGGTTTTACATAGGTACTTTCAGAGATTATTCCACCTTAGTGGCGGCTTCAAGTTGTCTTTTGTAAATATTATAAAAAAAGTACTTGTGAGAATGGTTACCAATCGTTCCAAGTTGGAATCCTTATTTTTTCGTGTACCATCCAGAAATGAACCGGAAACCTCTGGAGTTAAGCGTCTTACCAACTGACCACGGTGGTCATTTGAAAAAAATATTGTAACTTAGTCATAAGAATGATAAATTAAAAAATAGATTATACAAAAGTGTACGCTAATAATATTTTAAAAGTTGCATTAACGTTGTGGAAATTCATAATAATTCAAATATAATTAAAAATTGAACCACTGTTTCATCCACTTGAAAATATATAATCTACACAACTAGTTTCAATTCATATGCAACTCATCTACAGGAGCACTCCGAACTCACTCCAAAATCACTTCAGAGTGCCCCTGAAGTTGTTTCATATTTGACTTGAAACTAGTTGGGTTGATTATATATTTTCAACTGGATTAAACAGAGTTTAATTTTTTTATTATATTTCAGAGTGTACTGTCATATAATACACGTATATATTAGAGGAAGTCGACGCCATCATCTCAAGTAGATTGATGACATATCCACGGGATACACTGACAATCTTGTATGATTGTATTAGACTGCGTATCATTACACACAAATATGATCTCCGTCTACCATAGATCAAGAGTTACCATAGTTTTTTCGGCTGCAGATCCCTTTACCGAAAAGTTTTAAAACCGTCGAACCCCTAGTCATTTACTTTACTTACTCAAATTAATACGTTTGTACAGTACTCGATATTAAATATTTCACTAGATATCAAACTTATCATTTTAATCACTTGTAATTAAGGATTGAAAAAGATAAAAGGACTACGGATTATGGCATTATCTTGTGCAACATTTAATATTGAAATTTGCGCTGACGAAAATTAAATAATAAAAATACGAGCCGAGTTGTTTTTAATTTTTGACATTTAAGAAATAAATATGTAAATTCAAAATTAATACTAATATTGACAAATATTTTTAATAAGGTACCTATTGGAATCATAGATATTTTGAAGTAACAAACAAATAGCAGTAGTAAGGGGGTATATTTTTGCTGTCGTCGACTCCCAATTTTTTTTATTGAAACTATCAACCCCTAGAAAAATCAAATCGACCCCAGGGGGTCGATATCGACCACTTTGAAAACTCTTGGTCTAGTTAGTTTTAAGCAAGCACATTATACAACTATTATCCAAAAGTTTAGCCTGAAGACTACATGATTAGGCGTTATATAGTTGAAATTTGATACCTGTACCTTCAGTAATATGTCGACTAAATTATGTATTTTTTCGCTATACGAGTATATTAGTCTGGATTCCCTTTTGATCGATCTCATGCTATCCCGCGTGAACTTCACAACAATTAATCAGTTATCAGTAAAATTAGTTAAGAAACATAACAATCAGACTTGACCCTCGCACCACAGACAGCCTTTGAACAAATGGCGGTATGTCCACGGTCAAGTATAACCCAGTCAAAAGCCTGTTCAAAGTAAAATGTAGTCAACGTGTATCTATTACAAATAAAATATTGCACGTCTGTAACTTTGTTTTCCGGTCCGGCTTTTATATTTCTAAAAAAAAATTATGAACTTGTTTGCGCTTTACTCAATATATTGTGAACCTTATTTTATTATAGTAATATCAACAATATGAATGACAACCTTCGTGGTAAGACGTCTGTCTTTGAACTCGGAGGCTGCAGGTTCAATTCATGTAGGCACCACTTTTTTAAATGATTTCGATATGGTTTTTATTTGAAATCTCTAAAGCATCTTTCTAGTTGGTAACAACATATTCTCATATGACAAGAGATGTTAACATCTAAACATTGTTCAATTTCTGCTAGTCATTTTCCATGTTTTGAAAGAAACTTAATAACTGCGTGATATTTAATTTTCAACATTTCAAAATATAACGAAACAACACTTCTTCTATCGGCTCTACACTGCTTAGATTAGTGATATCAACGTTTCACTGTAACATTGCCTGATCATGCATAGACGTAACCGGCCTGGTACCTGTCCTTATACGCTTGTTCAGATAGAATCTTTTGGACCATAGTAGTATTACGTGTCTGTTCCTGGCTATAAAAACGTTAAACCATCGTTATTTCGTCGGAAATACGCATCGATTTGACAGGTGAATTTAATGAACGTTATGAAACAATGCATAATGGTAGAGTGCAATCTTGTATCTGTCAGGATCACCATTAATGCGAGAAATAATATCTGAGACCTTATGTAGGTACTTAATAATTCATATTTTGTACATTTCCTATTGCGTGCAATGTCTTGCTAACAATGGGTATTGTACAGAAACATCTCGTTCACTTTTATACCCAGCATCCTTGAGACTGATACAGTCCCTGTTATAACAATAAACACAAAACCTGCCTAATGAAATGGATAATTAGAAGAATTCACTTGCTACAGACCGACACTAACTAGCTTTGTTATCTCCCTACCTTTTAAGTTAAATTATTGTTTTACTAAGTTAGTTAAAAAAATACGGAATTAGTATACTACCTTAAAACTTAAATTTTAAAAAAATATTCCACTGTTATTTTTAGGGACACTATTCATACATAGCTATCACGCAGTTTCCCTGTCGGAACAGGCAGAGAAGACAGAATGTCAGATTATCATATTTCAACACATATCCTTCGCCTCTTTAATATCCATAAGCCTTCTCAGACATATCCTGTGAGTGACTTTCTTTCAAAATATGATTCACTTGATCCAACCATACTTTCCTTGAACAAACATTTGCACTGTATATTTCTTTTTTTTTTCTTTTCATTCATTCGTTCCATGTGCCCAAACCATCTCAAGATGTTCTTCTTAATCAACAAATATAAGGCTTATGTTCATATTAATTCTTGATTACTTCATTCCGTATTCTGTTATACATTGTCACTCCATGTATTATTCCAAGTGCTCGCATTTCTACGGTTCTTTTCAGTCTTTCTCAACGTCCATGTTTCACTCCCATGAATCAAAGTTGATACTAAAATACTGCTGTGGACTATCATTTAAGCAGATTTTGTTTCTGCCCGGTTTGAGTATGTACGTTTAGAGACCCAATTGACTTTATTTTATATCGCTACACACTTTTCGATGTTTCTTGTAACTCTCCTATCATCTCAAAAAACATTATCTAAATAGGAGAATTCTTCGACTTGCTCTAATATTTCATTACTCACCCATGTATCACATTTACTTTTCTTTTCAAACTTTTCTACCTCTCATTTTCAAATATTTCTATTTACATCTATCATGCGATTCTCTTATCAGACCCTGTAATTCATTATCATTCTCTATAACACTATCATGTCGTCAGTTTACAGCAATCCACATACATTCCCATTTAATATCTGCATTCCAGTCTGTAGTTCCAGAGTTCACACATTAATCTATGCAAATATTAAACTACCAAGATAACAAAGCGCCTCCTTGTTTTACCTCTTTTAAAATATTAAACCAATCAGTCAAAGAACCGTTCACTCTAATACATGTTCTACTTTCAGCATATAATGACGCTATACCGCATGTCAATTTTCATTCAACACTATATTCAATCGATATTTATTATCACGCGGTCATAAACTTTCTAAAGTCCACATAACATACACACAATATACTTTTTTTATATTCATACATTTTTCCACGAGCATGCGTAAAGAAAAAATCTTATTCATAGATTTTATTTCACTTAAAAAGATAACTTGAGCATCTCACACTTTCTACACATTCATAACATAATTTATACAAGTATACGAGTGTATGTGTACAAGGATTATTCCACGGAAGATTCCGATGCTCCCAGTTTCATTAATATTTCTTAGCAAACCAGTAAAAAAATCGAATAGCTCTTTAAATCCACAGTAAAAAGAATAAAAATGTAACCGTTGACTTTGTTTTCGTTTACTGTAAGAACAAAAATTAATATGTTTAATTTTTTTTCAATGAAAAGTAGATTGGCCTTATAAAAAATCAATTTAAAACAAATTAATCATGGTCACATGTTTACAATACACTCGTGTACTTGGAGTAACTATTTTCCTGTTTGAATTATTATCATATAATGATGGTGGCTAGTTTAGTAAGCCATCAAAATTACATTTCATTTGATCAGCGGGCGCATTAAATTTAAAAAAATAATATTTAAATTGAGGATAATCTATGCTAATATTACAAAGAGTTGGGGTTTATTCGCCAAACTTATGAACTAGAAATTTTGATGCAATTTCCTATTGCGTATTTTTTATCGATTGTTTAAGAGCAAAGATATTTTATATCTTAATTTAGTAATTTTCTGGGTAATAATGATGATTTTTTCATACTATCCTTGTTCACTTAATAAACAAATATTGACCGTCCTGAACACAAACAATCTAATAATAATAAATACAGGTTTATTGATAGAAACATAGTATGTACATAATACATTTAGACACATTTCAAGAACACATTAAAAAAAGAATACATTAAAAAAACAGAAGCTATCAAAAGGTCTGGGCTCATCTAATAACATCCCCCGGCCAAGATACACCCCACCAATATAGGGGGAGCCCAGCCACGGGGACACCAGATGTTTTTCAGCCCACACCCTTGAACACGTAGAACAAGAAGATAACAAAAAACACAGAAAATAAATAGATGACAAAAAAAAATACATTCAAGAGAGAAGACATTAAAAGGTCCAGGCTCATCCTACAAACATTCCCCCGGCCGAGGTACACCCCACCAATGTAGGGCGAGCCTGACCGCAAGGGCATCGGGGGGCTTCCATACCACACCCCCACATATCTAGATTAAAGAATAAATTAAAAAAACAAAAAGTATGGCAGAAAACAAAATAAAAAACCCACAAATACCACCTCAGGTTAACTGTCAGCAAGAACGAAAAAAAGAAAAGACTCAAAGGAGTCCAAATTTTAGAAAATGACAAATGGAAAATGAAATAGTTGAAACAACATTGAAATAGTTAGGCAGTAATACATCTCACTGTATGTTAGTATGATGTGAATTATCAATTGTAATTTAAGGCGAACATTTTAATGTACGAGTAAATACATATTTATGATGAATGTGCTGTAAATTATGAATAAAATACATTTTCGCTCGATAAATCTATCCCACATGACAAATGATGGTTTTTTGGTTATTGGGCATATACGACTATATACGGTACTCGTACTTGAATACAATAATAAATACCCTTTAATGTTTTTCGTACATATTTTCATTACATTACAACATTTCTCCTCATAACACTGTCATTTGGTACACAAATAAGTATCTTGTTTGGTGTAGTTAAGGTTGCATTTGTGCATTTCGACAGTATTTATAATAGACTCTTTTAAATAATAGTAATCAAAAACGGATGAAAAACTGAAGAAAATATATTTTAACAAATGCTAAAAAAATGCTTCGAAATCAGGCAGCAAAGAAGAAACCTTTAAATTCAATCGATATTATTTTGCATACTTAGCAATCTTCTTCGCGAAAAGTTTCAGTTTCTTTCAGAACCCGGATCATCAGTTTCTTTCAGAACTCTTCGATCAGGCGATGAGAGCCTCCTTTACATATCAATTTTACATTATATCTTCATCTATGGTTCACTCGGCGCTACTGTGGAACCAATTTACAAAATTTATCAGATGTTCACCATTTTTATTTACGATTAAGAGAGAATTGAAAAAAATACTACACCATTCGGAATATTTGAAGAAATCGCTGCATAGCAATAAGCCCGCAAGATGTACCATGTTTAAGCATGTACACAAAAAAAGGAAAATAAAATACAATCTGAAAGTAAATGTAAAAAGTAAAAATATACTTGAGGATGTTAAATACCTGCATCATAAAGGGGCAGGTATATCGAAGTTAACCTTTCCCTTCCTGTGCTAAAAACATCGGCGCGTTCCGGTGCTGTGTATTCAATACACATCAATACACATGTAAAAATGAGCGATTTAAAATCGGAAAAATAAGAATATTCATAGACAATCGCTTAAATTAATTAAATTTGAAGTCAAAAGTGATAATAATTGAAATTTAATTGCTGAAAACATGAAAAAAAACATCGACCAACGTTCACAAAACTAACGAAGTGACCACCTTGAACGAAAGCCCCCGAGCTTTACTTACTGAGCGAGAGAAGCGAACGAACTGAGATTCTATTTCTTGCGTTCCCATATACCGAAGTAGAGTGAATGTAAGACGTGAATAGCGTCGCTTCCTCACCTATGGCGGTTTTTTTAGAATGAATATACCTACGTCACACACTGGCACACGTTTGATTGTATTGGTGAATATATTCCCGAATTTCACAAAATATCTCTGATGTAGCGGTAAGTGCTAATTATTATTAATATTATTTTTTTCATTCAATGCGTAAATGTATTACTGAACCCAGTATTTATTATATTTATAGAGAT
Source organism: Odontocerum albicorne (assembly GCA_949825065.1). Taxonomy (NCBI): domain Eukaryota; kingdom Metazoa; phylum Arthropoda; class Insecta; order Trichoptera; family Odontoceridae; genus Odontocerum; species Odontocerum albicorne. The sequence goes on along the minus strand of OX463853.1, from coordinate 6,643,277 downwards.
ATTAAAGTTTTTAGAAGCAATGTGTACTAGTTACACATCACAGGACAGAAAGGGTTAAAAGATTACTAATTTATATCTATATGAATGAAGAAGAGGACAAAGCAAGTTAGTAAATTAAAAACAATTAAGCACGTTTGTTCTAAAATAGCTTGACAAACTTGGACTGCTTGAAAGGGTCAATATTTATTTGATTCAATCTATATTGCAAAGGATCAAAATTTAATGTTTAAAGGTTTGTAAATGTACTGTGAGTAAATTATTGTAAATGTAAATTAACTCTACAGGGCAAATAGTCGACTTACGTGGCCTAGTTTGTAAGACGTCTGTCTTCCAGTGTTTTTATATTTCTTATGTAAAATTATAGTATTGGTTCGCATCCATTTTCGCACACTGGCATATCATATAAACTTATTGGTATTGATGATAATCTCATCACGCCCTTTCTCAACTGGGGTAGGTAGAGAGGACAGAGTGTTAAACTCGAATTTGCATTGAATATTTGTTTTGTAAGTCTTTCTTCATTCATTCATTCCAACTGCCCAAAACATCTCAGGGTGGTTTTCTTCATCTTACATAAAACATCAGCCTTAAGTTCACATTCATCCCTTATCACGTCATTCCGTATTCTGCAATACATTGTCACGTCATGTATTATTCAGATTGCACGCGTTTTTACAGCATTTATTATAATAAGATTAAATATATCGGTCGTCATGGAACTTGGATGAACCTTTTATCGGAACTTCTGTCGAGTGTGTTGGTTTGCTGAAGTGCAACATATTGCAAAAAATAAACCAATGTATGTTTAGTCCACTTAATCCACTCACATATATCAAAACTAATTAATTATGTTACTTAATGCAGAAAATGTGGTATATGATTCCAAATGGTTGAGTAAGATGAAAAAGAAGAACTACCGTGAAAGCAGCAAATTAAGACAAAGGACCATTAAAGCAGCAAATTAAAACAAAGTACCGACAACTTAAGACGAAATACCATGAAAACAGGCAACTTAAGACGGCGTACCATGAAAACAGGCAGCTTAAGACGAAGTACCATGAAAACAGACAACTTAAGACGAAGTACCATGAAAGCAGGCGAGAAAAGTCCCAAAATTTGACTGTGTAACGTTTGTAATTGACTATGTACAAGTGATGGATAGCTTGTTCGGAGTTTCGGTCCGATGGTAGGACACCTTACTCCTTCATCGGATAAGTTCTGACTGTTAAGATATTTATTGGAAATTTTTGGATCTTTTTGGGAATCGGGAAAGGATAGGTTTGTGGTAATTGTTTTGATTTTATGAATGATTATGAGAAATTATAAACGATTAAATACATATATAAATATGATGATATATACATAATATTAAATACAAATATACATAAATTTGTGTCGTCACACACTGTTTTATATTGAATGGGTGAAAAAAAAAAAAAATGAAAAAATGAATTGTGAATAAATTATAAGAATGAATATAGTATATGTAGATAAGTAAATGAGTGGGGAAATGTGTGTGACTTTTATAAATATATTAAGGTGTAGAAAATGTTTATTGAAGGTGAGAAATGCGGTTGTAGATCAGGAATTGGTCTTTATAGGTACAAGACGAAACGTATTTTCAAACCAACACTTGTCAAAACTAAGAGGAAATACTGCATCTCACTTTGAATGGTCTTATGATTAAGAAAGTAGATGCATCAAATACTTGGGTATTTATTTTAACAGTAGTTTCTCATTTGATCCTCACGTGGATGAAATGTGTTAGTCTGCTTACTATATATGGTATGTATAGAGTATTGGAATTTGTGATACTAGTATCTAAGTCATTTATGGGGAGACGTTATCAGGTCCATCTACAGTACGATGGTGCGTTGCAAGTTACCCGTTGCTCTATCGTACAAGATTTATTCTAGGTATTTTGGGATACTACTACAGTTTAAGCATAAAGAGGGATGTGAGAGTATTTTCTTTAGTATTTAAGTTACTGACGGGAGCAACACCTAATCCAGCTATGTCGGAAAACTTATTATCAAAAGTGGTAAAAATTTCAAAAAAGGGTGTTGCTGCTAATTTTGTCATATGGGAATGAAACTTGGACTTAGCAGAAAAAGAATAAAAACAAGATGTATGCTGTATATATGCATAATCTAAGGAAGCTATGTTAATTGTTAATGCATGCAAGAATGAGTGAACACATCAGAAATGATTGCGTGTACATATAAGCGGGATATTGTTAGTTGGTGATGGAAGGAGCGTTAAAATGGATTGTACGTTATATAATATCGAAAGATACGAACGAGGTGTAGCAATAGGAAACAAAGTCAACGGGGTAAAACATATATATTTAAACAGGACAGTATCAAAATCTACATAGATGACAGTCCACCACAGTCTTGTCGTACCAACTTTCGTGTTTAGAAGTGAAACGTGGACGGGAAAAAAGACTGAAAGTAACTGAATAAATGGTGGAGTGACAATGTATGACAGAATACGGAATAAAGTGATCAGAGATGAATGTGAACTAATGTGAACTAAGGCTGATATGTTGAGTAAGATAAAAAAGAGCACTCGGAGATGGTTTGGACACGTAGAATGAAGGAATGAAAAAAGGCTAACAAAACAAATAGACAATGAAAATGTGAGTGGTAGAGGAGAACCATGGAAAGTATCGTTGGGTTAACCCTTGCTTTACTGTGCTAAAAAATTCCGCCAGCCATGGTGCTGGACGCTAAGCGTCCAGTGAAAAATGTATATTTTAAATTAAAATTATGCAAAATCTGCTAGATTATTTTTTGTAATTAGCTATAAAAATAATTTTATTATGTATTAAAACGTCGAATAATCAAATAAAATATAAGTCCTGGTCACTCACTATCCATCACAGGGTGGCAAGTGTTAAGGGAATGATATTTTGAAAGAAGAAAAAGGAAGAAGTAAGAGAAATCGTAGGAATAAAGAAAGAACTACAGAATCGGAAAGATTTTTGAAGTTTTAAATAAAAACAGTACTATGGACCAAATTCTAGTCCGACCTTAACACTAAATACTAAATCTGATGTATTTTTTTAAGAAATCGGTATTTTAAATTAAATTTTGTACATATTTGTGGTAGTTTCCATAAATAAGTAAGTCACGTGGTGTATTGCCTATGTTAAAAGTTTAGAGCGTATGAGGTCCGCGTCTGAATACAAATCACAAACTTTTTAGGTTAGAAATTAGTATTTAGTGTAAATGTCTCACTATGAATTCGGACTTAAAACCCTTTTATTGTTTTTTTAAGTATCAGCGGGGATCGAACCCACAAACTCCGAGTTGGAAGAAAGTCGTCTTACCAACAAAACCACAGAGGTCGTAATATCATCATGATAAATGAAATATTTATTTAACTATTGTATGCAATTATGTTTTTAAAAAAATATAATATACAGGAATAGGTACATGTCACTGAATTCACATTATTACAGTCAATTATTCGCTGATTCCAGGCAACATAATTAGTTTTTAAAATAACCGTATTTTTCTGTTACTTATCCTATAAAAATCAGTTAATTCTAAATAGGGTTGCCATCAACGTAAAATTTTTAACTGAGATTTTTTTACAAAACTAACCGGGCACAAAATACAAGTGAAATTGGAGCAAGAAAACTAGCATGATTTGTATGTATAAAAACTTTATTGTACAGTATCTTATATGGTGGGTTTATTGCCAAGTAGCAATCACTTCCAGCCGACGATATAATTGTTGTAGAAAGTTTTGAGGGAGTAGTTCTCCACCCACTTTAACATTGTTGTTTACAGAAATAAAATAACTATACAATAATAAATACAAATAAGGTATAAAAAAATACAAAACTAACAAGGTTATCGATGGACTGAAGAAAGAAAGCAAGATTAGTATGGTAGCTGGTTCCAGAGGCTAACAAAATGGCCAGTTTGACGATGAGAAATATTAATAGCAATGAATTGGAAAAGGCAATGTCTGCTGGAGCGTAACGCGAGTCTTTGGTCGAAAATTTTCGACGATATACGAGGGTGTGGAGGGACAGTTAAAGATGGTATGTAGAAAGGACAATACCTAAGTATTTTGACAGTTTCTCACATTCAACCAGTTGAAGGTTGTATGGCAAAGCAATATGATCTATTTTCTTAAGTCAAAAATTAAACGTGTACATATTTTGGTCATGTTTGTTGAACAATAAGTAAGAATTCCGTCTAAATTTACATGGCCTAGACATAGGCCATGTAAATTTAGACGGCATGTATATGTGTATATTGTTCATATATAATCATAAACTTTGATAAGACGACCCAAAAAGTATTGTCGGCGTGTGCTTCTTAAAGTTGCACACGTCTCCCATATCTCTAACATAAGGCAGATTATTTCACGCCACGGGAATAAAAACCTTGGACCAGTCAAAAGGATTACCACATAACAGTTTTGTATAAATAGATACCACAATAAGAAACAGACCCAAAGTTTCACTTTTCTAAAAATTAACATTAGCAGACCATAAAGTGCTGAAGACTTCTGAATACCCGAAAAAGCCTACATATTATAGATACTTCAACAGGCATCAGACATTTGATAGTACACTTGTGTGCAACAAACATCAGAAATTAGATAGTTCACTTGTGTGCAACAGACATCAGAAATTAAATAGTTCATTTGTGTGCAACAGGCATCAGAAATTTGATAGTTAACTTTTGTGTATATCAGTAATTTTATAGTTCACGTGTGTGCAATTTGCATCAGACGTTTTATAGTCCATTTGTGTGTAACGTGCATCAGACAGTCGATAGTCCACTTGTGTGCAACATGCAACAAACAGTCGATAGTTCACTAGTGTACAATAGCTTCAGATATTTGATGATTCACAATATACGAGAGACGTCACTGAATTTGCTATAGTCACCGTTCTATGTCACAAAACTCTTTAGCTAGGAGACATATACTCGTAGAAAATGAAAAAAACAGTACAAGTATGTTATTTTTTAAAAGAACTTCCGACCCTAGTTGATTTTCCGAGACCTTACTTCTCAAACACGATACAGATATGTAAAGAAAAACTGTTAGCTTTGTTATGTTCGCTAGACATGATGTAATATTTCATACACTTTGTATTGTTAACTATCATACCAACCAGGACACGGAAGCAATTTCTCATCATTATTCACATGATGCTAACGATTGGCAATCCCTCGCGATCGATTGCTAGCCATCATGCGGATAGAATACTGCACGTGCGTAAATTGGTTTATCGTGTGCAAGATATTGCACTTCAGCAAGCACACATTCAAGTAGATAGATCAAACCCAAATTCCGATGGTAAGGAGATCAAAGTTCCAAAACGATTGGCAAGTTTTTAATCTCCTGCTGCCCTTGTTAGACGTTTTTTTTACGAAGCGATATTTTTTGCATTGCTTAGTAGCGCTATAAGAAATTATGATTAACAGCATATAAGTAACAGGAAAACATAAATTCAGATCTAAAATGGTGTAATAGTAAAAATAATCTACAACGAATCTATCAGGAATCGAGTCTGAGACGTCCGTTTGCTTAGCAATGAATGATAACCATTAGAACACGGCCGCCAACATTATTCACACAATATGGACTCTATTGGCAACCCTGAATCTAACTGTATTCAAATTCAAACATAATAATTAGGATACTCATAGATGAGTGCTGATAAAGTGGTCCTTAAATTGGAAAATGGAACTCTACTTAGGTGCTGGATTTTAAAACTTATTACCTCGTATATTAGTTTAAAATCCCAGTAAAAACTTTCCGAAGATACTAAATTCAACGTCACCGGTCACCATCAAGTGTTGTTGTGAATGAAGACCGATGCGTACTACATGTTTGGGAAACCAACACACACTGAATGTGCAACTGGTTTTCTGCAAAACAATATGTGAAAAGGGCAGAATGGGCACAGATCAATTTTAGCGGAAACTGTAACAATGAGTTGTCTATTTTGTATTCCTATTTTATGGGGTCAGAAACTTTGGTCGCCATTTTAAAAACATTTATTTTTAACTTTCAATAATTGTTAGAGTAACTCATACAAAGAAATTATTTGTTCAATCAATGCCAAGTTTTTCCAATTGATATAAAAAAATATAGATTTTTCTGTTGCTTCGATTACTTCAAATATTGTTATCACTGGTAATGAATGTGTTGATTCCTTGGCAAAGGAAGCATGTTCTACCGGTTGTCCACTATCTGATTTTATATTCAGTAAGGCTAAGGCCACACCAACGTGCTTCGCTAGGTGCTACGTGACTAATAGACTAGGTTACTTCATGCATGGCCACACCAAAGTGCTTCGCACAAATTCATTTGACATTTGGGTTGAGCGGTTGAGTCAACAAACGATGCCGCTCTCAAAACTAACCAATTTCATTACAGCTTGCCATTTTTATTTACTTCCTGTGCAACTTCATTCCAAAGTGATTTTTTAATATTACAGGTACATTTTTGTATAATTTGCTCGATTGGTTCCACAAAGGCTCCCTTTTATACATAGCTGTTATTAAAACTTCCACCATCTTGTAAAATCACGGTGACACAATAAAATTAACCAACACGTATGTCCGCTAGGATACTCACTAGGTGACTAATCATCATGTAGCGTGGGGGCGAAGCGTTCAGTATGGCCATTGCGATAGTATGCGGTGAGTTGGTTCGCTAAGATATGTCGCCTAGCTCGCAGCATAGCTCTAAGTACCAAGCGAGGCTCCTACCTGTATGGCCGAGGCCTAACTGATCTTTTAAAAAAAAATAAACATGTTACTTGACACCGATGGGCATTGGATTGGGATAAAACTGATGTAAATAAGGACTCTAGATATACATCAATCCAGCATTAACATATATCTCTTTTAAACCATGGTTTAATATAATAAGAATGAACAAAATGGAAGTGTCTCTCATGCGTCGTTTGCGGACGAGCCGCTACATGGAGGCTAGTCACATTTACAGAATGGGTATTGTGGAGAATCACGGCTGCGAGTGTGGTCTAGATGATGAAACTATAAACCATGTATTTTTCGGTTGCCCTTCGGTTGCGAGACAGATTTGATTTATTAAAAGGTATATATTTACCGCGTTCAATGAATGTTGCGTATATGGTGATGTTAATTGGCGGCCAATTAACATCACCATTTCCGTAGATTACCCAACATAAAATAATTCAACAATTTGAAGGCGTTGTTGTATTGTATACGACTCCATTTTTATAAATGTCATACATTACACTTCTCAAATGTCACAAGACCGTGGCAAGTTCGCGACGCCATCTGTGTTTTATCTAAGAATTTAAAAAAAAACGCTCAATTTGAAAGACTACATAATAGGCACAAATCATCCTAGTTTGGGTGGGTTATCTTTTTTTTTTTAAAAACAGAGAATGTGTTATATAGGTGTCCCAAAAAAAAAGAGAATGTGTTATATAGGTGTCCCAAAAAACAGAGAACGCGTTATATAGGTGTCCCAAAAAAACAGAGAATGTGTTATATAGGTGTCTCAAAAAAACAGAGAATGGGTTATATAGGTGTCCCAAAAAATGTATGCACACTTTTACACCGTACAGTTTACTTGAACTTCCTGCAGAAAGTTGTTATACTACGCATTCGTGAGGAGTATAAAGATGAGAAAATCTTTTATTCCACTTCCTCACTACCATCCGCTATCTGGATGAACATTTGCAGAACATATGGATTTGCCGTGGAGGTAGCATTTAACCCCCGCGCTCCCCAGACCTCACGACAATGGAATTTTCTATGTTATGAAAGATAAAGTTAAATCACAAAAACGGAAACAATTAATGAAGTGAGAGCAGCCATTGAAATATGATGCGCCCAAATAACAAAACAAATTCCTCATGATATATGCGACTCACGCATACATGAGCCAGAATGGCCATCAATTTGAGCATTTGCGATAGTTAAATAAAATCTACATCTGTTTTATTTAATTTGGAGTATTAACCTTAGATAATTTGCGATAGTTTAATAAAATCTACATCTGTTTTATTTAATTTGGAGTATTAACCTTAGATAATTTGCGATAGTTTAATAAAATCTACATCTGTTTTATTTAATTTGGAGTATAAACCTTAGATAATTTTCATTTAAAAAATTACTGAATGTATACTCATTCAAAGTATAATATGTATACATTTTTTGGGAGAGTCTGTATTATTCACAGTAAAGACGTTTTGGAGGTTTCAACACATTTTAATTGATTTACTAAACACCATTTTTTTCTGAATTGTTGAATCCTCTCATTTATTCTGAAATGCGTAATAATGCTCAGAGATAATCACATTTTTTTTCTATCGATGATGACACATTCTGGCATATCAAGAATTACGAGTATGAACAGATTAGAGATCCTGAATATATCGAAGTTAGTGCATTAAGATAAACCCCTAGTAAACACATGTTCAGTCATGTTCTGCTTACCTCCACCTCCAGCCACCAGTCAGAGTTTTTACTGTTTGAAGTCCGAATTTTACCGTTTTACGCATCTATGTTAGTCTGTCAGTACTAACCCGGGTATAATTCAGCCTTGTTTGAGCTTCCCTGATGATGAGGTGAAAACCTTGATACCGGTAGAGTCATACCAAAATATCACTCACTTGATCATATTTTCATACTTTCCTTTGTCTACCTCAATCTAGCGTTCCCCTCATATTTGCTTTGATTATTTTTCTTCAGTTATTCATTCCACATTCCTTAAACCATTTCTGAGTGCTCTTCTTCATCTTACTCAACAAATCAGCCTTAAATTCACAATCATCCCTAACACTTCATTCCGTATTCTGTCATACATTGTCACTGCATGTACTCATCTAAGTGCATGCCTTTCTACAGCATTTATTCACATTCATCCCTAACACTTCATTCCGTATTCTGTCATACATTGTCACTGCATGTACTCATCTAAGTGCATGCCTTTCTACAGCATTTATTCACATTCATCCCTAACACTTCATTCCGTATTCTGTCATACAGTGTCACTGCATGTACTCATCTAAGTGCATGCCTTTCTACAGCATTTATTCAGCTCTTTTTAGTCACGTCTACGTTTTACTTCCATAAATCAGAGATGGCACTAAAGTAATGTTATTAACTACAAACCTCGAATCAAAAAACCTCTCAGATCCCTCGAGCATAATTTTAAAAAACGAAATACAATTCAACCAATTTATGTAGTTTTGATTATGTTCTGAACTAACATACATATGTTGTTACCATTTTCTCTGATGATGATAAATAAGCGAAACCGGTAAATTAGCAAATGTATATTACATGTTTGTTTGATGTAGGTATTTCGTACATTATGAAGAGTCTGCTAGAAGTGTAAGTCTAGAAGTGTACAGTAAGGTGTCAAAGAAAACAAACAAATAAAATAAAAACTGAATGCATTATATAAATGGTTGTCCATCCATGTTTGAGTTGGTTGAACGGATGACAGATTTCAACAGTATCAGATTGAATTTCCCATAATGTGCGGTAGACACGGCCAGATAACAATATGCAATCACAATCACCTCTGCTCTCTGCTCACCGTGGACCGAGTGAGTAGCTCGCCAGGGCCTGATCGGGCCCACTTTCCAATCTTCAACCTCTTTGATATGGCAGCATCACTCTATACACTCATTTGCATAGAGGAAACTATGCGAGACCTACTGAAATGTGTTATAGGCAATTCCTAGCGATCAAAGAAGACAGCTGCTCCGTCCTACGGACGACTTACGTTTTTTTATTTTGTTATATTTTATATAAATAGTTAAAAACACCTTTAAGGGAGCAAACTCTCCCCAAATATGTTAGATATAACTTTAATTTTAATACGAATCGAATCCAAATTGTATTTACGCTTCAGTTGATTAGAAACATTTGCTATAATACAGTTAACCTTTCCCTTCTTGGGCAAAAAAAATCCGCGAGTTCCGGTGCTGTGTATTCAATACACATCAATACACATGTAAAAATGGGCGATTTAAAATCAGAAAAATAAGAATATTCATAGTCAATTAGTTAAATTTGAAGTCAAAAGTGATAATTATTGGAATTTAATTGCTGAAAACATGAAAAAAAAACATCGGCCGACGTTCACGAAGCGGGCGAAGAGACCACCTCAAATGGATGCCCGAGAGCTACTAAGACCTGAGACGGACTAACACTATGTGTGCCCTACCTCGAAGGAAGAAACACAACTGCGAACTGAGATTCTATTTCTTGCGTTCCCATATACCGAAGTAGAGTGAGAGTGAGACGTGAATAGCGTCACTTCCTCACCTATAGTAGTTTTTTGAATGAATGTACTTTACCTACGTCACACACTGGCACACGTTTGATTGTAATGGTGAATTTACTCCCGATTTTCACAAAATATCTCTGATGTGGCCGATAAGTGATAATTATTATTAATATTATTTTTTCATTCAACGCGTAAATGTATTACGGAGGAACACCCAAAATCTGAACCCAGTATTTATTATATTTATAGAGGTATTAAAGTTTTTAGAAGCAATGTGTACTAGTTGCACATCACCGGGAAGGAAGGGTTAAGATACCAAACTTTCCTGAAGATTGAAAAGTATATCTTTACTTTTAACGGAAACCGAACTCAGATTGTATTATTTTACTCAATTAGGCTTCTGTATTACTTTTTTAAACTATCCGTTAAATAAAACTTTATTCTAACGGGCTCAAACCCAGATTTTAATAATTGAATTACGATTTAGATGAAATGAAAAAAAATCTATAGCATCGTTAAGACAGTAAACTCTCCTCAAAAGTGTTAAAGAGAAATTTATGTATTGAATAACGTTTCCAATAAATAGATAAATTTTCTAGAGCACTGTTAAGAGAGTAAACTCTCCTCAAGGGTGTTAAATAGAACTAAGAGTATCTTTAACGGGAATCGAACCCAGTATGTATTGCTATATCAAATTATACTTCCGTTGAATAGATAAATTTGCTTGAGGAAGGATGTGAGGTGCTCTTATAACTTTAAGTTGCTGACGGGAGTAACACCTAATCTAACTACGAATATCTTGGAAAAGATAAAGTTTTTATGTACCTGACAACTATTCCAGGCACATAAATATTGACCTAATATTTAGACTGGCAATAATAAGAACTAACCGGCCAAACCTCTGTATCACGGGCATTCCCTTTTGAATAAGGCCTCGGATATTGATATCTTCAACATTTCCGAAAATCTTTTTAAAACATTTTGAACTTTCTTAGTAATGGGAGTTACTTGTTTTGGCTAAACAAATGTTTCTCGTTTACTCATTTTTATTTTCTTTCTGCTATAGACGAATATATTGTTTCTTTCTTTCTGGTTGCAGTGTGTAATTGAGTTTAACCTGTGTATGTAAACTTTATAAAATAAATATTTGAAGATCTAAAAAGGTTTATTTTTAGTTTGTATTTCCTTGGTAAGTTTACTGATATTTTCTTACCGAATATGTTTTTTTTTTAAATATGCAGATGCGGGAAAGTTATTTAGCTAATGGCCGCAGCCACCTGCTATCCGTACTCTTAATTTATAAATATTTAATTGTTCGAATCCCTAGTTAGTATGCCCGTGAAGAGAGTCTGCTCTCTAAACAGTGCTAATCAATTATTAATTTTATCATTATTAATATTAACGGGCTGAATTGCACTATTGCGTCATTCTAAGTCTACAATCAGTTACATCCCATCAGATAGCTGAACCGAACATTATTTACATAATATGTGTTCTGCGTGCGATGTAGATGTTCTAGCAAGCGCAGTCTAGTCAATTAAATAGTTTTAACTCTGCTGACACTAAAACCATGCCTATACATGTCATAAAGACTCTCACTTTATCTCCAGATGTCATTTTGTCAACGGTATCTAGAGAGTACATTCTACGAAGAACTTTTTTATTCCACTATTCAGATCTACTCGTATGATGAATACAAAAATACAGATCTTAAAGCATTTTATACAAACAATTTTCATATCCCTGGGAAGTAAACGAGACTTTATAAAAGAACTATAGTTAGGTGTTCGAATACAACACTGGGTTTTCAATTCGAATTCGGCAGAAGACCTTGCTTAACTAACTTAAACGTATGTTACCAACAAAACTGTCATGGGAGACAGAGAATCACAATTCAGCTCGTTTGTTAATAAGGCGCTTTGTCGTTGGCACTCTTAGAATGATCAATGAATGAATATGCGATTAAATTAAGGTACATTACGTCATGACAAGGATCCATAGTTATTTCTTCTTCTGATGCTGCGCCCGTATTCAGGCTTTGGCTAAAATTTAAACGATAGTTCAATGCCAAGGTCCGTCCAATTCAGAATATTACTCAGCATATTTTTTTGTCAAATTCGCTCTTCTTGTGAATTATATCTTTTTACCGATAGCTGGGTGAAATATTATAATGTTATCTCCAAAAGCACAAAAAACAAATAAAAGAAACGTTAAAACCAAATAATCGCAAATATCACCAAATACTAGGAAAGGATGCGAGAATATGATTTATGGAGAAACACATTACGTCATTGAAAAGATATGTAATATTTTTTTAAGTCGCTGTTTGAAGCAAGTCAACGAAGGTTACGACAACCGATAGCTGGTTCCAGAATTCGACAGCATGTATAGTAAAGGACGACGTGAAAAGGGAGGTGCGATGAACTGAAAATACCAAAAGGCAACCTCAGCTATAGAGTATCGCAAGTCCATGGTCGAAGAACGGCTGAACATTTTCAGCGAGATGTTGAGGGGTGATGAAACAATTTGTGTTCAGCCATCGCAATTGTTTGAAGGGGTCTTAAGCTTAAAATATAATATTTTAGAGTGAATATATTTAGAAACTCTCTGTCCTAGTGATGCATTCTCAAAAATATTTCGTGATCTTCTCCTGAGCCAGGATTTAATGAAACCCCCGTCCAATTAGATTACGATACCCTCATTGGTAGGAATATTTACAGGACGGAGCTCTGACAGATCACAACACGAATCTATTGACTCGAGAAGATGCGATAAATTCGTGGCTCATTCAGAACCCAACTGGAAAACTGCCTGAGTTCTCTCTTTCAAGAAAGGCATGGTACAGTTTCGGGGAATCTACTATATCTCTTTTGCCTATCCAAAAACTAACCATATTGTTAACAACAACTCAACACACGTACTGCTCGGAAGACTGACGAACTTTATACCCTTTTGTCGGGTGCAATGTACTAGTTGATGAGCTTAATACGACAGTCTCATTAGTTCTGTTCACATGGGTGATATATCGGCGCAATTGAGTTGCCGCGTCCATAGTTGGTATTTTTAGTATACTACTATAAATGCTTCTTATTATTGAATAATGACCGTAAATGAAAAGAGTATACGCCAGTGTCAAGTGATTTCCACTTAATAGAATCTCCTTAGTTCTGTTCACATGGGCAACATATCGGCATGCTTAAGTTGCCATGTTCATAGTTTGTATTTTGAGTATACTAAAAGCTCCTTCTTCTTGATGGCCGTAAACTCTATATATGAAAGAGTATACGCCAGTTCAAGTTATGTCCAATCAAACGATCTTGTTAATTCTGTTCACATGGGTGACGTATCGGCGCACTTGAATTGCCACGTTCATAATTTGTATTTTGAGTATCCTAAAAGCTTCTTCTTCTTGAATAATGACCATGAATTCAAATATATGAATGAGTATACGCCAGTGTCAACTGATTTCCACTTCATAGGATCTCGCTAATTTTGTTTACAAGGCGACGGACGTATCGGCGCACTTGAATTGCGGCGTCCGTAATTCAATTTTACAATTAAAATTTCATCAGGTGGATCGATCGTTTTTTCTCTTTCAATGCAAACACATAAAATAAAAATATCATCAATTATAATTAATTTATAAATCATGAAAAAACAGAGAAAAATTCAACACAAAAGTAAATTATACATGAAATCAAATTTTAACATGGAAAATAAACAAAAATGAATTTGGATAAATTCAAAAATGAACATAGATAAATTCAAATATGTTACACCCGTTAAACGTTGCCTTATGGTATATTTCTTCCGTACATCAAGGTAGGTGTTAGCATGTCACTATACACAAACATTTTAATGATAAAATTAAAATTTAACAAAAACCTACATACTTTCATACCATCACACCATTTCCCTGTCGGGTTGGCAGAGAGAACAGAGCGCCATACTTTCCTACCTTGATATACATCCTTCACCTCTTCTACACCCATACACCTTCTCATACAACTCCTACGATTTCTCTTACTTTTTACGTTTCCTTCTTTCGAAAATTCATTCACTTGATCCAACTTTTCTTGATCTTCCCCTACCCCGCCTTCCATTAACATTTGCAATTATTTTTGTTAGTTTTTCTTCATTCATTCGTTCTACGCGGTTAAACCATCTCAGAGTGATCTTCTTCATCTTACTCAATACACCAGGCTTAACATTTATCCCTATTTTCTTAATTCCGTATTCTGTCATAATTTTTCACCTTGCGCAGTGCACGCATTTCAACAGCATTTATTCGGCTACTTTCAGTGTTTTCCATGTTCACGTTACACTCCCACACACATACATAATTAAATAAATAATAGTAAAAAATGTCACTTAGGAACAGCAAACTTAAAAATTATTATAAAAGAATTAAACAACACAGAATAAAAAAACATTCATGTTATAAGAATTCAATATAATAATTCAAATTTCGCGCAAAAGAGTAAAAACGAAATACTACATCCGATTGCTTTTGGACGTCAGCGCCACCCAGTCAATATTAGTGACATTAGAATGTGGGAACCGACGTTTGGGCAATGGACAAAAATAACATTCCAGTAATCAACGTAGGGGTCAATGAATTTTCGGAAAATGTTGGCATTTAAAAGACTGTTCGTAATTCCTCGTATTAAGTTTTTTTTTTAATAATAATTTATGGCAATGAAATATAATCCTCATTCCAGCGATCGTAATTTTCTTTTATTACAAATAGCTCTTTCCATAAAATGACAAGCCCTCTCGGCGAGAAAAATAATCTCTACACAACTTTAAAAAAATTTTGTCCATCGTATCAGATAATCCCCTTCTGCTTCAATAACAACACTATCTAGTGAGGACACAGACGGTGTCTCAATAAAAACTAAAATCAACCACCCAACACAAAAAAGGATATTCAAAGCTCTAATGTCCAGCATCCTGTTCCACCGATAAACACTCCATCACTCTTCGAATTCAGTAGTAAAATACGTTATTGGTATAACATTTAAAAAACGATGTATAAATATTATTGCTTTAACTTCATGGGATTCTACTTTTACATTTTAAAAGAGAGTAATTTTAATTGTATAAATATTCGAATGAAACTTTAAAGTAATAAATGTGAAATAAATAAAATATTTCTTAGTTCTTTGATTTTTCCCATTTTACGTAAAAAATTAAAACTTGTTAAATTCGAAAATACTTAACATTAGTTTCCAATAACGATTCTTTGTTTACATAAGATATGCCGGAGCTAAAATATAAAGTACTGGACCAACCTGGATGCAGGCGTTTTCCTGTGTTCCTGGTGGAAAGCATAGTGATAATTATGAATGTTAACAGCTATTTTTCAATTTTAATATAGATTCTCAAACAACTATCAGTATTGATAAAGCACAGTTTGGTTCATTTTGAAATTTTTGTTAAAACAAAAAACCTACTTTAAATTAAACTACTAATTTTTAAATTAAACTACTAATTTTATTCACGGTGAACGATTTACGAAAATTATTTGAATTAAAACTCTACTAAACTTCCTAAATAAAAAACACACACAAAACATTACTAACTAAAAAAAATATGTAACATATTTGACAATTTGTTTTTTTAATGTGATTTATAATTGTTATATTTATAACTTCGCTTAAATCAACAAAACAAAACTTTGTTTATTTTATATATATTTCAATCCCATGATATAATATGTATAAAAATACAGTTTATGTAGCGCCGTTTAGAGGGCAAACCATCCTCAAGGTGGTTCCAAATCGAGACTTGAACCTATCGTATGCAAAAATGTTACACCGATTGAAAGCATATTTGTTCCATATAAAATGACTATACGTGTATGTTTCCATAATTATTTAAGAAAAGGTAAAATGTGGGCAATGTTTTTTGACGCATATTAACTTCTAATGGTCAAAATTGAATTTCAACATGCAACCTAATAATTCAACTTGACCGACATCAGAAAAAAAGGGCATGCTACGTTAACTTAAAGAATACCCGTGGTTGATCACTGTCAAATAGGAACCAAACTTTAAATAGCTAAATTTACAATGAGCGTATATATGCAAAAAGATCCAGCCCACTATGTATAATATTTTTTTGTTTATCAAAAATTTGGAATAACTTTACATTAGTCCTGGCTTTATATGAATATCGAGTCAGTACAATGGCGTTTTCATAATTTTTTATATTATTAATGTATATAAAGTTACAAAACAGCTGGGGTTTTTCTTAATTATTTGTGAAAAAGTAAAATGTGTGTTCGTATTTTTATATATTTACGCCCACATTATGTTTTGATACGTTCTGAATTCGTCTCAATAACATGGCAACATTATATAACATTGTTCACGAACATGCAAAAGTCCCGCGCTTTTAAGTTTCATTGTTATGTTTTGTGAGGTTATCCGTCATATTATCTGAGATGTTCTTGAGTACTAGTTAAAAAAACATTTATAAAGTCTATTTTTGCAGAAATGACATAAATTTTGTTAAAAAAATCTTATTTATGTTGTTGACTTCATCGTGTGTAATAAATTTCCATTAAATTTGTTTCAAGAGTTGTGAAAATGAAAGTTTCCAATTCATCAGCTGGTAAGGAATCTGGCACTTCACCAACGATGAAAAAGTTAAAACAGGCTCGTTTGCCGTTTAAAATTATCGCTTCTGATGAAGCTAAGAGTGTATCACCGCCATCCAAGAAAAGGAAATTATCAGAAGAACACGAAGAAGCTCCTAACAAAGTGGTTAAACAGACAGTTGAAGAAAAAAATGTCGAGACTATGGTAATAAGCGATGATGAAGAATCTAATAATAGTGAACCGGATAAGTCCAATGAA
The DNA here is from genome assembly GCA_949825065.1 of Odontocerum albicorne. Classification (NCBI taxonomy): domain Eukaryota; kingdom Metazoa; phylum Arthropoda; class Insecta; order Trichoptera; family Odontoceridae; genus Odontocerum; species Odontocerum albicorne. The sequence continues at coordinate 6,626,139 of OX463853.1, read as the reverse complement.
TCGAGGAACCTTAATCCTTATGTGTCATTAGTCGATGTTGCTTTAAAAAGAAAATTGAAGAAGAAAACAACACCACTTAAGAAAAAAACGAAAAAAGTGCACGTAAAAGAAACTGAGTGTCATAGTATTGCTGAAAATTACTCAAAAAATAGTGAATCCGAAACATCTTTGGTCAAGGAAGACAAGAAAGAAGCTGTGGAAACTGACATATTAGTTGAAGATAAGGAAGAGCAAGTGACAGTTGATAGAATAGAAAATAAAGAGAATATAGATGAAGTAGTGTATATTGATGAATCCTCGAACAATTCAGAGTTAAACGAACAAAATAATACTACTAATGAAAAGTCAATTTCTAAAATAATTGAAAAGTCGAAATTCAACTCAAAAGGTGAAGAAAATTGTTCTAAAAAAGATATTCCACATGAAGTTAGTGAAGGAATTAATGAAGTGGAAATTAATAAAGAAATTTCAAGTAGTAAGGATAATGCAGATGAAATCACTGCGAGTCCTAAGGACGAAATAAAAAATGTCGATAATAAATCAGAAAACAGTGATAGCGAATCTTCAGAAGGAGAAATTTCCGCAATAGAAGATGAAAAGGTATCAGGAGAGACTTCAGATGCGTCGAGTCATAAGTCGCCAGAGAGAAATAAAAATGAATCTGGGAAAGATTCTAAAACACCGAGGTCGAACAAAAAACAGATTATTTCAAACGAAGGGACAACAAGCTCGGCAGAAAAAAGTATTAAAAGTCCTCGAACTCCATTACTTGACAATAAACAGCTTACACCGAAACAGGTTAGTGATTTTTTGCTGGTACTGTAAACAATACATATTAACTATTAGCAGTAACACTCCATTAGCAGTTACAGTACCCGGCGGTAAGTAATACACATCGGGTTAAGAAGGAGACTGTCGGCCATACTCGGCTTTGTAGAGCGTGGTCTCTGTCATTCATACACGTGTTACGTCGCGTCGTCGTGCACCGGACTGTTAGCGCATCGTGCGACAGGCGATGCTCAACATATTTTTAAGTAAAAAGTAAACCGAACACAACAATTTTGATGTCTATCGAGATTACAAAAACTTCCCATGATCAATTTAGGGCAAAATGAGGTTTTGGACTAGCAAGATTCTTCAATTGATAAGGAAAAAAATGCACAATGTGTTGAGAGAAGGAAATTTGCAAAGATTTTGTCGCTTGACCCAGAAATATGATTGTGTCAACTCAAAAAATGATCGATAAATATTCCCAAATTCTTAACATATATTTTTTTTTAATTTTTTTTTTTATTTATTTCACCTGGCGAGTTTATTACCACGTGGCAATCTTCCAACCAACCAGAGATGTTTTAATGGACCTTAAGTGAAAACCAGACTGGAATTCCATTTTAAAAAATCTGGATTCCAGCGGGGATCGAACCCGCAACCTCCGGGTCGGCAGACAAGCGTCTTGCCACCAGGCCACGTAGGTCGTCATAACATATAGTATGTTATTAAGAAAGTGTAATTACATAACCATAATTTTTAATAGACGGAAGATTTGATTGATTACTCCTCGAAAGAAGATGACTCCCTAGATTAATAGTTTGTAATTTTATAGCATTAAAGTGCAATTCATTTTCCCATGATCACTATGTGATACCGCTAAGATCGCGATTCTTGAGATCAATGATTCATGAGATACTCTTTTGGGCAGAAACTAGTGTATACAGTGGTACCTCGGGTTACGAACTTAATTAGTTCTTTGATTCCGTTCGCGAGCCGAAAAGTTCGCAAACCGAAATTCATTTTCTTGGGAGCCATAATGAGGGTTAATTTAATGCAAAATATGTTTCATATATACTGTATATTATATATAATATATAAAAATATATGCCAGTAGCAACTATGATGATACAATTTCATATTTAATGATCCTGCGCCTTTTATCTCCATCATCTTCAAATCATCAATCTCTGGAACTCTAAGGCCGAGGCCACACCAAAATGCTTCGTTAGGTGCTAAGCTAGATTTTACGTGACTCATATATTAGGTGACTGGCCACACCAAAGTGCTACACACAAATTCATTTGACAGTTGGGAGCGGTTGAGTCAACATACAATGTCACCACTCTCAAAACTAACCAATTTCATTATAACTTACCATCTTGTTTACTTTCTGTGCAACTTCATTCCAAAGTGATTTTATTACAGGTACATTTTTCTATAATTTGTTCGATGGGTTCCACAAAGGCTCCCTTTTAAACACAGCTGTTATTAAAACTTCTGCCATCTTGTAAATTAACCAACACGTCTGTTCGCTAGGATATTCACTCGATGACTAATTGTCATGCAACATGGCGCAAAGCATGCAGTGTGGCCACTGCGATAGTATGCGGTACGTTGGTTCTCTAGGATATGTCACCTAACTCGCAACATAGCTCTAAGCATCAAGCGAGATTCCTTCCTGTGTGGCCGAGGCCTAAGGGCACAGTATTAATTGACTATTAATAAGAACGACCAAGTTGTGTTTGCTTAAATTTCCATACATTTTTAAGCATTGTTTGTTCATCTGCTTTGTTGGCATGACCAATCCAGAAGTTATAGAGACAATGTTGTCATTTTTTTTTATTACTTTCAGATTCAGAAAAAACTAGAATCATTGAAAAAGCAACAAGAACGAGAAAAAGAAAAGCAAGAGCGGGATAAAAAGAAACAAGAAGAAAAGGAAGAGCGAAACAGACAGAGGATAGAGAAGGAAGAACAGAAGAAGAAGGAGCGAGAGGAAAAAGAGGAGCAGAAAAAGAAAGAGCGGGAAGAAAAGGAAAAGCAAAAAGAATTAGAGAAAAGTTAGTGAAATGTTATCAATATTTTGTATATCATCATTTTTGTGTCTAAATGTGTGTAAAATATTTACTACAGTTAAAATATATTATTTATAGTTAAGGCATTACCATAATGGAAGTTTAGACATTGTAATTTGTTTTATCCAACACTGTTTATTCTACTTTATGTAACGGTATAACCCTACCGATTTCAAGGTTTTCACCTCATCACCAGGGGAGCACAAACAAGACTGAATTCTGTTCGAACTGGTACTTACATACACACTTTTAACGGTAAAGATTCGGGTTGGGGATTGTGGGTGGATGGAGGGAGGAGACAACTTCAGCAAGCAGCAGCAAGATTCTGGGAATATATGTGTTTGTCAGATGTTCACCCCGATGCGCTGACTTAGAAATTTCTAGGGTCTCTAATCTGTCCAATTTATTTCCATTACTACTGATATGAAAGAATTTGGCATCATCGATAGAAAATGTATGATTTTCAAGGTGACAATGGTTAGCCATTTCAGAATAGATTAGAGGATTTGTTAAGGTGGATTTGTGTTCACGAAATCTCTTTTCAAATGATCTTCCTGTCTTTCCTATATAGAAATTATCACAGTCAGCACGTAAAAATTTATACACACCACTGTTGCTAAGTATTCCATTTTTTCCTTTCCCGTTAAATAAGAGTTTCCAGAGATTAAAATTAGTGTGAAAAGCTAGCTTTATGTGACTTGGATTTTTTGGTTATTTCGTATATGTTTTTTATAAATAGGACTGCTCCATTTAAAGGTATGCTTATAGGTGTTGTTAAATATCAGTATTTCATTGTATTTTTATTTTTGTGTTTTATCGAATAATATTTCATTGTATTTTTTATTGCAGAGGAAAAAGAAGAAAAAGAGGAGGCAAAGCGGAAAGAAAAGGAAGAAAAAGAGCTTCAGAAAAAACGTGAGAAAGAGGTCAAGGAAGAGGAGAGGAAAAAAAAAGAACTAGAAAAAGAGGAAGAGAAGAGAAAAAAAGAATTAGAAAAAGAAGAGGCTGAAATAAAGAAGAAAAAGGCTGCTGCTGCATTCGTTAATTTTTTTGTTCCCAAAGCATCAGGATCTAAAGATACAAAAGAACAACAAGAAGATATCATCAAGCATGAATTTTTGTCCAATTTCACCAAGAAATCTGATATGAGATTGGCTCCGCTCAACAGAAACCCTATGGATGAAGCCAGACGAAATATGTTGGATGAACATCTTGAAAAACAAGAGTTGGAAAAGAACGAACTGTTAATCGCAAATGTCACGTCAAAAGATTATGAAATTAAAACTAATGGTAAAACTTGGCCTTCGGAAGAAATGGACAATGATGTCATGATTGTAGGTTAGTTGGTAAATTACTTATCGCATAAAAAGGACTTCCTTCCCTTACTTTCATGGACATTGCCCCTGATTGTCTGTCTTTCGAACATGTTGGCTTCCTCTGCCCTGATAGACTGCTGATGATTATATATGCAGCTGTCTATATTGCCCTCATAAGCAAAAATGCAGCTAATGGCAAAAGTTAAGTTTTGAGAAAACTGTACTTTCATGTTTTTCATTGCTGCTTAAAAATGTCGTGATTCATAAACAAAAAAGCAGTAAAATGTGATTCATTAGCAAAAACGCAGCAAACTCATAGGCACTTGCTGTCTTTTTGCTTATGAATCACATTTTACTGCTTTTTTACTTAGAAAAACCTAGCATTTTGTAAAATTAAAGAAGACATTATGTCGATTTTTGTATTGAAATAAATGGTTTTCTGTATGTTTTTTATGGATTATGGTTCAGAATTTGATATGGAATATTGCCTCATACTTAGTTAAATTTCAGATTTTTCCCGTTAGCTGCATTTTTGCTTATGAGGGCAGTATAGCTCAGCTGAGTTTTTAGAGGCCAACATTACCTGGGAGTAGATAAGGCTGCTTATAGGTGACTAGGCTAGATGGAGGTAGCTTACGGTCTCGATTTAAACGGTTATAAGAGCAGCAGTATGCAAAGTCCGTGAATCATTAAAAATTTTGATTCATCTTATTAACACATTCAGTCTTCTTCTCCCTGGCTCCATCCCAACTCACTGTCTGCAAAGACTGTTGGGGTCAGCTCTCTTTGTTCTCAGGTTGTATGCTCTTCTGTCCCGGACTACGTCCCCCAGGTCGTGCCTCTGCATCAGGTTATCTTTTTGCACCACCCATGAATCCTTTGGTCTTCCTCTGGTTGTTATTCGAGGAAGATCCATGGAGATTGCTTATTAATTAACACATTCAGTGTTGAAAATTATTTCATATAAATTTTCGCAGGCTATTCAAAGTGCCCATCACCATTGTATATTAAATTTCTTAGGATTTTATAATAAACTAGTGAGTCCGGAGTGGCCTAACGGTACTGATAGGGTTTGTAAGAGTATATGAGAAAGAATTATATCTGCTCTCACTTTTTTACTATAATTTATAAATCATATATTATCAATGTTTTTAGATAGCAAATAAGTTCAATCTCTTTTGTATATTGTACCAAGAAAAATTACGACAATGTTTGGTGGAGTTTAACATTTTTAAGTCTAAGTATCTGCTCAGAGTGCATAAAGTCATTGTCTATGTCTCTATACTACTGGATGACTAAAATAAAACTTAAAACATTTTGTTTTTCAATAACATTTATTTTGAACTGATGCACAAAGTTTTAAAAATGAAGCCTTTAAAATCCATAAAAAGTAAATTTAGATCAAATATAAGTTTAATTTAAATATACAATATCAATTCAATGGGAACACGTAATTTTGAAAAATAATGTTGGATGTCTATCAATTGTTATTTTGACTACTCTAAAATCTCATTTTAAGAAAATAAGCCATTTTTATTATTGAAAAGTGCACGTACAGTTGAGGCATTGTTGCAAGATGCATTTTGTTGCACTAGTGATATTTATTATGATGACAGCAATAACAATGGCATTGACTCGACAGTTCTGTCTTACTAGTGACAATGACGAGTGTTTTTACAAATTTTCTAGTAATATTTATGTATAACACATATTTGTTTATTTATATTAAAAGTTTGGAATGTTTTACGAAATTTAAAATAAAATCTTAAAAAGTTAAATTCCATTTCACGAGAAAATTTCTGACTAAATTAAGTATGCGTATTATATATTGTTTATAGTTAAGGCATTAACATTGTGGAGGTTTAAAGACATTGTAATTTGTTTTATCAAACACTGTTTATTCCACTTTTTGTAACGGTTTAACCCTACGGGTTTCAAGACTTTCACCTCATCTTCAGGGGAGCACAAACAAGACTAATGATGAGGTGAAAGCCTTGAAACCGGTAGGGCTATACCGTTACAAAAAGTGGAATAAACAGTGTTTGATAAAACAAATTATAATATGCGTATTATGATTTAACAGTACATTTCTTCCTAAACTCCATTTCAAAATTGAAAATATCAGTATATATATGCATGTATTTTAAAATGACTTAATATTTCAGAGGATGAGTTGCCAATTGATAGTTTGGATATTGTACCGGAAGACAGCCACAAGCAAAAGATGCGAGCCAAGCTGTTGAGTTTCTCCGAGAACCAGAGACCTCCGTATTGGGGTACATGGCGCAAAAAAAGCACTCAAATTACTGGACGTAGACCTTTTGGAATGGATCGGGTAATGACATTTAAATTATCATTAATCAGATTTGGTTATAATAATTAATCATATAAACCCCCAGCAAGGCACGAATACAACCTTATCAATTTACATACATTCTTGATTTTTCAAGTATAGTCACGATATTATTCCACATATTTTGTTTTAACTGGGCTTTTCTATAGTCTTTGCTCTCCACATTATATAAAGTTTCATTATTTCTTACAAAATCAATCAATATTTCGTCATTTTCGCTGGTTCAAATTACGTTTGCACTCATTTTTTATTTTAAAACGGTGTCCGCTACACGGGAAAAAACGTTCCACGACTGTTTGCTCCGCTATGACGGCCGTCATGCAAATGGCAGCATCGCTATTTGACGTTACGCTCACAACCAACGCTCTCTAGGAAATCAACGCCATTGGTTTGCATAGACAATGTTTTGTTACGGCCGCTACATAACGGAACCGCTTTCTTAGGAAACCCTAGCTTAATAACATTAATTTTAGGTTAGTTCTACACCGTCTTGATGCAGTTATTAGGTTAATTGATTTTAGATTAGTTCTACACTGTCTCAATATTCACAAGGATGAAACCAAGAAATTCGGAACATTTACTGATGAATCCGTATTTCAAATACTTCCGCTTTATTTAACATTCCTCTTCACGGTCTATGTCTCAACAGTATAAAATAGAATTAACAATATATAGAATGCTTTGCTGAAGTTTAAGATTCAAGTTATCGTTACAGAAAAAAGATCTCAAACATAAATTCGGCATCTAACTTCTCTATTTGGGTCAAAGTCACGAATAATGAGGCTTGATATAGTATTGGGTGTTAACATAAGTTGTGTCCGTTTTTTTCCAAATGAAGAGAACAAGAGGACACAACAAAAAAAATGACAACAAATTAGTCAATAATGTATTCTCCTTCATTATTTTACAACAAATTAGTCAATAATGTATTCTACTTCATTATTTACAACTTCTTGCCAACGTTCTACAAGTTTTTCAATGCCTGTGCGATAAAAACCTTCCAGTCTTGACTCAAGGAATTCGTCCAACCATCTCCGCAATTATCGTCTTTGAAACGCAAAAACCATCGACGAGCTGTCCTTTCATTCATAGCATCTTCACCATACACTTCGCAAATATCGCGAGCAGCTTTATTCCCTCGATTGAACGCGAACAGAAGGAGGTGTCAAAAATGCTCACTTTCGTCTACTTGACATTCCATTTTGAACGCTTGTAATCAAATAAAAATAATATATGTAACGTAAAAGCAAACACAATATCTTGTAGAGCAGAAAATTTCTTTCGAATATACCTTTACCATTTTGTTTTACTTTTGGTGCTCATTTTTAAATTTGGAAAAAAATGGACACAACACCTAATATTTTGTTGTGATCGACATATTCTAGTTTCTTTTACATCATTTGAATCCATCTATCTACATTTCCATTTTTAAATAATTGTGCATATATTTCCAGACCATCCTAGACTACAGCTGTGACTCCGATGAGGAATGGGAAGAAGAGGAGCCGGGAGAGAGTGTCGGAGGCAGTGTGGCGGGCAGTGATGATGAGGAAGGAGACAATGACTATGATGTGGACAATGAGTTCATGGTCCCTCATGGCTATCTTAGTGAGGAGGTGAGTGGTTCATTATTTGCTCATGGAAGATTTTTCAGTTGTTTCAGATTCATCCGAGTTATTTAATATAATACATACCATCAAGCTATCTCCCTATGGCAATCTTTTCCAACCAATTATACAAAGTTTTACATACAGGTTTTACAAAGTTTTGAGCGAAAGGTGGAAGATTTACATTATTTTATTTCACTACTTATATTTAACACATTCAATGCGATCAAATTATTAAGGTAATTCACGTGTGGCTGAAAAAAATCACTTGACGTACACGTGTTCCGCTCGAAGTATATTTGAACACTGGTGAATATTTGTGTGTGCTAATACTAATAAACTAAACATCCATGCGTTGCTACGAATTGAGTATGTGTATACAATTTCAACGCACTAGGAGCAGTAATAGTATCTATGATTTGCATACGAAAACGCGTCAGGCACGTTGTTAGCACCCGACGATTGCGAAGAAGAATGCACTAGGCGTGTTGTTAGCATTGAACGTGTTAAAAACATACAAGTAGTGAGTGTTTCATTAATTACAAAGAAAAATAATCCTAAAATAAAAATAATTTATTACAATTAGAATAAAACTAAATAAAAAGGTATTAACACGAAATAAAAACTCCAACACCAAAAATATAAATTTAACAAGGCCATCAATGGTCAAGAAAAAGAAAGGGAGATTAAAAAAAGATTACGCGAACCAGAATAAAAATACGAAGATAAAAAAAAAAGATTATGTAAAATCAGAATGAAGCACGTCAATGATTGTGCATGTCTTATATTTTGGGTATCAATAAGAACCGAGAATTGCTTTAGACTGTGAAGATTCGTTAGTAGTTGCAGTGTCTCGGTTACGTAATGAGGGGCACAATGCACATTATTACACAACTGATCATCTAGCAAAATAATAAATGGCGAAGGAGACAGACGACGATGCTGCATGTCTTGATTTAAGAACTTGTGAGATTGCCATGATGGTGATCAACCTCCGATAGGAGATAGCATCTCGAAAAGAAGAACATTGAGCCTCATATTGAATATGATTTTAAGTAGTATCCAGTTTTATTGATTACTTTTTATTTTGTTTGTTAATTGTATTTTATTTGCTATTCCAGGAAGCAATGGGCGAAGAAGATGATCAAGTACTATCTCCAGAGAGTCAGAAAGCTAAGCTGAAGATCATGCAGTGTGAGTTTGAGAACGAAATGAAAAAGAATACAGAGAAACTGCATCCACGTCTGATAGGAATCATTTGGCAACATTTGGATGGAAATAAGCCGGATTCTTGCAAGGAATCCGTTTGGAACTTTCTTTGTAACAGGAAGATACTTGCTCAAGAAGAACAAATATTCATTCAGCCAACTACGTTAGTCAACGAATGTGAACCTGAAGATGTAAAAAATGAAAAACCCGCCAAAAAATCTAGAAAAATTACAGATGCAATGATACCAGACTTGATAAGACTCGTACATGGAAACACTAATGGCAGAGGATTCCTTGCTCATGAATTCCAAATTTTTATTTCGAAATCTGCAAAATCAGAAGACTCTGAACAAAAGAAAGAAAATACTTACAAATCTTCCGAAATTTCAAAGATGAGTGTTGCAAAGAAGATAAAAGAAATATCTACATGGATGTCTTGCCCTGAAGAAGGTGTTATGTGCAGAAAGAGATGTTGGTTTGTGACTAAAGATATACGAGAAAAGTATAATGTGGATATAGAATTGCCAAATAAATGGACGTACGCTTTGACGCCCAAAAGGCAATTCGAAAAAAAGAAAGAAGAAAACAAAACTCCACAACAGACTAAAACAAATCCAGAACAGAACAAGAGTGAAAAGAAAGAACCGGTCAATGAAAGAAAGGAAGGAACTATAGCTAAATTTACAAAGATCATGACTCAAGAGGAAAAAGAGAAGCAGTTTATTATTTCAAATCCAGTCCCTTCAACTTCTAGTGATGATAATGCTAGTAAGAAAGTGGATCCTGCAACTGACAAAAACTCAGCACCTAATGTTAAAAAACGAGTACCATTACTCTTTTCGGGACCCATTGGAAAATCATTGCCCAGTTCAAGTAACGATTATAAAACAGATGATACTAAACAGATAGATAAAAGTACTAAACAAGATCAAGAAAAAATAGACCAGAATAATAGTCCTACAAAACTTAAATCAAATCAAAGTAATCTGAAATCAGAAAGTAAAGCAGTTCAAGAAAGTAGTAAAGGAAAATCAGACGGAACAAAAAAGAGAGTGCCGATTCTCATATCAGTACCAAAAGAGCAAGAGATACCCAAATCCATTAAGACAAATCTATTGACACAGTTTATTAAGACAATACACAACGATAATGCGAAGAAAGACGAACAAAAAAAAGCAAAGAATGTATCAACACCTATGGAAACGGATGATTGTGTAGTTTTGAGTGATTAGTTAACGTTGTAACTTCTATGTTTAAAAATAAGACATTCTATTATTGTAATTGAAAAAAAAAACTCATATCATTTACAAATATTTATATTTCAGTATTTGGATGAGAAAATAGATAGTGAATGTGTACATAGTTATCACATCATTATATTTGAATTTAAGTTAGACTGTTTTTTGAAGTGAAAAATTTCAAATTGCAATGATGCTTTTGTTTTTCATTCTGCAATTTTTTTTATATATATATGTCGTATTTAAGTTTATAAAAGTGCTTATATATTGCTCTATTGTAAGGATTCGTTAAGATATATTAAATATATTGATATTTGATTCAAGATCTTTAGTTTACAGTCAAGACCTGATGAACATATTAATGCCAACTTTGATGGATTGTGTTAGAATTGTGGACATTGGAAATTAATGAAAGGAACTGAGTAAATACAGTGAAAATGCGAGCACTGGGAAAAATATGTGGTGTTGATAGAATAAAAAATGTAATTATTAAAGATGAATGTGAGCTAAAAATTGATGTGTTCGTAAGGTGAAAAAGAGCATGTTGAGGGGGTTTGGACATGTTGAACGAATAAGTGATGAAATAATGTCGAAATAAATTTATAATGCAAGCATTAATGGCAGAGGATGACCAAGAAAAATATAATTGGACCAAGTAAATTAAATTTTAAAAGAAGGATAGGTAAGGAGGCGAAAGAAGTATTCTTTGATAGAAAAGGTTTGCACTCTGTTCTCTCTATCTACTCCAACAAGGAAATGACATAATTGTATCTCGTGTTTGTTTATTATTTTAAGATTGCAGACTGGAGTTTATTTTATAAATAGGTTATAGATTTCTTTTTAATTTAATATTTTTAAATCCTATCTATATTAAAATCATGGAATCTCTTTGCCAAATATCTGTTGACTTTCTGTAAAGTCTTTCTATCTCATATCGAAAACAAACACTGGTAAAAACTTATATCAAATATGATAAAAATTTAATCAAACAATTATAAAAACTGAAATCAAACACTGATAAAAATAACTTTATTTTTTAATATAATACATTCAGTGCTCTAATTGTTCATTGTCATTTTATTCCGAATTTCTTTAGATGGATTCAAAAACAAATATGTCCAGAGAAGCCCAACAGTGGTGATGGGGTTGTAAGGGTGTATGACAATGAATTATTTCAACTCTTATCTTTTTACAGTTTTTTAAGAATTTTAAACATGGACAAACTTTTTAACACCACTGATTTTGAAAGAAATTATTCAACAGTCAAAGTGTAAAGCAAATGGCATCTTCTTGAGGTGCCATCTCCTATCAGAGGTTGGCTCCCAGCATGCCAATCTTTATCATATTGACTGCAGCCTGGAAAACTTAGTAAAATTGCACCCGAACCAATCCCACAAGTTCTTAAGTCAAAAGAAACGGCGTCATCCTCTGCCTGATGAACTATTTATGTTTCCCTAGATGGTCCTATGTAATAATGGACTGAGAACTTTTTAAAACTGTAAAGATACCGCAACTTACAAATCTTCAATTTTTAGCAGTTCTCAGTCCTTGTACATATGGGCAGAGTCATGTTTGCTAACAGGCAAACCTAGGCATTTGCCTAGGAGCACCCATAGATTCTTAACCCTGAGAGATCGGCGCACTGCTATAGCAGTGGAAGAAATTTGTTCTACCCCTGTATTAAAAAATGAATATCATTCATTTAGAATACAAGGGTACATATTCTAAAATATATTTATGTTGTAAAAATATTTGTTTTTTGTTTTTTTGTTGTTTAAAATAAATATTTATCACGAATGTCCGAATCGTAAATATATCTCAGCACTAGATAGACAATTATATTTTTTTCTCATAGCGCTCTCAGGGTTAAAGAAGTTATAAAAATTATTATAAAATAAAAAAAAATTTAATCTGTATGCCACCACTGCTAGATGGGTCAATACAAGATGTAATATACGAGTATCAGGTCTGTAAATATGAAACTGGAATTTGCTCATAGATGGCTCTAGTTGTCAATGTAGTGACTCAAACCGCGTCATTGGCGGCTTTTTCTTGTGTTTACATTTGTCAAAGACTTTTAACTCACAACAATACAAGTTTAATAACATATGTTTTCATAGTGTTGAACATGTCTGTTTTTGTGCCTGAAAACTAAGATTTGCGGACAGCATTGATTTTCTGTTACCATTTGAAGAAAACTGCTGCAGAATCGCATCGAATGCTTGTCGAAGCTTACGGTGAGCATGCTCTTGGTAAATCACAGTGCTTTGAGTGGTTTAAAAAAATCAAAAGTGGCGATTTTGACGTGAGAAATGAAGAATGTGGGAGACCATCGAGAAAGTTTGAAGACACCGAATTGCAAGCATTGTTGGATGAGGATGACGCTCAAACGCAACAACAACTCGCAGATCAATTAAATGTGACACGAGAAGTCGTCTTCATACGTTTGCAAGCCATGGAAAAGATCCAGAAGGTGGGAAAATGGGGTCCACATGAACTGAATGAAAGACAGCAGGAAAACCGAAAAACCACTTGCGAAATACTGCTCGCCAGGTACAAAAGAAAATCATTTCTCCATCGAATTGTGACTGGCGATGAAAAATGGATATATTTCGAGAATCTTAAGCATAAAAGATCATGGGTAACTCCAAGCAAACCAGCGACATCGACTGCAAGGCCAAATCGCTATGGATGGAAGACAATGCTCTGTGTTTGGTGGGATCAGAAGGGTGTTATCTATTTTGAGCTGCTAAAACCTGGCGAAACTGTTAATACTGAACGCTACCGACAACAAATGATGGATTTGAACCAAGAATTGCGTGAAAAACGACCAGAATATCAAAAGAGGCAACACAAAGTTATTTTGCTTCATGGTAATGCACCATCGCACACAGCAAAACCGGTCAAAGAAACGATTGAGACGTTTAGTTGACAAATACTTTTGCATGCGGCTTACTCACCAGACTTGGCTCCATCCGATTACTACTTATTTGCATCGATGGGACACGCACTTGCTGAGCAGCGCTTCACTTCTTACGAAAATGTATGAAAATGGCTCGATGATTGGTTTGCCTCAAAAGAGCAAGTTTTTTTGGCGTGGCATCCACAAATTCCCAGAGATGGGAAACATGTGTAGCTAGCGATTGGCAACACTTTGAATAAAATATTTTTTACCATTTTCATACAATAAATGTGTATTTTGTATAAAAAAATCCGGTTTCATATTTACAGACCTGATATGTACATGAATCAGTGCATGAGTGTGTAATGTTCACCTGCAAACCATGACCTAGGCAGTGAATGTGAATGACATCGTAGATGCATTTGCTAAGTAAACTGTGGTGCAAAGTACATCATTATCCATATTTATGATCAGAAACAGAAAGGATTAGCATTTTTTATACTTCAGAAAGTCTAGGATGAACCGTGCGACGTTTGTCACAAAAGGATGGGGTAAAATCGTTTTTTTTTACAGATCGAATAGTTTTTTTACAAATCGAACAATTGTTTTTCTCTAAACTGACGTTTTAATTCCTAATTTTCATTAAACTGACTTTCTAATGTATTGTAGGATTTGTATGTATCTTGAAATAGACCAAGATCCACTATGAATTAATACTAATTACGAACATTTAATTAAAATCGATTTTCGAAATCGATTTTTGAAAATCCAGTTATCGAATACCTCATCCCTAGCCAATGCAGACTAACGTAGTGACTTGTGACAAACGTCACCAAATATTATTTGATTTTAACAAACTGCCACATTTTTGCTAATTTGTGACAAGATGTATTAATTTGTCATTATTGTTAGTTTTATGTAATGTATTTACCTAAATAACTTGCTATTTATTATAATCGAGGCTTATATTAGGTCCTTACATATGAAATTGGCGTTTTGTTTGGGAGGAACATAAAGTTGATTTTTTTTTAATATAATATATTTATTTAATCAAAGTATGTACCATTGCTATCTATGCACTTTTGCCATCTCATAGGTAGTTCATCGATCCCTTTACTAAAAAAACCATTCGGACGGGAATCAATAAAATCTTTGAAGTCGGTTTGGACTGCCCCATCGGAATTGAATTTTTTCCCTTGCAAGAAGTTATCCAAATTTCGAAAAAAATAGTAATCTGTTGGGGCAAGGTCCGGAGAGTACGGTGGATGTCTTAGACATTCCAATTGAAGCTCTTCTAATTTGGTAGCCGTCTGTTGTGCAGTGTGTGGTCTAGCGTTATCATGAAGCAGCAGTGGCCTAGAGCGATTAACCAGCCTCGGTTGTTTAGCAGCTAGCTTTTCCATCATGGTTTGCAGTTGCTGACAATAGACATCTGCCGTAATCGTCTGGCCAGATTTAAAAAAGCTGTAGTGAACGACACCAGCACTAGTCCACCAAACGCTCACAAGTAACTTTTTTGGAGTCAATTTTCGCTTGGGGCATGGTTTGGCTGGTTCGGCAGGGTTCAGCCATTGCGATGAGCGCTTCCGATTATCATACAGGATCCACTTTTCATTACAGGTAATGATTCGATTCAAAATCCCTTCATTATTGTGCCGGTTGAGTAATGCAACGCAGCAGTCAACGCGCGTTTGTTGATTTGCTTCACTCAATTCGTGAGGTACCCACCTTTCAAGCTTTTTCACCTTCCCAATTTGCTTCAAGTGGATTAAAACAGTTTTATCACTAGCACCGCAGCCTGCAGCTAACTCGGACGTGGTTTGCGATGGATCCGCTTCCACAATAGCCTTCAATTCTTCATTATCAACTTTGGTCTCCGGCCGTCCACGGGGCTTGTTTTGCAGGTCGAAATTTCCAGAACGAAAACGTTGGAACCAAAAACGCACTGCGTTTTATTTTGCGGCACCGTCGCCATACACATCATTAATCCTTCGAGCCGTTTCTGCAGCACTGGTGCCACGGTGGAACTCGTACTCGTAAATAACGCGATATTTCAAGTTTTCCATTTTGTAAACTGAGTGACGCAAAGAAAAAAAACAATTGAGGAAAAAACAAATGAATTATAATTTTCGAAACACAAATACTTGAGTAAATAGCTGTATAAATTTGAATTTGAAATTCCTAACCAAAGAGAAGATATTTGAGATCAAAGTTGCCAGTACGGCAAAACGCCAATTTCATATGTAAGGACCTAATATTAAAGTTGATAAAATATTTAAAATTACTGAACATCGTTACAAGGTTGTGTTGGGGCAAATTTGTGAGCTGTCATACGATTCATCCTAGATTTTCCGAACCTTAATTACATATTGCTGGAGGAACAGGGGGGGGGGGGGTCCTGGGACTTGAGGGTGTATGTAGATTCACATTTAGTAGACATATTCTTGCAAATCTTAGTTATATCAGGCATTGAATTAGTATGAAGAACGCAAGAAATTATGATGTTTAACATATTAGGTGTTTTAATTTAGCGTCTCATAATTTTTCATATGTTATCACTAGGGCCTGAATTCATAGTTGAATCTAAATTTCTAACCTTAAAATTTCACGATGTGTATTCAGAGTTAAACCTCATATTCTCCAAACTTTTAAAGGGGATAATTAAACCATGTGATTCCCATATTTAAGGAATTATGACAAATTTATACGAAACTTTAAATAGTAATTTCTTCAAAACAAAAGATAGTTAAGATTTAGTATTAAGGTCAGACTACAAATTCGGGCCTAGCACTTTTTTATTACTTGCTTTTATTACTTACTTGCTTTGTAGTGGCTCAGAATAATAAGTAATCTTTCTTTGCTGGGACTTAAAATTAACAAGCTTTGTGTCCTATCGCTTTTTTCATCTCGATACACTTATCATGGTCCTGTGCTATGTCTCAAACTCGGCACACTGTCTCCATCCCTCACGGGCCTGGGCCATGCTGAATGCAGGCTTCAAGAAGATCCTGTTAACTCTTTTATTGGATCTGTCGAAATATTAATATATAAATTTATAGATATTGTTTTTTCCAAAACAAAGAAATTAATCATATTAAACTTGAAAAACTCCAATATGAAAAGGAATTTTCAAGTGTATAAATGATTTCTGATTTGTAAATGTCGAAAAAAAAATTGACAAACCCCCATACTAAACGTAAAATATATGTAATAATGTATTTGAAAATATGTAACAAGTTATTTATCATGGAAATGGAAATTAAATTGAACGAAAAATAAAAAATGGCTATATGTTATCCTAGGTAAGGGTGAACAAATTTGAACATTTTACAGTTTTGTTACATAAAATACGCCTGATGTGTGAATTTTGAAATATTTTGTACGACAATAAGTCAGTACATAATATTTTGAGCATATAGACTCGAATCAGACAGTTTTAAAATCTGCTAAAATGATAGTCCACATCTGATTTCTTGTATCGACTTTGATATATTGAACTGAAATGTGGATGTGGAAAAATACTGAATGGAACCGAATAAATGCTGTGGAAATTCATGCAGAATACACGGGGTGACAATGTATGACAGAATATGGAATGAAGTAATTAGGGCGGCTCAATGTGAACTTAAAGCTGGTGTATTAAGTAAGATGGAAAAGAGCTTTCTGAGATGGTTTGGGTGTGTAGAATAAATGAATGAAGAAAGACTATCAAAAAAATATACAGTGCAAATGTAAGTAGAAGATGTGGCAGAGGAAGACTAAGGTAAGTATGGTTGGATCAAGTGAGCGATATTTTGAAAGGAAATGTAAAAAGTCAAAGCCTTATGAGTAGTAATGTGTAATGATGTAGAGCAGGGGTCTCCAAACTACGGCCCGCGGCCCAACATCGGCCCGGTATCCGGCCCGTCATAGTTTATTTTGATTACATTGTAAAATTTACAATGTAAGTAAATCATACAAAATAATAATCAGATGTTTTTATTTAATGACCAATTAAGAAACAATAACTGACGTACATAAATAATAACTGACATACTCCGTAGGCTTTTAGGAACGGGTTGTTCCTTAACGAAGAGATGAGGATGATCGTTTGGTTTAATAAAACTCGTTTCTCCGCTAATGGTGAGTTCAATGACCGGCAGGGTGACCCTTGCCCAATACTTGTCTCGCATTGTAAGGAATGCGACTTCAATGACCGGGCAGTCCAAGGGTCGCCTCGATGGGTTCAGTGACCGCACGGATAGTCGCTACAGCCTGGTGGTAAGACACTTGTCTGCCGATCTGGAGGTTGCGGGTTCGATCCCCGCTGGAACCCAGATTTTTTTAAATAGGATTCCAGTCTGGTTAACACTTAAGGCCTATAAAAAAAAACATCTTTCTGGTTGGTTGGAAGAGATTGCCACATAATAAACTTGCCAGGTAAAAATAAAAAAAACAATGTAATTGAACATTTTAGCTGTAATTAATGATATGAGATTTATCCTAAAAATTTACAATAAGTGACATACATAGGTAATTCACATAATGAAATTAAACAATATTTATTTTTTTATTATTATTACACATGACAAGAAATATACACAATTTGAGAAAAAACAACAGGTAATTTGATTTGGACATATAATTTTAATGGATCTGGGTTTGTTGCCTTTCAATTGTCGTATCCCCAGTAAACTAGGCTTTTGCCTGTATCTCACTGAGGATATTTAGCATGAAAAATATAATATAATTATGATTAATGAGATTTATGTAGCTGTAACTTTCCACTGACAATTGTTTGCAGTTGTGGGTCAAATTTACTAGTGGAAATTATCAGTAGCGACTTCAAATACTACAAGATGGTGTTGTATACTTGTCCTGCGCTTAACTTCTCTACTCTCTGCAAGATGTTACTACTATACATTTAGAACGGTCGAAAGTAGTCGTAACACACAGCACGCGCATCGGCTATCTCCGCCGCAATGAAATGTCCTTGATACTTGCCCGTAAGTACCAACCAAAATTGTTAACGGAGCGGAGTCCACCCTGCACCATAGATATCTCACTCGCCGGCTAGTCCCAATATGAAAATTTGTGCGTAATTCAAAACTACAGTATGTTGGTATGATGAACTAGCTAGGTCTTGGCCCTTGGGACTTAGTGGAGGAGTCAGTGTGACCCCTAGGCTAAAAAGTTTGGAGACTCCTGATGTAGAGGAAGTGAAGGACATGTTTTGCGATAGGAAAGTCTGACACTGTCCTCTTCCTACCCCGACAGTGAAACAGCGTGATGGTATGTGTGTATATTTAGAGAAAATAAAATCCAGGTAACACTGTATTTTTACTTTTATAAAACTGAATGCATAATTCTCTAAAGTTCAATAAGAGAATAAAAACATATTTATTAGCAGAATATTTCTAACTATGTACAAGTATAATGAAATTAATATGTACAACCCATCTCTTGTGGCAAAACTATTTTCGATACCTGTATATAATATAATTTCTCATTACAAAATACTTTTAATCATCATATCGTCGTAACTGCAATAGGTTGTATGTCAAAAAATTTCAGATCGATGAGCAAATGGTTGTATGTCAACATAACTTACAAAAAATACAACTTACAATAAAAAAAACTAACGGTAGTGATAATCCGGAGTACAATCAATAATAATATTATTTAATTTATAAAAGCAGCCGAGAAGATGGGGGCAAATGGGAATTTCTTTTGTCTCCCTGTAAAGTTTGATATATTTGACATCTGACCTATTGCAGTTACCACAATGACATTATTTAGGGTCAAAGTTAATAAACGGAATGGATGTTTTCGTTTTAATGAGGTTTTTAAGATAATTATATTTTTGTGTAAATTGTTTAATCATAGTATATAAATTTAGTCT
This sequence comes from Odontocerum albicorne, assembly GCA_949825065.1. Lineage (NCBI taxonomy): Eukaryota > Metazoa > Arthropoda > Insecta > Trichoptera > Odontoceridae > Odontocerum > Odontocerum albicorne. Next base: position 6,606,787 of record OX463853.1, on the reverse strand, counting down.
TGTAGTAGCAGTGTATTTAATTTTTTAAAATAAAACAGAAAAAAAATTACATATTCATTTTTCTTTATGTTGGCAAAGATAACCCTCAGATTACACACAATCGACTGTTCCAAGTTATACAAAGATCTGTTCTCTCCACTTACTTCGACAGTCGCATGGTGAGATGATGACAATATGGAAGAAATTATATTTCATGGAATGACACATGATATTCCTAAAGTATGTACAAGTATATGCATACACTACACTCCACCTAAAAAATGTGTTACTATTACATATTTGAAGATCTATAAAGTTTTCTTTGTAGTTTGTCTTTCCTTAGTAAGCTTTCTGCGATTTTCTTACCAAATATGTTTCTCTCAACTGTACACTGTTGTGTGTGTGTATAGTTATTTTGTAATATTTTCTGCAGTTTTCTTCATAATGTTTTTTCTGAATATATCTAGGTACGGAAAATTTCTTTATCTAATGGCTGCAGCCATTGAATCTATAACTTATTTATATTTATTTTGTACTATATTTAATAACAATGATGGTTCAAGTCCTGGTGAAGTAAGCTAACGGGTTTTTATTAAGATATCTCTAGGATTATGTCAATTTCATCAAGTACGATTTTAGGAAATTCTCATAATGAGGGCTATGACTCACAGGCACTTTTTAAAATTAGGACCAAGCAAACAAGGCCTTTAAATTCTACGTTGTTTAGAATAACTTCCTGAGTTACACTTTCTAGCCACAACTTTTAATAAGGGAATGTACATATTGAACTTTTTACACAATTTTAATTTTCAAAATAATGTTACATCAAAATCTACTAGTGGCGAGTCGTGCCGTGTGACAGTTGAGATTTGTTTAAACCACATTCAAGTTTTGATCTTTGTTTTTCATCTTTTAGAGCATTAACCATATATTTCTATGAAAAGTATAGTGTATAAATAGCCACTAGTGTTACAACAAAATACATTAGTTGAATTAAGTCACCTTGTTTTGGGCCTGTCATAGCAAACGATGAATCAATTGTTATAGTATAAAAGGGAAAGGAAAAATAGAGCAAATAAAAAGGCACTTTTGATCACCAATAAGTGTTTTATTTTTATGAATAAAATTCAAGTCAAGAGTTAATTTCCAAGTATGATATATACATAATAATAAACAGGTATATATGGAATACTCTTTCACATCCATAATAATTCGTGAGAAATGTGGTTCGAGTAAAGCACAACGTATCAACATTAAGATTCCTAGTAAATCTAAAGCTAAAAATAATAAAAAGTGACCAGAAATTGGAATGTTGCCTGGCTGTGAAGCAACTCGTCTTCTCAAAAAATACATTAAATATATAAAAAGAATATTCTCACGGCAACACAAGGAGGTAAGAAATGTAAATACCAGACAATACTGTTTAACGAGTGTTATAAAATCTTAATGAAAAAAAAAACAACAAACGTGTCGACAAACACCGTCTTCAATAACCATTTTCATCCTTCGCACTTCCAAAATTTCTCATTATAAAATATGTAGATATATTTAAGAAATTCAATAAACTACAACAACTTATCTCACTTCACGTTCCCATTTATACTGCCATCTGTTTGACTGTTGTTCGACGCCTTTCCAATGTGAAATACATGCCCATAAATAGAAAAATAGGTACACATATGAACAAAGCTAAATAAAAAGCTGTTTTAGTTAAAATTTCGGGTTTTCAAAGCACACTTAAAAAGACTGTTAAATTGGTCGGGGCAACAAACAGTCATTTATAAGACTGCCACATACACCCGGGACATGCAGAATACTTAAAATATGACAAAATTGACCTAAACACGCTGTCAGGAAATACTTACTCCCAGCAAAGAAAAATATGTCAAAACTCTAAGTCTTTCTTGCGACTAAATCAACTCTACTACTGTTCAGATGTTGGCTATTTCATTTTTTTATTTATTTTTATTTATTCTACTGACGACCGTTTTAAGATTAACATTAAATTATTAATTGAATCTGCATACATTTTTTTTTCAAAAAACCTCTTACAGTACGGGCAAGAAAAACAAATGTATATATTTTTTTTTATTTGCGATAAATTGATGGAGTTTCGATAACCATCTAATCTGAGATGATATTGCCAAATTTTATCATATCCGCTTTTATGTACTTTTCACTTTAAGATGTAAAAATATCTTTAAAAAGTTAATATTATCATATATTTTTCCCCTAATCTTTTTATTCAAATAATTTTTTTTTGGTTAACATCCAAAAAATACAAGTACCATTTTTAAAAATTTTTGAGAAATAAAACTCTGTCATAAGAAAATTGGAGCGTACCGATCCAAGCCCTTATTATATTCTGAATTTAATAAACCCATTGTACTCCGTGAAAATCACTCAGTTAAAGAGTACATAGGTTGTTAAGATTTACTATAAAACAAGTTAATTGTTCATTTGTCCTCTCATTGGCAATATCTAGATTTTCAAAGATTATTTGTTGTTTCTTACATATACTGCATTACAACAACAATTAACAGCGATTTCGCTTCAATAAAACTGTTCCACAATGTTAAAAATTCACATAAACCGCGATATATCTTTTATTTTTTTTTAAATTTAAACATATAGTGATTTTGAACTCTACCTATATATCCAATCAATAGATAATGTAGAATCACATTTTAATAATTTACGTTTACATAATCTTCACGAGCATGTTTTTAGAGATTGTCAGATTCAAACATGCGAAATATTAATGAAAACATTTAATATTTAACATTTCCAAATGGAACATTGAATATATACTGTTATCAAATTTAACGATTGGTGTCAACATATAAAACGGCCCCTGCTTTTTAATATTAATTATTAAGGAATGGCATTTTTTTAAAGACAATTTTAAATATAAAAATTAATCATCAATAATAATACTTCTCTTTAAAGAAACAATACAAGGAAACTCCAATCAAAGAGGTAATATTTAAATTAAAATAAATTGCACATTTTTTTCTAACAAGAAACACATATACAGTACATAAGTAAGATGTTACATTTTTTTTTAAATTTTATTGTATCAAAAAAAATTTGGTGCAATTTTTCTCACAGTTTCATTAACAAATGGAATAATTGACAAAGTTCAATGTTTTAAATCTCACTTTATAATTTAAATTATATTTAAAGCATAAAAAGATTTTTTTCAATGAATAAATTTCTTTTACATCAATAATAATTTTAATAAAAATACAACAAAAAAATACTTTATAACAAATTAACAGAGTTAAAAAAAATACTTTTATTAAATAAAAGTATTTTTATCAAATAAAATCACTTTTTGTGTAAGGCTACTTAAAATCTACAAAAATATTCCTGAGGATTTCAAAAGTACATAAAAAGGTGAAAAGAAGGCAATGAAAGGGGATTTTTTTTGATATATTTGTCATTATAACTGCAATTATTAGTCAATGGTAGAATGCCATTCCTGTGTACACAAATAAATAACTGCAATTATTAGTCAATGGTAGAATGCCATTCCTGTGTACACAAATAAATAACTGCAATTATTAGTCAATGGTAGAATGCCATTCCTGTGTACACAAATAAATAACTGCAATTATATTAGTCAATGGTAGAATGCCATTCCTGTGTACACAAATAAATAACTGCAATTATTAGTCAATGGTAGAATGCCATTCCTGTGTACACAAATAAATAATGTGGTGGAGTTGATATGTATGATATTTACTGGTTTGATTGAGCGCTGCAACCTTGTGTGTCGCCATTACCCCCGCACATTTTTGTCTGGTTTTGACCTGAAAATAAAATTAAAAAAAAAAAACACATTGATACAATTGTATAAGAGATGTAAAGAGAAAGATCTGAGAATGAATGTTGCAAAATCCAAAGTCATGGTAATAGAAAAGTGTGAAAGGAGAAGTAAATGAGATATATGGATGAGTAATGAAAATTTGAGCGAGTTGAAGAATTCTACTATAGAGGTAGTTTTTCTCAGATCATGGAAGAGTTACGGGGGATATTGAATGATGTGCAGCGATAGGAAACAAAGTCAATGGGACACTAAAACATTTATACTCAAACTGGACAGTATCAAAATCTACCAAGATGATAATCCACAATAGTATTTACATACCAACTTTGTTGTATGGAAGTGGAAAGTGAATGTGGAACAAGACTGAAGAGCCGAATAAATGCATTCATTTAGAATATATAGGGTGACAATGTATGACAATATGAAATGAAGTGATTAGGGATGAGTGGAAATTTAAGGATAGGTTATGTTGAGTACTCTGAGATGGTTTGGGCACGTGGAACAAATTAATCAAGAAAGACTAATAAAACAAATATACAGTAAAAGTGTGACTGGAATGCGTGGTAGAGTAAGACCAAGGAAAGTATGGTTGAATCATATGTATATTTTTAAAGAATAAATGTAAAAAGCTAGAGAAACAGTAGGAGCTGTACAATACCCATCCCAGAACAAACCTTACCCGACTTCACGCCGAACAGCGAGAAGAAACCCTACAACACCACATCCTCGCTTGGACCGTGAAGTTCTATAAAAGTCAACAAAATCACAGAAATCCCTTAGTCACTGCCCTGGGGGCTTACGAGAGTAAATCCGATCTACCCTTCCGTTATAAACACAGGCTCCCGAAGCATTATATGTTGCCTGACTAGTCCACTTACAGTATTAGCTGGGACGACCAAGGTCTGATTGAATGTGATGGAATACAAGTAGCCTGAACGAGTGGACTTGTTTTTGCTATCAAGGAAGATATCAATATTAGAAAATTTATTCCACAAGGATGTTCCATGTGCGAGTGGTGATACTCCTAACAGCTCAGTTCATGAATACAACACTATTAATTAATTCACAATGGCGTAAATCATTTTCTGATATATTACTTAAAAGTTTGTGAATCAATAAAGACAGATTGTTAGTTATTCCCATAAGCAATTATTATATATATATAAACAGGTGTGCAGATCTTTTCTAATGCTTAACCTCTCCATGAGTACCGCCCCAACCGTGGGGCCATGAAATACTGAGTCAGATAGCGTATGGCTCCGCGGTTGGGGCGCAGTGATTATTTCTCGAATATTCCCAGATTATGTCAGGATTTGGACTACCAATGACATCTATTGATGATACCACACAATTAAATCCGGCTAGTTACATGTTTTACCAACTGAACAAGCGATATTTTAAAATTTTCAATAATATCTTACTACTCGAGAGGTTAAGGAGAAATATCCAAGCATACCTATTAAAAAAATGTGTTATACACATTTACCCTTTTTCTTCGTTGATAGTATGCACTTCTTGCAGCTTATGAAGAAAAAGGAGATACATTGGAGTTAGGTGTGGTGGGTGCCAGGTCCATGGTTTTGCAAACCCAGCCTGCGATGTCCACTTGCTCCAAGTCGGCCTTTCTGATCCACATGTGATTCTGCAAAGACAATTGTAACATTATTTGTGTTTACTTAACATGTTTAGTGCTGAAAATACCTAAAAGCAGTGCTTTTTTTACGGTGGAGCGGCGCTCCACCACGTTTTTTACGGTTTATAAGAAGCTAGACCACCGGTTTTTTTTAAAAAAAAAAGCTAGACCACCGGTTTAAAAAAAAAAAAAAAGCACTGCCTATGAGCATTCATATAAACTTATGCTGGGTGCTTAAAAATCTCATTACCATTCTATTCCGAATTTCTTTAGATCAGTTCAAAAACTAGTAAGTCCAGAGTGACCAAACAGACTGATAGGGTTTGTAAGGGTATAGTGACAATGAATTATATGTGCTCTCACCTTTTTACAATTTTTTAAGAATTTCAAATAAAGGCTAATTCCTTAGCACTGCTGTGATTATACTTCAGCCACATCCATACAACTCATTATGCATACTTTTATTATAAACGCTTTTAACTCTGCCACGTCTAGATTTTCTCAAACTTCTCATTTTTTTTTCTTCATCTTAAACGCTGCATTCTCCCTTAGTTCTTTATTATGTCGAATTGTTTTTTCAGACATTCTATGCAACACTCTGATTTCAATCGCAATTAATTTACTTTAATCACCTTTTTGCCACGTCCAAGTCTCTTTCGTATATCTGGGTATTCTAATGTAGAAAAGATGAGTATTATGGAAAAATAATTATTTGAATAGAAATGTGTAATGAGATACAATACAAAAGCCATTTTAGATATATGAAATGATTTCAAAGAAAAAAAAACTAAATACGGTACCATAAGAGTTTTTAAATCAGCTCTTTCGTCAGGATTTTTCTTAAGGCATCTGTCAACAAAGTCTTTGAACTCGTCGGAGAATATCCCAGCAGGCAGCTTGGGTGGCGGCTCGTTCACTATGTAGTCCAGCAGCTCGAAGATGGCCATTGAGCGAGGAGGGTTACCACCCTACACCAGAAACAGAAAAATAATATTCAGTTATAATTAGAACTGATCTATTATATGATGACAGAAAATCTTCTGCAGAATCTATGCCCCCACATGATGATATCTGGAAGCAGGGATATAATTAAAAATCTACGATAAAAGATATTTCAGAATTTATAACACACTTTTGTGGCTCCAAAGTTCTGACATTTTGAAAATGTTGCAGCTTTTATCTTTATGTATGCATTTAAATATGCAGATACAAAAAATACCCTTTGTAATAGACCTCAAAAGCCTACAAATCTATATTTGTAATTCTGAACTTTACTACTTGTATTAAGATGCACTCTATATTGATTTGAAAGTTCATTTAGTGTATAAAACAAATACAGACGTCCGACACGGGTGTACGTTTTTCTCATATTCATATGGACATTATGCAGACGATTCTAAAAGAAATAAACACAGAATTAGCCGTTATTACTGGAGGCCTTGCAAGTCAATTACAACCCCAAGAGATATATCAATTAATAAACAATTTAAAGTTTTTATGCAGGAGGATTGGAACAAATGGATGCCAAAGCCAAATCACTATTTTACAGTAACAGGATGAATGAAACAGCCAACAATTTCAGAAGTGTGTACTTAAGGAATTCATATGAAGCTGTAAAACAACAGACAATTAAATCTTTAAGAAAAAAATCGAATTATGAAAGAATTAAAATTTCACATACCTGTCCTGGAGAATGGTCTTCATTCTGCGGCCCAAATATGGCAGCCAGCGTGGCTGCATCGGGAGGTGGAATGGGATACATTCCTATGGCCATCTCCACCAGCGATAGTCCCAAGGACCAGATGTCAGACTGCACTGAGTAATGCGTGCCTTGAAGCCTTTCCGGCTGTAAAAAAATAAACATTAATCTTATTTGATATAGTATAAGGCAAATTAAAAATATTTCTTTTTTTTTCCATTCACACATCAAGTGTTCTTCGGCGTTATACAGCCATAATAAATATAGTATTGGGAGTACAAATTAGTTCGGTCCGTTTCCAAAAGATGGCTCTGGCTGTTATGAATGGTTCATAGTGACAGCCGATTTTGGCGGTTTCAGAGAGGTTAGACATCTGCCAATAATATTCAGTTTATATCGCTTTGAGTTTCATGTAAAAACCTTGTTTTGTATTGGGTGTACAAATTAGTTCGGTCCGTTTTTTGTGTTCAAAAATGCATTTATTTCTAAACAAAATGAATGAATAGATCAATTAAAGTATTGTCCATCGCTGGCTACCACTTTTTCCCATCTCTCAGGCAATTTTCGAATTCCATCTCGAAAAAATGACTCGTCTTTTGAGGCAATCCAAGTTTGGAGCCAATTTTCGGTTTCTACAAAAGAAGTGAACCGGTGACCTGCCAAATCGTGCTGCATCCTTCGGAACAACCAGTAATCAGAAGGAACAATGTCCGGGGAATACGGCGGGTGCGGTAAAACATCCCATTTGAGCGTTTCCAAATATTTTTTTAAGACTTTTGCGACATGAGGCCGAGCGTTGTCATGAAGAAGAATAACTTTATCATGTCTTTGCTCGTATTCCGGCCGTTTTTCTCGCAATGCACGGCTCAAACGAATTAATTGTAGCCGATACCGATCGCCCGTAATGGAATCGCCAGGTTATATCAGTTAACATTTAGTTTCAAAACCTATTTTTTTGCGGAGACCTCCCTGTAGAGTGTAAAATAATAAGTAATTTTCATATTTCATAAAAAGAAAATATTTTTATTTTTTTTTATTCAACATAAAAACTTGTAAGAAAACTTTGAGGCTGATGATCGGCCCCGTGGGATTATTCGCATACACCAGTTGGGGCCGATAATCGGCCCCGTGGGATTAAAAGGGTTAATGGACCAATTAATAAGATTAGTAGTTCATAAAATACAGATATTTGACTACCACTTTCACTCTCCGCCAATCATTTCTTTTATTTCGGTATATCACTCTCCACCAATCTTCTGGAGAGATTTGAGGAATTAACAGCACAATGTGTTTCTACTTATTGCATCTTAACAGGCATATAATAGGTAGTGATTTGAGAATTTGTTTGCAACATGATCTGGAACGGATATTGTATTGTCAACTAATAAGTCATGGAATCATGTCAATTGAATTCATAAATACAAATTTTATTTGCTGACACACTCGAAAGGAGATCTATTGGGCTTTGTGGTAGAACATTTGGCTTCCACTCGGGATTTGATTCCCGATGGTGAACAAAGAAAATAAATTCCAGTCTCTAATTATCACTTTTTTTTTTAATTTATTATTACACATGACAAGAAATATACATAATTTGCGAAAAAACAACAGGTAATTTAATTTGGACATACATTATTTCAATGGATCTGGGTTTGTCGCCTTTCATTTGTCGTATCCCCAGTAAACTAGGTTTTCGCCTGTATCTCACTGAGGATATTAAAACCATTAAAACCTCTTAACAACATTCTGGTTAGTTGGAAGAAATTAACAAACAATATTTAGCCCACCATGTTAAATTGTACGCAAGGAATGTGTAAAACAAAAAATAATGTAGTATTACGCATGTTGTATAAGTTTTTATATAAAAAAAATCTCTACATTATTCTATCTAGTGTCAAATTATCATCAATATAGCAATATATATTTATTTCTGTAGCGATATTTTGTAACCAATGACCACCTACTCTGAAGGGTGCCTGTCTAGATAATTCTGTAAAATTTCTCTAATTCTGCAAACAAAATTTTTTTTTTTAAACATCTCTGTCACGGCTTGCCTTCACTCCAGAGAAAGTGTATTTCATTGTTACACGGGCAGCCACTACAAAAGACCGCTCGAGAAAAACCAGACTGTTCAATCTACTTCAATTAGATGATTAGCATTCTGGAAACCAACCAATATTAGATTAGCACATCTCCCAGAGGGCATGTCCCTAATACATCACTCCGTCATGTATAGTAGTGCCAGATAATGTAGGACTGTAAAGACCATAAGGAATAGCTTAAACTCCAAACTTTTAGGAGACATCAACCAGTGAAGCTTTTTTAACAGTGAATTTACTCAGCTGAATTGAACAAATGGAAAAACAATAAATATATAATTGTTCAGTCAGTGGTTAGATTTTTAAAATTTTTGATGATGTTATCACCCATATTGACCTTTGGCCTCCATGATTCCAGTGAACAAAACAGAAATTGCACTGTTGACAGATAATTTTTGATAAAAGAGAAAGATGAAGTAACAACCTCTAACACATCGATCAATAAGTCCCGGAACTAACTACTAAAACATTTGTTTGCCAAAATTCTTCTTTATTCATCAACATAGTCTCCTTCAAGAGCGATACATTCATTCCAACGCTTTCCTAACTTTTCTACGCCAGCCGTGTAGAACGATTTATCTTTGGTTTCAAAATAAGCGTTAGTTTCGGCAATCACTTCTTCATTGGAGCCAAATCTCTTTCCCTGGAGCATCTTTTTAGGTCTGCGAACAGCCAATAGTCGCTGGGGGGCAAATCTGGAGAATACGGTGGGTGCGGAAGCAATTTGAAGTTCAACTCATGCAATTTGGCCATCGTTACCATCGACTTGTGACACGGTGCATTGTCCTGATGAAAAAGAACTTTTTTCTTCTTCATAAGGGGTCGTTTTTTTGTAATTTCTGCCTTCAAACGCTCCAATAATGCTATGTAATAATTGCTATTGATGGTTTTTCCCTTTTCAAGGTGATCGATGAATATTATACCATGCGCTTCCCAAGACCATAACCTTCCCGGTCGACTGTTGAGTTTTTGGTCGCTTCGGACGATTTTCACCGGCTGCTCTCCACTCAGCTGACTGCCGATTTGATTCCGGAGTATAGTTGTGGATCCAAGTTGCATCCATTGTCACGTACCGACGCAAAAACTCCTGTTTATTTCGCGTAAACAGTGCCAAACAGCGCTCTGAATCATCGATGCGTTGTTGTTTCTGTTCCATTGTGAGCAAACGCAGCACTCATTTCGAAAAAAGCTTTTTCATGACCAAATAAATGTCCATGCAAAATAGTGTAAACACTACTAAATTATATCTTCAGGATGTCAGCTATCTCACGCAATTGCGATTTTGATACTTTGCGATTTTCTATCACGATTTTGAGGGTTTTTTTTTATATTTTCTGGTGTAACAGCCTCATTTGGACGACCAGAGTGTTCAGCATCATTTGTGTTTGTACGACCGCGTTTGAATTCAGCATACCACCGACAAATGGTTGTTTTCGACGGAGCAGAGCCCGGATAACACTTTTCAAGCCATCGCTGAGTTTGAACGGTATTTTTTCCCATTAAAAAGCAATGTTTTTCCCATTGTTTTGAAAATAGCAAAAGTAGCGTCACTAAAACCACTGTAACTCAATGACACAATGTCGGAATGTCATGAAAGTTTGACACGTAACTTCTAAAGGTTAGTACTAACTGAGAATGGTATGGATTTGTTAATAGAAGCGCCATCTGTTGGTTAGTCCCGGGACTTATTGATCGATGTGTTAGTACTCAAGTGTGGAGAAAAGATTTGATTATATACTAATTCATTCGTTTCATTTCCATATCCAGATCATCAATTGTTAATGATGCCACGTATTTCCAGTAGGAAAACAGAGATCACCCTATTATTCTCATCAATCAGGTCTTGCTCCGATGATATGTCTTGGCATTTTACTCGTGACTTTTGGCAGTGCACAAGTTGAATTTTACGAAGTTGTGGTCAGCCAACAATATAATGTGTTAGACACTTCGAGCCACTTTACGGTCACTATCGACTAATAGAAATATCTTTTCAAATAGTGCTACTTACCGACATATAACTCCTAGTGCCTACAAAAGAATTAGCCATAGAATCGATGAGCTGTCCGGACACACCGAAATCACATATTTTGATCTCCCCATTGCTGTTGACGAGGATATTTGAAGGCTTCACATCTCGATGCATGATGGCATGCTTGTCACGAAGATAACTTAGTCCCTTCAGCACCGCTGAAGTGATAGTTCCTGAAAGTTAATTAAACATAAAAATCTGGTGTGAAATCGAAAAAATTAAGAACAATTTATACTTCAAATGCATTGAAAACCACATCAGTATTTTTTTAAATTAATAAACAATCCACCCACACTAGGACGATTTATGCTATTTAACAAAAGAAATTTTGAATTTAAGACAATTTAGAGCTTCAAATGATTAAACTTTTAACAAACGATCTTGAGTGGAAAGTTCTTCGAAGAAAGAAGAAATGCAACATTCATTGGACACGGCAAAGATATGGCGTTTAGTAAATCAAATGTCACATAAAGAAAAACAGAAAAACGCATAATCTATAGTTTCATCATCCAAACCACACGCACAGCCGGGATCCTCTACAATATCCATTCTGTAAAGGCGACTAGTCACCACGCAGTGGCCTATCTGCAAGGGACATATCATTGACACTTCCAGCATGTTCAACCGGTTAACCCCTAACTGATTTTTTACAGCCTGATTAATAAAATGTTATCTTATATCGTTCATTAGTTCTTGATCACAAAACAAAACCAGTAAAAAAATTACTAGTCATATATTGCTCGCAATTACAGAGTGTACTTCAGAAGTTCGTGTGTTTCAAATACGATAATTTTAAATTTAACGTTTTTTAGAGGTAAAAATAAAAAAGTAAACATTTTTTTCGTGAACTTGCTGAATCTACAGGAAATGTATATTTATTGTATTAGAAATGACTAGTTAATAAAATTGAATTACATACCTAAAATAGATTCTGGAATCTTTCCCGCTTTTTTCAATATGAGATCAAGGGATCCAGCATCCATGTATTCCATGCAGATGGATATTTCACCATCACTATAAAATGCACCATAGAACCCTACAATGTGCGTGAAGTTACACTCATGAAGTACTTTCAGCTCCCGAATGATTTGTTTTTTGATGGCTGGCTTAACTTCCAGGTGAATAAGTTTCCGGGCCATTATGAGTTGTGTTGACTTGTGGCGAACCTTCATTACCACCCCACCGTTTCCTTGGCCTGAAAGAAAATATTTAAGACTGACTTTGATTATTAGCTCTTGGATAACTGAAGTCGATCAGAAAGTGTATTCCAAAGGATGAAGGTGGGTGAATGCATTCATTGTTTCTTGACTTGACTACTGAAATGCAGCCATGTGAGCTTGTCTGAGATACAGCGCCTACAAAGAGTCTTTAATGAAGTAGATTTATTTTTATAGTTTTTTACGCTTTCTGAGTAGATCTTGTCACATGGAATAGACTTTTTTTGGAGTTTCGGAGGACTAAGAACATTGAAACCTTCAAGACACTTTTTGAGAGATACTACAATAAATCAGATGCACCATCGAAGTAACTTAGGTGCCATATAAATGAATTGATTAACAATATCTTCTCACATACGTTATTTTAGCTTTAGAGAAGAAAAAAAACATCTTTGGCATTATAAAAGAAAGAATTATAAGTCGGAAGTACCACAAAAGAAATGTATTCCATTCCCCAACATTCTTTCCCTAATGCTTTGTTAAAAACATATTTTCTACTGATTTTAAAGATACCATAAAAACATGTTTTGCGCAAATCTTTCTAAATATAATTCATGTGTAAAAGTTTCTTTTTTATGGAAACATAAGGATGACAAATGTGTTAATAATGATATTAGTATAGAAACTAACATGTATATTTTTTTAATTATTTTCTATCCAGACAACATATTATGTTGTTACAAATGTGTCATATAATAGGTATATGACACATGTGATAAAAATGAGAAATAAAATACTAAGCAAATGTGACTAATATGAAATTCACTTTTCCTGTAATTACTATTGACATTTAATTGATGATACATATTTGGAACAGTTTCGTTAACACACCCTAGACACTATGCAATATTTTTTATAATTTATTATGGGTTTCACTAGAGATTAGATGAAAATTTAATGCAACATAAAAACTCATTTTTGACACAAATAAACTATTCATGTCACCGTGGACCCAAACTAAAAAGTGGAGAAAGGTCTTATCTACCATGAAAGTGGACAAAGGTGTTATCTACCATGAAACTATAAAAATATCAAACATCTCCACAGTAAAAATACTAAAGGGCTTAAGACAATTTTTGCATAATAATACAGGTCCAAAATGTCAATAGGTGATTTTGAGGTGAGTTTTCTCTGTTAATACGGTAATTGAGGAAATAACTGCGAGCACATTCTGTCACCCATGCTATACCATTTTGGGATGGGTAATGAGCGTTTGGCGTCAAGCAATTGCAAAAATAACGAGAATTTAGAAATTGCAAGGCGTAAATTTTAATTTACATAGGTCTGTAAATATGAAACTGGATTTTTTTTATAGAAAATACACATTTATTGTATGAAAATGGTAAAAAATATTTTATTCAAAGTATTGCCCATCGCTAGCTACACATTTTCCCATCTCTCTGGCAATTTGTTGATGCCAAAAAAACTTTTGTTTTTTTTTTGAGACAAACCAATCATCGAGCCATTTTCGTAAGCAGTGAAGCGCTGCTCAGCAAGTGCGTGTCCCATCGATGCAAATAAGTAGTAATCGGATAGAGCCAAGTCTGATGAGTAAGCCGTATGGGAAAGTATTTGCAAACTCAACGCCTCAATCGTTTCCTTGACCGGTTTTGCTGTGTGCGATGGTGCATTATCATGAAGCAAAATCACTTTGTGTTGCGTTGTTTGAGATTTTATATATTAAAATTTGTTAATAAAACATTAATAACCATATATTCATAATTTAGCGTTTCCCTGTATTATGAAGAATTTTTCAACCTGAATTTAAAAAAAATGCGGGATATTTAAATACTGTTAAAATATGTAGCGAATAATCAGAGCAATAAAAAAAGTTCAAGTACAAACTTACCAAGCTCTCCAAGCTTTTCAAAATCATCATCACTCAGCTCCCCAATCTTCTCCTTCTGGCACAAGAATACCTCAATCCTTCGCCTCTGGGTGTCATCCATCTCTATCTGCTCCAGCCTCTCAGTAAGGGCTTCAATGCTGGTCTTGGATTTCCCCGCCAAGCCGGGCGTTCGACGATCAGATATTCTGTCAAGTTTATTAAGTTCATAAGCTTCTCTCTAGGAAGAAAAAGCTATACAACAATAAAATAAAACTAGTTGTAACTTACAAATGACAATCATGAATAATGACTTGAAAAGAACAGGGTTGAATATTCTGATTGGAGAATAGTGTTTAGAACAATTCTTCAGTTGTACAATATGTGATATATTTACTGTGTAAAAACCAAACTTCTGAAGATTGATTAATAAATCCTCTAAGATAAACTCAACATGATTCAAGTCTCAAGAAAAAAGTGCTAGTGACAGCATAAATATAATGAGAGTTGAAAGTGTCAGTGACAGCATAAATATAATGAGAGTTGAAAGTGCTAGTGACAGCATAAATATAATGAGAGTTGAAAGATATGTAGGACTTTATTCATGGTTTTGTCCGTTATAAAAGATATGTAGAAGGACTTTATTCATGGTTTTGTCCGTCATAAAAGATATGTAGAAGGACTTTATTCATGGTTTTGTCCGTCATAAAAGATATGTAGGACTTTATTCATTGTTTTGTTTTCTGCAATTTCAGTTACCGCGGTTCGAAAATATAAATGGAAAATTCATCATCACAAAGTTGATAGTAGTTTAATGTTATGTCACATTGCCTGTGTCATTCACCCCACTTCATTTATCACATAATGACTATTATCGTTACAAGGTGAGTACATTACACTAATATTTTTGAGAGAAAGAGAGACCACATTAACATAACTTTTACTAGTGTACATTGTTATAAATGATCTATTTCTTAGCTGCAAGAATTGTTATCTAGTTATGAGTTATTATGTAACTATTTCTAAGAAATTTCAAATTAAGATTATTAGAAATAAAAATTACACGTATGAAATTAAAATAAAGTTATAATATATAAACTAGATTAGTTCTTAAGATATAAATTTGTTTACAGGTATTATAGATTACTTTATTAAATAAAAAAAAATGTTCTATTTTATCATTACTTATTGTTGTTAATCTCTTACTGCGTCTAATTTATAAATTCAACTTTTTAAGTATGTTATACATATTTACAAATACGAAAAAATATAATAAATCTATACTACTACAGGTTCAGTATTATTCATGATTTTAGGCATCCATTGGGGATTGTGTAGTGCATCCCTCGCAGATAAGGGAGGACTACTGTATTTAAAATTCTTCATTTAGACATGGGTATATTTTATTTTGAAATATTTCACTTATTATTTATAAGACTTAATTTAAATGTACAAATAAAAAAATCTGATTAAATTATACATTTTTGAAAATATTATAAATTTAAAAAAAATTTGATGCCAATTAGAATATTTTAGATTTATTTGACAACCTCCGTGGCCTGGTTGGTAAGACATGAACCCAATATTTAAAAAAGGGTTCCAGTCTGGTTTTCACTTAAGGTATTATATTTTGGGCTGGTTCGAAGAGATTGTCATTTGACAATAAGATCGCCAGTTTGTACTGTATATAACAAAACTGTAATATAACGTATGGGTAAATTTTTAGAATAAATCCTTTAAAATAATGTTGTATTCTTGTTTTTTTATACTGGAGCATTTACATAACTAAGAAATCATAAAGTTTTATAATTGTTACCTTTATTGTTAACTCAGTCCACTTTTGAACTGTACCATATGGAAAAGTTTAATGTACTTCTAAGGTACGATGGATGGTAATCCATGGCACCGGTTATTTTCATAAGTATGGAGAATTCATATTGTGTGAAACTCTCCAAATCTGGGTTGTTTACAGCCAGTATAATATCATTATTGACACCTGACAAATGAGATATATGGAAAAACTTGGCAATTGGCAAGAATGTGAGCCAAATGGCTTAAAACAATTTATATATTGAAATGAATTATGTACCGACTTGAGAATAACAAAAAAAATCGGGTACAGAGGGGCGGTAGTATTGTTGAATTGTAACATGACAAAATTTATATGAAAAAAAAAACTTACTCAGGATTTACAGAAGATTTAAACTGCGGAGTCGTATTTGACGGCGTTACAGGCAAAGTGGCGTCTATCGACCCTGGCGGTAACGTCAGGTTCAACTTATTTTTCGACATTTTACTCATTGTGTCCGATTTTTAAGATG